>CABEGB010000004.1:0-67664 GCA_901521435.1 Crematogaster levior
ATAACATAACACGCAATCTAAGATGCACGCTAGGTTACGTAGGTAGATAAAAAAGAATGCATGACGAGATGCAAGGATAATAGCGTTCCTGGGAGATTCTTGTATCATAGCTGCACAAAGAAGGAAACCTCGAAGTATAAATGTTGGGATAACATGGCTATAGATGACGACGGCTATAAGATTGGAAAAGACGGTACGTGCGGCGTAAAATGCTTGGGCGACGAGATGGCTGCTGCAAAAATGGTGCGTGTCGTTGCACTACGGTACTGTCTTTGAAGATGGGCTAGATGATGAAGGACGGACCGAATCTGATTGCATAACTTTAAATAAATTGAAAATTAGTTAAAGTCCGCAGATACCGGTGAATCCTTCTTAGACTCCTTTTCTTACCTGGTTTCTAGCTTGCAGTGCCAATATCAAAATGTATATATAGCTGGCAATGGAAGATAATGTATTAATGCATTGATAAAGGAATTAGATTAGGTACACATATTCATAGATACAGACGCGGAATGACATCTGCACAAGGTACACGTGCAGAAGTGCCCTCAAGCACGCTTGACAAGGGTGCGGAAGCGGATAAAGGAGATTGGATACTTGTTGGCTGCCTCGGACAGTACTCCGTCTGGTCATGGACTATACCGCGGAAGGAGCGAAACTCGCGTGCCGAAAACTCCGTCATGAACCGTGGTGTGCGAGATGACGGGCTCACGCTCCGAATGGTCCTCGCGATTCACCATAGATTATGATATATGAGTTAGGAGTCCTGCATGCTGGACCTTGCGTTCTGCCACAGAACGAAGTATACTAGATGGTAGACTCGCATAAAAGGACCCCTGCGGGGGCGTTTACATGAACGCCCCCAAATTATAGAATGTAATAGTTTTAATCACTATCAATAGATGTTAAGCAGTAAAACTAAGTGTATATATTCAATGTGAGGTGGAGAGATCGTTGTTATCTGTATATGTGTGTAGATAAGTGTAAATAAACCGATGTACTAGTACCTGAAGACTGCGCAGACTTTTGGCGTGTATGATTCAAGCGTGTTAGCCCAACGTAGTACAGAGCCAAATAAATAAGTGCTCGAATTGCGAGGATGCAAACTGGACGCATCCAACCATTGTTGCCGGTAAACAGTGGTATGGATAGAGAAAGATAGTACCAGATGTGTGTTCATACCCATTGAAAACCCTTTCGGTAACGGACCACACAAATCTCCAAACTGGGAGTTTTGGTTAACCAACAGCCACCACGGAGTGAGAAGGCTCCAAGCGCGAGTTGTGGGCTACAAATTTTCTACCGCGCAATCCCCCGCAGGTGATTGAACTGCTCAAACCAATCATAAATAACTCATGATGATCAATTTCAATAGGAAGCGATCACCGCCCCCTGTTCTCGGATGCCGGGGGGTCGACCTCCTACTGGTACCGTCCCTACCAGTAGCGAGCTGTCGTTAAATGGCGCAGGGCAATCCAGGAAGTCGCCGGCGGGCTCCCTGGTGGATATGGCTACCGCTGATGAGGGGGGGCTCGGTCCCAGGGACTTCCCCGCGACCACCTTGGTCGACATTACCGGGGATAATAATAATAAGATCCGAGGGGAAAATAGTGAGAGCAGGCTGCCACGCCCTGGGAACACCGCGGAGCGAAACTCTAGCCTAGTCAGAAATAAAAGAAAGGCGAAAGTGTCGCCTGACAAATCCTCACCAGAAGAATGGGGGTCATGCCCCCCTCCCCCACATTCGATGAAGAAGGTCATCAGGAAGATGAGGGTTGAGACTGATGACGAGGATGGGTCGGTGTCGGGCCTTTTAAACAAATCCGGGCGAGATTTAGAAGCATCGGATTCCTCTATATTGTCTGGACCAAGAGGATCGGCTAACACGGCGATTAAAGACTTGGACACCGAGGCGCTGTTGAAGCTGGGAATAGAGGACATTGAGAATGTGCAGGAAATGCGTTCGAAAACATCCAAGGAGGCATTTCTGGTAGGATGAGAAAAAATCCCTAGCTTCGGCCAAAGAGGTGTTTGGCATTATGGCCTCGCGGATTAAGGAGAAAGGAGAGGTAGTATAGCTACGAAGAAGGAACATGGAAATGAAGAGCGAGCTTGAAATAACCAAGAGCCAACTTAAGATTATGAAGGATCGGATGAAGGAAATGGAGGCAGTAATGGCTCAGCTTAGGAAGACCGTCGAGACAGTTATGTGCAGAAACGAGACAAATAAAAGAGGAAGGCTTTCCCCAGGAAATAGAGTGCAGCTTTCTGAGGGGTCTGGAGAATCGACCGGGGAAATTCCGGGAACGACGGAATCCGAGAGCTATTGGTACGACGAGTTCCACTTTCCGGCGCTGCCATCAAGAAGAACGGAATATAATGTGCCAATGATAACACCCGGGTGGTTCTCCCCACAGCCAGGATCGACGAATCAATACAGGAACTGGACAATGAGATACTCGTACTCCAAGGGAAAAGGGAAGACATTCTTGAGGAGAGATTCAAAACAGATGAGATTCGCGTCATAGGACTCGATAGCTCGTCGACGGCTGAGGAAGTGATGGAGATGGTGGCTGCCAAGGGAGGCTGTGAACCCAGTCAAGTCAGAACCACTGGTATCCGCATTATGGACAATGGCCTCGGATCGATGTGGATCCAGTGTCGGCGGCGCTACTACTAGCAAATACAGGGAAACTGTTCGTAGGCTGGACAGTAACTAGGGTGGAACTACTGCAGACAAGGCCAGTTCAATGCTTCAAATGCTGGTAATACGGCCATGTGAGAAACAACTGCCGGGTAAACGTGGATAGGAGGGGCGCATGTTTCAGGTGTGGAGAAACCGGGCATAACGCCAGAACATGCCAAGCACTGACGAGTTGTGCTATTTGCAAAGAGAAACCGTCTGAGCACAGACTGGGCACGTACAATTGCCCAGCGTATTGCGAAGCCGTGAACAAGAGTGGACCCGCCCAACTTAGGGCTGGGCGGTTGTGAACACCAGGTAACCTCGATGGCGGTGCACGTGCTCCAGATTAACGTCAATCGCAGCCCGGCTGCTTTCGACCTAATGGTCCAAACTATGAAGGAGAGACGCATAGAGTTATGCGTCTCGGAGCCGGGACGGATTAGGGCAGCGTCGTTACCCTTTTTATCTGAAAATGGACTGGCTGGAATGGCGACACATACGACCGGCGGCAGGGGTCCTCCGGTGATGGTTGCGAGGGGCTTATCCTCGGTGGCGGTCGAGTGCGGCTCGATCTGCCTGGTCTCTTGTTATGTTTTTCCAAATTCGGACAGGGTCTCCTACAGGGCTTTTGTAGACGAGTTAAACGGGATCACAACGCGGGGACTTCAACGCCCACTCTCGCTGTTGGGGATGCAGGACAAATGACTGGAAGGCGGACATGATCCTGGAATGGGCGGCCAAATATGATCTGAGGTTAGCCAACGAGGGCAACGCCGCCACTTGCGTCCGATATCAGGGTAGCTCTGTAATTGACCTAACATGGGTGAGTCCTGGCCTGGCTAACAAAGTATCTAACTGGAAGGTCCTGGAGGGCACGGAGTCCCTATCTGATACACATGTATATAGCCTTTGAGATTAATGCCAAAATTGTGAATAGACCCAAGATAATTAATAGGAAATTCAACACTCGAGAAATGAATCAAGACATATTTAGAGCCTGTCTTGAGTGGAGCTGCCGTGACCCGGTCCCGTTGGGGGTGCTGGAGGCTCCTGACGGACCGGGCTCCTGGATCGTTCGCGTTATGGGAAGAGCGATGCGCGTCTCGACCCCAAGATCGAAAAACGGGAACCATCACAGGCGGGCTTATTGGTGGAGCCCCGAAATAGCTGAACTGAGAACAAAATGCGTAAGGATGCGACGCGCTTGGACGCGTTTGAAGAGCGGTCCCTTTCAAGAAAGCCTAGCGGCCCAACAACTCCGCTACAAAGCCAAACATGACCTAAAGGTGGCGATCGTTAAGGCCAAATTGGCGGCGTGGCAGGAACTGTTGGACTCCCTCAACAAGGACATGTGGGGTCGTCCATACAGAATAGTCCTGAATAGGCTAAAGAAAGTACCCCCCAACATGACAGCGGCTCTTCAACCAAGAACTGTGAGGAAATTATTGGATCAACTTTTCCCGGCAGGAGCGGCGGGACGCGGAGGAAGAAACGAGGCTGCTTGCGAATGGAGATTGGAGTACGTAGTATCGCGCGAGGAGGTGCACAGGGCTTGTCATGCGAGGGGCCGACCGGGGACCGCACCTGGACCGGATGGCATAGACCTGTCCGCGTGGAGGAGAGCCCCGGTTACATTCCTCGATCGTGTGGCCGAATGCTTTACGGCATGTTTGAGGTCTGGTCGCTATCCGTCGACCTGGAAAGGAGCGAATCTGGTTCTGATCCCGAAGAATGATGCACCCATAAAATACAACAAGGTTCCCAAAGCCCGCCCTATATGCCTTATTAATGATGGCAGCAAGATCCTCGAGAGGATAATCGTTGGAAGGCTTGAGCACCACATGGAGAGCAGCACCAGAGCGGACCTGCACGCCGACCAATACGGCTTTCGAAGAGGTCGCTCAACAACCGACGCGGTGCTGCGCCTAAAGGAATTTACCAGAAACTCGGTCGCGCGCGGGAGGGTGGCGATGGCGGTAAAGCCTTGACATAAAAAAATGCGTTCAACTCGATACCGCACAGAGTAATAAGGGATGCTCTCATTAGAATTAAAAGATTCCCAACGTATTTAGTCAAAGTTATCACGAGCTATCTGGAGGGGCGCAGCGTGTCGTACACCGACCGCAAGGGACGCGTATGCAACAAGGAAGTGAGGACAGGGGTTCCCCAAGGTTCAGTGTTGGGTCCCCTCTTGTGGAACCTCACCTTCGACAGGATCCTGAGGGCAAACTACCGCGGTGAAGGCCGTACTATTTGTTTTGCGGATGACACTCTGATCTTGGTGGAGGGTAAAAACGCGAACGAGGCAGTGGCACGCGCGAACGGGGTTGTCGGTCGAGTGTTGGAAATCCTGGCGACCATGGGGTTGAGGGTCTCAGCGGATAAAACGGCCACGTTATTTTCGGTTCAAACAGGAGACTCCCCTACATGGTCGGACGAAAGACCTTGTACACAACACGGCAGATGAAATATTTGGGTTTAATTATCGACTCGAGGTGGTCGTTCCGGGCTCACTGTGATTACTCTGCTGATAGGGCTCTAAATGCGACTCGTGCATTGTGCAGGTTGATGCCCAATCTGCGTGAAGTGGATGGAACCAAGGGGAGCGCTGTTGGAGGCCGTGGGCGAAGTCGGCTTGAGCATGGCTGGACTGACGCGTCACATGGTTCGGACGCCTAAAGCCTGGGAGGCGGCACAACGGTTCGCGGAGATCGTGATCCGGGCCAAAGAGGAGGAGGGACGAACCAGACAGGCGGCGGATGTCGATCGGCGGCGGCGGCCTCCCCCTTGACAGTCGTGACCCACGCCTCCCCCGGGGGGTCTGACTGATCATAGGGATGTGAATGACCCCTAATAGGATCCCCGGTAATCCGGCGCAATGGAGGTGCGGCGCGACGTGCACTGCGCTGAGAGGGCTGGAGAGGCGAATCCGTGGCTGGATCGACGGTGATGTTTTGGCAACGCGGGGGGAAGGTAGTTGGCTCCGTGGAGGGGATGTGATCGGAGTGCGGCTGCGGCCTCGCATCGGCATCGAGGCTTCCTCCCCGAGGAGCCGAGATGGGGCATGCGGGGCACGCGTCGGCGTCGGGTCCTCCCTCCTGTGAGCGGCTCATCGGACGAATAGTCTCTCTCCGATGGGTTCTGACGAGTGCTTTCTCCCGCGTTGCAGGGGAACTGAGGGTTCTGATTTGGTTGTGCTTTTTCTCGGGGATCATTTATTTGCTCCGGGGGGGTCTCGCGAGTTCATCGGAGGAGCCACGCATTCCGTGCGATGTCGGAGCTGTGACATCTTACCCGACCTTATCCTCCCGACCGAAGCAGGTGGGGCCTGCGGAGGTCATTGCACGGGGAAACGGCCAGAGGGGGCCAGGACTGATGTGGCGGTGATCCTGAGCCCTAGGACAGTAGTAGTTGGACGGGGGTACCATAACAACTTGGGGCGGGAAGGGCGCGGCTATACTGCGTACTTGCGGAGGAATACTGGGATGTAATGCCTAAAGCGGTTCCCCAGTATCCCTCATTACGCAGGATTGGTCATAGAGGAGTTTTTAGTGGGTGCAAGTCCCACTCGCTCCGTCTCCCCCGGGATGGGGCGGTTAGGTCATATGACGTTTCTCCTCTCAAAAAAAAAAAAAATTTCTCTTTAAGAAATCTAGAATTACAAAAAGTAATCCTTCGTATTGATTCTGTTTCAAGAAATACTCAATTGGAAAAATGGTTTGCAAGTTCAATTCGTCGTGCCGGTCTGTGTGCAGATCACTTCAGTGAGGATTCCTTCAAGGGAGAAGGTAAGAAGTTATTAAAACGCGGCTCAGTACCTCGTCCCTTTAAAAATATTAGACTTAAAAATAATGAAGATATAGACATGGAGAGTACGCCTTTTATAGTAGAGAGCACGCCTATTGTAGAAGAAATAAATAATGAAAATTCGGTAAGGCCAACGACATCCACAAATATTGAAAATGATGAAATGTCAGAGCAATCGTTTCAATGGCCACCATTACGAACATACCAATCACCACATTACATTACATTTTGATATGTCAGCAGAAGAAGAAAATGTTATGGATTGGATGCATTTGGAACCGCCAATCTGCGGAAAAATATCGCACAATACAAGAAAGGAACAACAAATAAGAAATAAAGAAATAAATAAAGAGAAAAAAAAGAAGAAAATGAAAATGAAGAGAAAAAAGATGAAGAAAATTTAAAAATTATAATTGAATCCCTAAGAAGAGAAAACGTGCGTTTACGCCAAACAGTAAAAACGTTAAAATTACGTTTACAAAGATATGTTCGACGAATGCCCACAAAACGCACAAGTAAGAAAAGCACAAAAAAGAATATACAGGAACTGATAAATAAGAGTAAATTGCATCCTGTTGCAAAATCAATGATAAACTTGCAACTACATACGCCAAACGCACCATATACGAAAGAAGAAAAAATATATCGAAGCAGCTTTATTATTATTCAGCTTCTGCACTGCGTGGATTACGAAAGGCAGGTTGTAATTTTCCTGGAGAACGAACAATCCACAGATGGCACGAAGAATATAATATGATGCTAGGATTTTGCGAATTTATATTTCGTAAATTGTAAGAGAAAATTTCTAAGATACCTGCGGAAGAAAGAGTATGTGCCTTGAAGTGGGATGAAATGACAATTAAATCATATCAAGAATATTCTCACAAATTGGACCAAATAGAAGGGCTCATCGATTTAGGACCTCTGGGAAGAACACGTGAAACCGCAAAACATGTTTTTGTATTTTGTTTGGATAGCATAAACGCGCGTCATGCATGGCGTCAAATAGTTGCATATTTTCTTTCTGGGACAGGTATGAAAGCCGAAGAAATAATTTTTAGTAAAAGAATGTTTAGACAGGTTAATTAAAGCGGGTGCTGATGTATCACTCGTAACATGCGATCAAGGCCCAAGTAATTAGAATGCTTATGTAAAACTTGGCGTGACCTCGAATAAACCATTTTTTATACATAATGGAAAGAAATATTACGCAGCGTATGATTTTCCACATTTAGTGAAAAGATTTGCGGCTTTACTGAGAAAGCACAAACATTTATATCGTGATGGACAAATAATCGCATCATTTGACGATTTTGAATCGACATGGTCTATTGATGACGCCACTAAAGGAGGTTCCAATTTATTGTCACATATTACGGAAGCACATATTCGCCCCAATACGTTTGAAACGATGAATGTTAAAAGAGCTTTCCAATTATTTAGTCATACCTTTGCAGCCGCAATAAAAACTGCCGGTTATTCAAAGCTATTACAAACGAACACATGGGAAGCAACGACTAATTTTACAGAACATCTGAATAAAGTAATAGATGCTTGCAATTCTTATAGTCTAAATATGAAATATGGTGGAAAACGACCATTATCTGCCAAAAATCCTGACATCGAAATTTTATTAACAGATTTTGTCGAAAGATGCTCCAAATGGTCTATATTGCCGAACAAATTGTCACAAATTCCTTGCTTGAAGGGTTTCAGTTTAACTGTAGGAGCTATTCTTGGAACATATAAGGAACTTACAAAGCGATATGAAGAATTTGAACTTGCCACAGGATTATGTAATCAAGACTCAGTCGAACATTTATTTTCTAAACTGAGACAACGTGGAGGATTTAATCCCAATCCCACAGCAAGAATGGTTCGACTCTCTCTGAGACATATAATATCTACAGGATACATCCCAAAAACAACTGATAAAGGCAATGTTCAATGTCCAGAAGCTGAGTCTCTTATTAATCCACCGAGTCACCTTGTTAAAACGTTAGAAAATTCATTGAATGCGAATCATCGTACAATATGACGCTAATGACTATGACGCTGAAGACGAATCATTTGTGGAAGATGTACAAATTCTTGAAGAATACACAAATGTGGGAGATGCAGAAAATGTTGAGCTTAGTATATATGATCAAAATGCTGTTACATTTTTTGCTGGATATAGCTGGATAGCGCGAAAAAGCGTTGCAAAGAACAAGTGCGACAATTGTCGTAATTGTATGATGAAAACGCCAATGGATAACGCAACAGAAAATGAAATGTATATAGAATTTCGAGAATATCCAAATGAAGACGAAGATGCTCCTACAGTAACGAAATTAATATGACCGACAGATCTTTTTACGAAAGTGGTCCAAGTGCAATTGATGACATTCAATAATATATGGCAATCTTATTGGGCATCAAAACAAATTTTAGATAAAATAACAAATGAGTGTGTAAATGCAACAAACGAAATGTATTGTGAATGGCTAGATAAAAATAATGCGTGCTACAATCATCGGTTGCAAGCGTTAAGATATATGATCAAAATAAAATTGTACTCTTGCACGAGATACAACAATCGTGCTATAAAAAGAGACAAGAATATTTTCCAGAAGAAAATGAATAAGTTGTTAAATAGGTAAAAAATGACAACATATATGATTGTAGCAGGAAAGCTAGAAAACGTTAATCATTTTGAACATCATTCTTAAAAAAAAAAAGGAAAGAAAGAATAAATAAATAATAATAAAATCTAAAAAAAGTGTATTGTGAGGTGTACTGTAAAAAGTAGAAATATAAGTTAAAATAAAAGGCAATGATAAATAAGCAAAGAAGCAATCGAAAGCAATAAATAACATAACGTAGAACGCAGAAAATTTTTAATAAGAATGAACTTTTTAATAAATATAAAATTTAAATTATATTTAAATTTTATCTTGTTAATATATATTTAATTTAATATTAATTTTATATTGTAATTATACTTCCTTAAATTTATCCTTTGTTTGTTGCATCTTATCATTTCGTCATTATGGACAGAAATGCTTGCTATATTGTATCATGATATTGCATCCATAATATCTTAACGGATCGAGTGACAAATGTTTGTAAATCATGTTACTTTATAGCGAGTACTACTAGCCAGTAATGAGAAAAAGAAACATAATTTTTCAATTTCATAGAAGATTGCAATCACAGTTGAAATAATTGCATAAATCTAGACTAGTAGGTTTTATCACGGAATAAATAAAAAAAATAATGCAGTCATGCTATGAAATTGTTAAATCATGCATTTTCTTGTTACAATGATGATAATAAGATGCAAACTGCAATATAAATTTAAGGAAGTACCTTCACAATAAACATACAAAATATTGCACGGTATTTGTAGTTAAAATAAAATAAAGTCCACACAAAATGCCAAGATGTAATTTAAGTAGGACATAATTTAAATCACTTGCAATAACGGATGTCATCCTGAAGCAAATATAAAAAAAAAAGAGACATCCAAAACACATAACTGATACTTTCAGTTAAAGGAAACCTACATTATGTAGATCTCCCCGTAATAAGACCTATTAGTCGAAGATTTATGTAATTGTTTCAACTGTGATTGCAATCTTTACGTCATGCTTAACGACAATACAAATACCAAAATAAAATGTAATTTATTAAAGCTATTTTTTAATTCTATATTATTTGAAATATTTATGATGCGTTCTACGTTTTATGTTTAAAATTATATTTTTGATAAATATAAGTTTTTTTTGCAATAACCTTTTTCCTTAAAAAAGTTTAATTTTTAAATAATATACAAATTTTTGTTTCAGGTGCCTCCCTAATGAGAAAAGACTTATCGACTGGACATCGAATTGACGTCGAATTGATGTAAATTGCATGGATTCGATGTCAATTTGATATCGATTTGATGGTCATTTCTCACTGGGTCTGTATGGTATAAATAAACTTCTCTTTATTCTAACAGCAAAATTATACTAAATAAAGTTTTTTCCTCAAATCGTTATTAACATTGAGATGAGTATCTGGCTTTGCAAATAAAACAAGTAATTCATTAATTAACCCGAAGTAGAATTTGATAGAGAGAAGTTTTTAGCGGATGAGACTCCCGCATACCCGTCGCACCGGGCGGTAATAATGCATTTTCCTCTTCCTATGAAAAAAAATGTTTCTTTTTAAGAATATTAATTTATTATAAGTTATTAATTTATATAAGTATATACATACGCATTCATAGTAATTATATATATTATACTAATAAATGTATATAATATTACTATAAACGCTTATACAGGGTTGGGCAAAAGTCCGGAAACGGTCAAATATCTCGAAAAGGATCAACTATAGCGAAAAATTGTAAATAGCAAAGTTGTAGGGCTTAAAAAAATGTACCTAATGATGACTAAAAATTTTACTTTGAGTGGAGGACGAAGATCATATAAAAGTCAAATTGAATTTTTTAAATGGAACTGCCTACTTTTTATTGCATATTCTTATAGCTTATCTCGAGACCTTTCCAAAACACTATAATAAAGTATTTTTTTGTTAAGTATTTTCCGAGTTATAAAGCTTGAAATAATTTCTTAATTTTACATAAACTGTAAAATATCTCGTAAAATATTTACTTTTCGATGACCTTACCTCAATACTTTTATGCACAGAATAATGAGAGGAACCAATTGGTGTCAAGAAAACAACAATTTGTAACTAACAATTACATATTTTTTCTTAAAAACAACTATGTGTTTTCTTTACACCAATTGATTCCTCTCATTATTCTGTGCATAAAAGTATTGAGATAAGGTCATCGAAAAGTAAATATTTTACGAGATATTTTACAGTTTATGTAAAATTAAGAAATTATTTCAAGCTTTATAACTCGGAAAATACTTAACAAAAAAATACTTTATTATAGTGTTTTGGAAAGGTCTCGAGATAAGCTATAAGAATATGCAATAAAAAGTAGGCAGTTCCATTTAAAAAATTCAATTTGACTTTTATATGATCTTCGTCCTCCACTCAAAGTAAAATTTTTAGTCATCATTAGGTACATTTTTTTAAGCCCTACAACTTTGCTATTTACAATTTTTCGCTATAGTTGATCCTTTTCGAGATATTTGACCGTTTCCGGACTTTTGCCCAACCCTGTATATATATATATATATATATACAGGGTGTCCCATTATAAAACATCCAGTCGAATATTTCAAAAACCAAGCCCGGGAGAAAAAAATTTTTCATAGTTGTTTTTAAGAAAAAATATGTAATTGTTACCCTAACAGCACATGGAGATACTGAAATTGTTCGGAGAATATCACAAAAGTATATTGCGTACATTCTCAAAACAATCTCAAACGGTACTGCGATTGACGCAGTACGTTCAAATGATCTAATGTCTGGGGTAGCATCTCCCATAGTATTTCTCCGCGAATGTCTACAGTTTGAGGGCAATTTCAGGATATGATGAAAACGGGAAGATTACAGTAGATCACTTATATACGCACACGTGCATATACCGCCAGGCGCGCGCGCTCACGCATTGCACAGGATAGGTTAGGATTAGGTTAGATTATTAATATATGTCAATTTCTTATTAATTAATGTTTTTATTGCATTCTCTGATAGATATAAAATAAATGTATCAACATATACATATTTTGCAATATTTGAGAAAAACGATTGCACGCATGTTTTCATTTAACTCTGTATAATTTATAAAAACATCTTTTTCTTCTCTTTCTCTATCACGCGCGCACGAAATCAATTTTCTTTTCTTATTTAACATAAATATAAAAAGCAAGAAAGCAAGCACTACCGGAAAGCGACGCGACCGCGACAAAAACCTCGACTGTAGTCCCGAAATGGGCTGATTTTAATACTTTTCTCTTGAAACACGTGTACGTGTACGAGTACATGCACTCGAGTCCAAAATGGCTATCCCGGTCCCGGGCGGGAAGAAGCCGGAACTCGGAACAGGAATTACGTATGCAGATGGCGTTGTACGTATGTACCGTTTCCATGGGTCTGTTCTTTTCAGCTGCACTGCTGAACTAGTGCAATAAGTTAGAATGAGACATATATATATTTTTTCACTCTAACTTATTGCACTAGTTCAGCAGTGCAGCTGAAAAGAACAGACCCCATATTTGGCGTCAAACCTGAGATTATACGTACGCGATAGAAGAGCGTACGTATCATTTCCGTATCTTCTGAGATTATACGCGCGCGATAGAAAGGCGTACGTATCTTTGCCGTATCTTTGAGTAAATCCTGAGGTTATACGCACGCGATAGAAAACCAAATCATACTATAAAAGATATTATAGGGTTGTTCTCAGTATCTTACGGATGATCACAGTACATTGAGTATGGGATGATACGCAGTATATCATGTGCTGTTAGGGCAGTTACAAATTGCATATTTTTTCTTAAAAACAACTATGTGTTTTCTTGACACCAATTGGTTCCTCTCATTATTCTGTGCATAAAAGTATTGAGGTAAGGTCATCGAAAAGTAAATATTTTACGAGATATTTTACAGTTTATGTAAAATTATGAAATTATTTCAAGCTTTATAACTCGGAAAATACTTAATAAAAAAATACTTTATTATAGTGTTTTGGAAAGCTCTCGAGGTCAGCTACAAGAATATGTAATAAAAAATAGGGGATGCCATTTAAAAAAATTGAGGTGACTTTCATGTAACTTTCAAATAATTCTTCAAGGTCAAACCAATGGTATCATCTTATGGGCCCTTCGAAACCAAATAACTTTTGTCTGAAAAATTTTTCTCTCCCGGGCTTGGTTTTCGAAATATTCGACTGGATGTTTTATAATGGGACACCCTGTATATATATATATAATATGTATTATAATATTAATAATATTATGTTATAATATTATCAACTATTAATTAAATATTAATTAATTATCAATTATAATTTGTATTTGAAAAAAAATATTTGAATAATTATAAAATTGAAATGTTTATTTTAACAAAATTTATTTACAGGTGTTCAAAATATCCCCCATCGTGCTCTTCACATAAAACCACACGTCGCACAAAACTTTCTTGTACTTTACATAACATTTCTGGCGATACTTGTAATAAAGCTGCTTGTTGGTTACGATTAATTAAATTGTCTCTATTGTGGTAAAATTGTGGTAAAATTTGATACACTTGATCTTTTAAATAACCCCAAAGAAAAAAAATCTAGATGTGTCAGATCCGGAGATCGCGGCGGTCACTCCTGGAAATTGCTGTATTTGTCAATCCATTTATTTGGAAATTTCCGGTTTAAGATGGTACGGGCGACAACTGAAGTATGGGCAAGATGACCATCTTGTTGAAAAATTATGGTACTCCTCAAAGCTAGCGGTACATTTTCCAAAAGGTCTAATGTATTCTCGATGAAATCAGCATATATATTTGTCCGTTAACGTGAAGATTTTCTGGGAAAATAAACGACCTAATAATCATGTCGTCCAGTATGCCTGCCCAAACATTAACACTATAATATCCCTGGATATGAATGGTTTTGCGGTAATGAGGGTTCTCATATGGTAAGCATTTTACCTTTAATTTCTCCCAGACGTAATAATACATTTTCGAAGTATATGTATATTAGCTGTCACGCTATCAACGTGTAATAAGTTCTCTTCTACATAATGATGTTCATTATGTCGGTTAATGCGTCCGTCACTGTGAAATACGCACTCGTCTGTCCACAAAATCTTTTTTAAAAATGCATCATCTATCACGTTATCAAGGTCAATCTGAAAGATATTGACATAAATGAAATAATATGCTGATTGTATGCCTATTACATTTTATTTACCTGGTTTAGCACCCAATTACAGAATGCTTCACGACGAGCAAAATTGTCAGGAAATAAACCTTGATTTGTATGTCTTTTCCATAGTTTTCATCTGAGATCTTTCTTAATAATTTTATGCACCTTTGTATGTTTTATTTGTAGATCACGCCCAATAACTCGTGTACTGGTGCGCAAGTTATTTTCGAGTGCGTTATGTTGTCGTGCCATTCTTACTGTATCAATTGATTCTCTTGTTCTTGATGGAACTCGCTGTGGCTTCCGTGAAGCATGCAACATGCCATACCTGCATAATCTTGCTACTAATTTATGAAAAAAAGCATGTTCTGGGTGTCTCCTATCTGGGAAACGTTCTGCATATAATGCTGCTGCTCGTCTTTGGTTTTTAAGACATTCGCCATAAATCAATAACATATCGACGAATTCTTCATTTCCGTATCGCATACCCTCCAGTCTCAAATATTGCACTGGTAATAGAATGACACGTCCACTTATCGCTCGCGCATTAACAGCAAGTCGCCCAACACGCGTAACTAATTGTTATAACAATGAAACAAAGTATCGTGCTTCTTAATTATGCATTTACATGCATATTTATAATATAATATTATTAAGATTATATATATAAAGTATAAATTTTAAACATATACTATTATAAAATATTATACGACAACAATTTATAACTTTTTTATAACTTTTGCGAAAAATATATTTTTCATTGTGAAACTTCATCTAACAGCGCGTTGATAGCGTGACAGCTAATACTATATATACTTCGTCGAAAATGTATGCGAGTAATCTGTATTATCTATCCCTGCATTACTGACCTTGCGCTCCTTTGGCAATCCGTCATAATGAGTTGTATGTTGACGGAACACCCCGTACACGGCTTTTTTCTCGTGTGCGTGATGTAGCGCGATCTGAATCTGGAATCACTGCGACACAGTTGAATGCAGGGTTCATGAATATGTTCAAATATTTTGAATAATATTATCCGATCTTTTTGTGTATAATCCTTGTCCTTTTTGTTTGAAAGCGAATGAGGAAAGAGTCACGTTCCCAAATAAAAATCAGCCGAATAGCGAAAGATATGAAGCTAGCTAGCCTATAGATATATCAACACGATTGGCGAGTTTATTTTACTGATAATTATTTTATTCGCGGCATATGATCTGCTGAGTTAGTGAATTAGCGAGTAGGTAAACAAATGAGCGTGAATATGCGTTCATAATAAGTTTTCGAACTGTTGACCTTGTACAGCTTGACAATGAGCCGATCGATGATAAAAACTGCTACAAACGTTTTCGAACCTAATTAATGCTACTTCAGTAATAATTCGATATTGTAAGTCAGAGCTGTCATTTAGTTGCACATTTCAGGCCGATTCCGTCGGTCGACACCTACTGTCCCCCTCTCGCGGCGCGTGACGCTTCATCTCAGGAGCGTCACGCGTATTATAAGTACGACGATATTCCAATCCCCCTAAGCCTGTTAAAACATTCTTTCTTTGAATAATTTTAGACAAATAATCGAAAATAATCCTTTTGTTGTTATTATTATTTTCAATAATAATATTCTACATTATTATTAATTTATATTTAATAATAATAATTGTATATTTCATTTAGAAGTTTCGTTAGTTCTTGTGCATTTATAATAAAATTATAATAATAATTCATTAATTTCCGTAATATAGGAGAATATCAGTTGAGTAAGGAATCAGTAAGTGTAGGAACCTGTACTATATTATAATTATTATATACTTATAATTAGGACAATAGTTTCCACGTCACCCGTGAGGTACTATTGCTGACGCGTTTTTTTTTAAGTGGTTTCCCCAGTAGGCCTACTCCACTGAAGAGAACAATAAAAGAACTTTTGAGAACAATAAAAGAACTTTGATTTCCACCCTCTCGTTCATTAATTCTTTTACTGTTCTTTTATTGTTCTCTTCAGTGGAGTAGGCCTACTGGGGAAACCACTTAAAAAAAAAACGCGTCAGCAATAGTACCTCACGGGTGACGTGGAAACTATTGTCCTAATTATAAGTATATAATAATTATAATATAGTACAGGTTCCTACACTTACTGATTCCTTACTCAACTGATATTCTCCTATATTACGGAAATTAATGAATTATTATTATAATTTTATTATAAATGCACAAGAACTAACGAAACTTCTAAATGAAATATACAATTATTATTATTAAATATAAATTAATAATAATGTAGAATATTATTATTGAAAATAATAATAACAACAAAAGGATTATTTTCGATTATTTGTCTAAAATTATTCAAAAAAAGAATGTTCTAACAGACTTAGGGGGATTAGAATATTGTCGTACTTATAATACGCGTGACGCTCCTGAGATAAAGCGTCACGCGCCGCGAGAGGGGGACAGTAGGCGTCGACCATATATGTAATACTCCTATATTGCTAGTATCCTATCTGAGCAATGAGTGGAAGAGGTGGAAATACTACGGTGCAGACGTATATTCGTTTCTCTTTCTTCTGGAGTTCTGCAGCGCTATGCGCATGCGGTAAAGCGTCGCTGGGGCGGTTGTTAATCCCCTCCTCTTCTAATGCGTTAATGGATTTGCGTAAACAATGCATTTCACCAATCGGGCATTTAATATTCTTGACATTAGAACTAACGTGTAATATGTCTACGCTATCAAAAAGACAATTTCCGTTATCAAATTCTCTAAGTTGATGTCTAACCAACAATCGTTTATACGCGCTTTTGATTTGTACGGCATTCCATTGGTCGTCTAAGAAAAGCCAACGCATGCGCACAAAGCTGTAATACTCGAGAAGAAAGAGAGGCTCATATATGTCTGCGCCGTAGTGTTTGCACCGTCCTCGAAGCTCTACTAGCAATATAGGAGTATTACATATATGGCGTCGACCGACGGAATCGGCCTGAAATGTGCAACTAAATGACAGCTCTGTTGTAAGTCATCCAAATTTCGAGGTTTGGTCTTGTAGATCTAATGGCTAAAAAATATCTGACTATGCTCCGAGATGACATTGTTACTGGTATTCGCAATATTTTCAATTTAAATTTTGATACAATTTGGTTTCAGCAGGATGGTGCCCCTCCACATTTTGAGTTGGAAGTGCGAAATTTTTTAAGTAAAACTTTTCCTGAAAGATGGATAGGAAAGAGGGGAACAATTGAGTAGCCACTCCGATCACCTGACTTGATTCCTTTAGATTTTTTTTGGGGGGGGTTATTTAATTAAAGATTTAAAAGACCGAGTCTACAAAATCACTTACTCGTTAACTCACTCACTCACTCGCTAATTCGCTCATTAGTTCACTTACTCGCTAACTCACTCACTCATTCACTCGTTTACTTATTTACTCGCTCGCTCACTAACTCAATCACTCACTCACTCACTTATTCACTCGCTCAATTATTTACATACACACATACGCACACGCGCGCACAGACACACACAAGAGATGTAAATCCGATCGAGCAACCTCCACGTGGTGCATCTTGGATAATGCCGGCGGTACTTAAACTTTGAGGACTCATAACTCAGGAAATTCTCATCGAAAAAGAGTTTGTAATAAGTGTTTTGAAAACGTCTCGACATTACCTACAAGAATCTGCAATAAAAAGGAGGGAGTTCCATTTAAAAAAATTAAGTTGACCTTGACCTGATCTTGACAACGCCATCCAAGGTCAAATGACTACTATCGTTGAATGTGTTTTTTTAAACCTTACAACTTTTGTCTGAAATATTTTTTTCTAAAATGCATCGTTCATGAGATATTTGGGTGTATCCAGACTTTTGACACACCCTGTATAATGTATGTATATGTATACAGGGTGTCCCGCAATTTATGTGTCAGCTTACAAAGAGATAGAAGGCACTAAACTGATTGTGAGTCGAAAAGTCTTCTACCATTTTGCAACTCAGTTTAGTGACTTCTATCTCACTGTAAGCTATGGCACATAAACCGCGAGCATATATCCTGTATATGTGCATTTTAATTATAGTTATTAGTATAATATTAATACAAATACGATGCATGCACTCGTGACGCCATGGAACTTTCCACTTTTCGAGATAATAACAAATAGCATATAAAAATAACTATAATATATGTCATAATTCAGTTATATAGTGGCAATTCTTAACAAAAAAAATTATCGATGTTACTTCTGTGATACATAACAGAAATATTCCTACAGAGTAACATGTGTTATACTACATGTTACTTTTGTGTCATGTAACAGTTATATTCGGTGTTTGGTTGGGATATATCCTGCACATTCATATTTTCAAAAAGAATAAATTTTGAGAAAAAATAGATTTAATCTCTCTGCTTGATTGTAAATGTGTAACTATTTGATTGATAAATAATTTCACAACTAAAAATAATTAAGTTAATCACTTTTGTAGAAGGATAAAGTGGAAAGTAATAGGAAGAGATAAAGAAAGTAAGAAAACATTTTATATTTTGAGTTTTTATTCAGATTTCAACAAAATGGTGTTACAATTAAATGCGATTTTTAACATTTTCATCAGCTTTCAGCTTGAAATTAATGTTTACAAGTGATTCAGCATATCAAAAAGTATTTAAAAACCATGCGTAAGAAAGGTTCTATCGCTTAAGTCTCAAAATTGACTGATTTTACTTTCATCATCCTTTTAGATCAATTTGATTGGTCAACCTTAAACATTTCTCATTTAAAAATCATTATAATTTGGTATTAAGATTTTTATTTCAAAATGATTAAAGGAATCTATTAACTACTGTAATACTATATCTAGGATACTCTACGTACATACACACGCACGTATTTTTTTATGAACAATAAACGATTTATGGTGAAATATAGGCAAATCGTAGATAATTGGAATATATATTTATGTTTTTAAGAAAATAATATGAAGATTATTTGTAACTTAATTAAAATATTAGTATACGTTTCTTGTAGTCTCAACGTATCAAATAATTGTAAATGTTTCTTCTTATTACATCAAGTTATAAACATTTAATAAGCTTCTGATTTGATTTATCATAATGCATTAAATTTAGATAGAAAGTTCAGAAAGAAATTTTATTATGATTATAGCAAGTGGTAGCAATGTTATCCATTCAAATGCTATCCATTCCACATGTTTTTGTACACAGGAACTTCACCGATATATCAGGAACACTGACTTTCAGAATCGTGTTACTTTTTTATTTAATTTTAAATTGTCATTGTATTAAAAACAAAAAGACAAAAATTTTTTACGTTTTGTTTATAAATAGAACTACTTTTATAAATCCTAGACAGTTAAATATGCATAACATATGTACATGTATTCTTTGAAAATCCAAAATAGCTTTGACAAATAGATACACCAGCATCTATAGAGCATAAATGCTGTGGGACTTTAGACTATGTCATATTTAATTAATGGATTTTTGAGTGAGCAAAAATATATAAATTTTTTTTCCGCTGAGTGAGACCTGAATTATTAAAAAAAATTCCCACAGTTCTAAAAAATCGGGTGTAGTATCAAACATCCAGCACACAATACATTTATAGACTGTTTTAAATAATACATATTATTTAAATGATAATATATTCTATCATAATCTTCTTCTTCACTTAATTTCACACTACTAACACGGTATGGAGGAAGACTGTTAAAGCAGTCAATGATATATAAATGATGATTTTCGCAATTATTATATTATTATAGAAAATAAGAGAATATACTAGAGAATTACATGTACCATTAATCAAGAAATTATAAGGAAGATCTAAGATACTTATTTAATGTTTAAAAATATGTAACGTTCAAAAACATTATTTTGTGTTTGTTAAAATAAACTTCCTTTATTAATCTCTCTAATAATTATTTCATTATCTATTATATTATCTCTGTTCTTATATATATCTAGATTTATCATATTCAAAATCACATAAAAAAATCATACTTATAAACCACTGGATTGATCTTGATCTCAATTGTTACAGCATGATGATATTGTTACGCCCGGTATATTTGTATCTGAGGAAAATCTCGCATCGTCCTCTTGATGAGTTGTCGAGGACGATGACTGCCGAAAAGAACAGTATCATCAACAACGATTCTGATTTTGTCTTGAATTTTTAAGCCGAATGGACGTGTATCGAAGTACCCCGCCACTGTATTATTTTTTCTTAATAAATCAGTTCTACGAGAGAGAGAGAGAGAGAGAGAGAGAGAGAGAGTCTTTGTTTATTTCTCGGGAGTGCGTGGCGCGTTCGCGTGTGAGAGAGTGCGCGAGTGAGTGCAACGAGCGCGAAACGAATGCAAGAACCAAGGAGCCAGCCTAGTTCCCTGGATTCCACGAAGAAGAGGACTTCGCCTAGAAAATGTCCTCCAAGATTGTCGGAACGACAATCTTCAAGAGGGAGGACAGTGTTACGCCCGGTATATTTGCGTCCGAGGAAAGTCTCGCATCATCCTTTTCACAACGATTGTCGACGACTTTCGAAAACAGCAGTATTATCAACAACAATTCTGATTTTGGTCCGAGCTTTCAAGCCGGACAGACGTGTATCGAAATGTCCCGCCGCTGTATCGTTTTTCCTCAATAAATCCTACAACAGAGAGAGAGAGAGAGAGAGAGAGAGAGAGAGAGTCTTTGTTTATTTCTCGAGAGTGTGCGGCGCGTATAAGAGAGTGCACGAGTGAGTGTAATGAGCGCGAAGCGAGCGTAACAATATTGTCTTATTTAAGAAAAAATGGATTACCTGAATTATCGAAAAATATAATCTTGAAAACATTTTTGGTAAAATTGTCGTTTAAGGGATCCTCCAATGACCTTGACCTTAACATATATTGTCAAGATCACCCTCCTGAGTGACCTTTAGAAGATTTTAGCCATCGCTCATTGTTTGTTAAAAAGTTATTAATAGCAAAAGTTCAAAAAATACAGCAATTATTTTTAATATTGAAAAGTATAAACAACTGTGAAAGTAGTACATGTATGTATTATATGAACAAAGAAAAGTCATTTAAAGCAGTAACTTATTAATATACTTAATAGTCTTTTTGTTAAAGCAAAAAATATTTGCGAGGTTCACTCCACATCTTTCCATACTTATGACTCGAAACGAGGTATATAATTGTTCTATTGCACATGAGTTTTCAACTTGTAGCAAAAGTGTAAGATGGATCTCGTTAGAAAATCAAAACAATGAACGATGGTTAAAACCCTATGAGAGTCACTCACGAAAGCAACGTTGACAACATATGTCAAGGTCAAGGTCTTTGGAGGTGAGTCTCCTAAACGACAGTTTTACCAAATTTTTTGCTTGTCATAATATTTGTGTCTTCACAGTATGATATAAAACCATAAATTAATGATATATTTTTCTCAAACATTTTTTGGTATTATCAAAAACAAGTGAGATATTTCAAGTACTCTAATTTAGTGCAACATCCTAATGTGTGTATATACTCAGATTGACAAATCTGACAAAAATTTTGCAATGTCTGCCAATTTTATCGGCAGGATAAATCACTATAAATATAATCTTTCGGTAGAATATGATAAGTAATCAATGATGATTGCAGTACCTAACACACTTCATTTAAGAGTTATAAAATGAAAGATTTTACTCATTTTCTGCTGGGAATCTATTATACAATAATATCAAATTATGTTAATAGACTTTGCTGATACAACCTAAGATTAATGAATACAATTGATATCAATATTTTGTTGATACCAATATCACAATATTTTGTTTAAATTTGCTGGCAAACTGCTAGCATATTGTTAGTATTTTTGCTTATTATTATCTTTAAAAAAAATAGGATGTTAGGTAATAAGAGTGTACGCAAGTTGAAAAATTTATAGTGGGTTTTAATTTATTGATTGATATAAAGTTTTAGTCAATTAGTGGATTGTAGAAAAATTTTACTAGATGTAGACCAATTATACTACAATATGTAACCCATACGCACTTACATACATATATATGCATACGTCGTGCCATAGAAAACTAAAGATGCATACGTGCAACGTAATACCCTAATGTATCATTGTTACATATCACCGTTACGAAAATGTAGACAGGATAGTGGTAACGACATGTATAAAAAATTAACTAGTTATGCAAGGGTTTATTCGCTTTTATCGCTATTTCATCGTCAAATAAATTTTATTATAGCGCGAATATATTTGGATGAACACTAACAACGGTTACATATCCTCGTATGTAAATCTTTGTTTAATATAAATGGCTTCTCTGAACATAATATCTTGTTTTGTTATTTGTTCTATAATAAAATTAAATTGTAGAACAAATTGATTTGAGTAGTACCAGACTAACTCTACATCTAGTAAAATTTTTCTACAATCTACTAATTAATTAAAACTTTAAATCGATCAATAAATTAGAACCACTATAAATTTTTCCACCTGCGTATACCCTTATTACTCAACATCCTATTTTTTTAAGATAATAATAAATGTAAATGTATGCAGTTACCCAGATACCAAAATGTAAGCAGACTGTTAGCAGATTCGAGAAGAACAGGACTGCAGTTCGCAAACTACTGTGTCCTCTATGCTTCATATTCTACCAACATAGTTTATCGATATAATCTGACGACAGATTCTCACAAAATAACCGAACAAAATCTGCAGAACGTAGTTTGATATAAAAAATTATCATATATAAAAAAATTAATTGAAAAAATTTTAACTAATTTATTAATCACTATATTTTTACTAGATATTTGTGGAATTCCTGAACTTTGTTTTTTAACACACACACGCACGCACGCACGCACGCACGCACGCGCACGCACATATAATTACATAAAACTTCTACTTTAAAAAATCGGAATTCGAATCTGGTACCGAAGGCGGATATAATCGTTCACTTTAACTACTAAGTTAGTGAGTGTTTGTGATAACTAAGTTTTAAATCTTTTTTATATGTTATAACGTAATATAAAATACAAATTTAAGTAAACATTTTTTCATTTTATTAAATAAAATATTTAATATTTTAAATTGTTCATATAAATACGAATATATTAAACAATTAAAATTTAAACTCTGTATGAAAAATATTCAATAAAGATTGCTGAAAAATTTTGCATCTTTACTGCTATTAATATTTCTTTTTATTTTTCGCTGGAAAATAATAAAAATGATTCTTACAAATTTATTTAATAATTTTTTATACACAAATTTACATATTAAATTAAGCTTTATATCAAAATGTTTGAAATATAACTGTAAAATTGTAAAAATATACAAATTATATAAAATTGTAAACTAAAAATGTCAAATTTTATCATGTAAATGCATATGTAATATATGTAATATATGTAAATGTAAAAAGTATTAATTTCTGCTTAGCGGTCATCGCTCCTGAATTAACTGAATTAACCAATACGGAGGAACTTAAGATAGCTGATCTTTTTATATAATATGACTACGGCATTCTTACTGTGAAGAGGATGCAGTCCTACATACCAATTTTTATAAGAGAACATGTATCGTTGCATCACTGAAGAGGGCTCTGTGAGTTTGAAATGCGTTTGACATATTTCTTGACATTTGTGTATTATTATGTAGAAATTCTTTCAATATACGAACTTATTTATTATAATTAACTTATTGTTACTTGTGAAAATGTCCGGCTCTTAAAAGGCTTATATGTGTATTTATATTTTGTAATATTGAGGAGCCATTTGTTAATTTTATTCTTATATTTTATTAATTTCTTATTACAAGTTATCTCATTTTAATAATAAATAAATTATTTTTACACATGTATATGCATTTACATAATAAAATTTAAACTTTAATTTATATTTTTACAGTTTTGTATATTTTATACATTTTTATATATACTTTTAGCACTTTGATGTATAAATAAACAAATTTTTAATTGTTTATCAACCCGTCTGGAAAATCTAGTCTACGTACCGTTGATTAAATTTGTCGCGCATTGAAATACAGAAAAATTGCCAACTTTAAAGTCGATTCAATTTTAATCAATTTTAATTTTTAGTCCTAAATTAGATGAAGAATTTATTGCGTAAAATATTACCTCAGCCAAGATTCGAACTGGAACTCCCTTATTCCACGCTGGCGTCATACCAATTCCACTACCGAGACATGTGATAATATTTATCACAATAACTAGGGATACTAGTGAACGTTTACACTTTGGTAACTTATCATATATGCTTGAGAAACGTTCTAGTACACCATTATTTTGATCCAAAGTGAAAATTTAACAAATTCAAACTCTCCTTCGCTCCTAGTGAATATTAATAAATAAATTTTCAATTGTTTATCGACCCATCTGACAAATTATTTGCGTACCACCGATTAGATTTGTCACGCATTAAAATGCAGAAATCGATATCGATTTTAAAGTTGACGATTTTTCTGCATTTCAATGCGCGACAAATCTAATCGGCGGTACGCAGATAATTTGCTAGACGAGTAGATAAACGATTGAAAATTTCTTTATTAATATTCACTGGCAAAGGAGGGTTTAAATTTGTTGATGCATAATGTTTAATCTGAAGTGTAAACATAAATTTGTATGTAAAGAACTATTAAGTAAATTTTTGCATCATTCTTACTATTTTCAAAAAATAAAAATAAAAAGAAATATTAATAAAACTAAGATCAGATGTTATTAAATGTCACTATGAGATCAATAATTTTCCAAAAATTTTTAATTTATTCTGATCTATGTTAAATTTAAATGCCGTTACAAACAGATTTTGTTCGATTTTTGCTGTCAATTTGCGTTTGTCATTAAACTGCGTTACGCAGACTCCTTTTTGATAATTTGGCATCAAACTATGTTATGTAAATCTAGTAATTTATGCGCTAGATTATGTCAGCAGAATCTGCTCAGTCAAAAATCTCGTCAAAATGCGTTATAAATCTACTCTGTTTCTTTTCAATCTATTATTTTATTTTGTTTAAAGATTGTGTTACATTTCTGCAGTCTTGCAGTCTGTCAACAACATTGTTTATGTTTAGTTCTGTATCAATTCTGTTTCAATTCTGTTGACATAGTGTGTAGCAGACATTTTAAAATCTGTTTCCGACAGGCTTGGCTATCTAATATATATTTGTACATCTTTGTTCGAATTTGCGTAACAAATTGGAAACTTTAAAATGATATCAATGAATGATATAGATACACTACAATATGAGCAACAAATGAAATCATGCTGTTACATTATATCCTGACAGCATTTATAACTTTATGGTAATATGTATGTTACAGAGCTACATTGCAAGTCTGTACGCACCTTTATAATGCAATGTTACAAAACATTACAAAACATAATGATAAAAATCGCATCGATTTTTTTCTCTTCGACTTCTCAATCTCTTCTCTTTTGCAGCGTGTAACAATGAAAATAATAATTTGTACGTAGAAAATAATGATTTGTAGATTGACATCACACACTATCAGGACTACTGGTCTCTTGGTCACAATCTGGTTCGGGCTCTTCCGTTTCGCCCTCACTTTCACTTGATGGACTCGGTTGTTCTAGTTGATATTGATTAAAACTATGCGTTGATGCATGATTTTGGTACTGATGATGTAGCAGGTCATGATGATGATAACAATGGCGACGATCATCAACTACTCGTTGCGGCAGTAGCTCATTGACTGGCACGTTATGTGACTGTCGGCGTAGTCTACGGTGGCAGATAAGACAGAGCATCAGGATCACTAAGCTACTACCGACCGCATAAACTATCGGCATTGTGTAGCTATCTGTTGGTACGGCTGCAACACCTGCAATTCGCATTATGATATGCATATATATAAATAATTCTACAGGATATTTTTTAAAAACGGTCTAAAACTTTAATATACAGTATAATAATATACAGTATCTAATCAATGAAAAATGCATATGTCGAAAATTAAGTCTTATTAAAAAATAGAAATAATATGAGGTTTTAATATAAATGACTTGCTTGTATTTTAGTATAAATCCTTTGTTAAGATAAAGGATTAAGTTACATATGGCTCCTCAATATAAATATAAAAAAGAATAACATAAGCCTTTTAAGAGCCGGCAATAATGACAAACAAATTGATTGTAATAGTTTAAGTTGTATATTAAAAAATTGTACATTAAATATATAAATGTCATACGCGTTTCGAACTCACGGAGTCCTCTTCAGTGAACGCAACAAAAAAATTCATCTCACACAGAAATTCGAAGTGTAGCACGGCATCCTCTTTGCAGTGAGAATGCCATTGTCATGTTGTAAAATTCGGTAGTCATAGGGTGTCCTCCTAACTGGTAGGTTCGGTGGAGCGATAACTGTCCCAACATACTCTCTAATGTACCAAGAGAAACTACATATTAATTTAATGGAACTTGTATTGTTAAATGTGAGACTGTATGAACTGAATGTTTCATGTATGTTAATAATATTTAAAGGAGTTTAAACTCCTTTAAACATTGGTTAACATACATGAAACATTCAGTTCATACAGTCTCACATTTAACAATACAAGTTCCATTAAATTAATATGTAGTTTCTCTTGGTACATTAGAGAGTATGTTGGGACAGTTATCGCTCCACCGAACCTACCAGTTAGGAGGACACCCTATGACTACCGAATTTTACAACATGACAATGGCATTCTCACTGCAAAGAGGATGCCGTGCTACACTTCGAATTTCTGTGTGAGATGAATTTTTTTGTTGCGTTCACTGAAGAGGACTCCGTGAGTTCGAAACGCGTATGACATTTATATATTTAATGTACAATTTTTTAATATACAACTTAAACTATTACAATCAATTTGTTTGTCATTATTGCCGGCTCTTAAAAGGCTTATGTTATTCTTTTTTATATTTAAGATAAAGGACTTTATACCTGATTTGTATGAAAAAAGTGAAACATCAATGTTATTTTAAAAGGATATAAATGTGCGAAAAAATGAGTCACATTCAACTTTTAATTCATGATTCATCTTTTTGATTAGAATATCTTCGTCTAATATACACTTTAATATAATATACTTTAATTTTTCTAAGATAATAAAGTAAACCACTTTTGGTCTAGCGGCGGAACTTAAATTAATCATTACAAATTGTTTATGGGATTGTCTGGAATAGAAAACGTAAAAACGTATTTGATTGGTGAAATAGTCATATCAAGTTTTTCTAAGTTTTCTATTTGATATGTCTTAAAAATGAAATCAATTCCATATTTATGTCTTGAGAGAGATAAGTGATAAATAGAAAATATGATTTTTTAATTCACGTAATAGAGTGTCTAATTTCTGAGTGACCAAAAGTAATGTTTGGATCAACTGTGAAGAAAAGTCCTGTACATTTTGCAAATAGTTGTTTCGCAATAGCTATTGAGTAAGCAAAAACGTCTGAACGAATCAGCACATGAGAAAACGGAATCAACAGATATGCAAAATAGTACATAACTCATTTATTTATATCTCCTCCGATAGCGAGAAATGGAGTCACGCATCGAGTGACGAGCGACCCTACACTGAAAAAAGTTTTGTCGTTCTTTCGGTGATAGGAAAATGATGTGCTATAATTTCCACACAACTTTGCGACAAATAACTTGGTGCCTAATCGGTGGGCCTAATCTTCTTACGTAATACAAACACTGAAAAACGTTGAACACGCTAGATGAAGTAGATTTAATTTGTTTGCATGGAAAATATAATGCATAACACGAAAGGTTGCATTTCCACATTACGCACACTAATACTAAGGTTCTTTTTATCAAATACTCACTAAACTCTTCTTCTATTGAATGTGACGACGCACTTCTGCACCCGCGTGTCGACATTATGAATTCAATGTCCACACGTTGCACAGATTATGATACATTTTGTAACACCAAGCTATTTGTTGCAAGTTTATGTGGAAATGATAGCGCATTATTTTCCTATCACCAAAAGAACGACAAAACTTTTTCGGCGTAGGGTCATCAAAGTGAAGGGTCATCAAAGTAAGTGACTTTGTAAGCGCCCGGAGGCGCTTAGATATCAGATTCGAATCCCGATTTCGGTAAGTGAACATTTTAAATGATGAAATTTGTATATAATTACACGAAAGAAGAGTTAAAAATTTTTTTTATATCTAGCTGTTTAAATTACGCTACCTAAGCTACGTTCCGATATTGCATTTGATGTAAATCTGTTATAGTTTGTCTATAGACAAATCTGCTGCGTATCTGGTGCAAATCTGTTGTCGATCTGCGGTTGATAAATATCTGCTCTCGGTTTTGTTGCAATCTGTCAACGTATTGCTATTACGTAGTGATAGCTCCGCTCTAATGATAAATCACACCCAATTTGACATTAGGATTTTAAGTTACTATTGGGAACTCGAGAACACAATAGACTCTGGATTTGTCAATCTCGCTCAGTAGGGAATTGTTTCGCGATTACAATCCGCAAGTAAGTTTACTATTGTACAATTTACATATACATACATACATATATGATGTATTTTATTACACACACTTTTAAAAAATCGGTCCAAGAACGTTCCAAACTTTTCAACCAGCTTCTGTAAAACACTTTATATTTTATTGGTATGACAAAATTCTTAATATTTAGATATATAGATACCGTCACCTTTAGTACTTTTGTAGAGTAATGAGCGTAGATTTTGTTTCGCTAATCTTCGTTTTACGTACAAAAGCATTAAATAATATTTCGTAAAAAAATACACTTCTCAATAATCTTAATTTTTCATCTGAATAATTAACGTTATAAATTTATATAAAAACAATGAAGAGATCTATGTAAAAATACAATTGTTTATTATGTTATCAAAATATAAAAATATTTCTAACAAAGCTAATTTTTCGATCTACGTTTATTAACACATTTGCCATTAATGTATTTTAACATTCCACTCACGTCAAGTACAGGATACGTCGTTAGAATCCGGACATGATAATGTTTTGTTACAGAAGTCGTTTATTAAAGCCAATATTAAAGATACAAAAAATACTTTAATATTCAACTCAAAAGACTCTTCTTGAGTTTTTTTATTTAATGTAGAAGCGCCTCGATCCTGATCCTAAAGTGCTAGCACGCTGTCTCCAAATGAGGCTGGTCCATGACCGCAAGCCTTGATGGCAAGCTGGAGAGAGACGTTGGCGTGTCTAGACTTGTTGGTAATCCTCTTGATTACGCGTAGTAATCCACACGTAGTAATCAAGTCAAAACTATTGGGAGACCACGAGCAAGTTGCAGCAGATCTCTTAAGCTTTGCGGCGTCAGAGAACACTGGCGGACCTTTAAGACGTAGGATATGTACCTGAGATACTCTTGAGCGATCCGACAGACGATGGTATCGCTCACCCCTAAGGTGGTCACCAATTTCCTGAGTTCCCAGGTTTTCTGAAATGAGATTTTGGGTTCTTTGCATGCTTCGAAGTCCTTGTCATCTTCTCCCTTACTTGGATCTTGCTGGGATGGAAGAGCCCTTCTCGGATTTGCCTGACACCGCATGTCAGTTGTGGGTAACACCATCAATCTGGGATATATGAAGAAGAATCTTATTATTTCCTGGCGTCCTCCCAGTGCGAATCAATCAATTCCTTTCAATAATCCCTCTGGTTACATTCCAGACTTAACCTAAGCAACTCAGCTATTTTGAGATTATAAGATCTTACTCACATATTTAGTCTTTCATAACACCAATTAATACCTGTAACTGAATTCTAATATTGTAGAAATTTCAAATTCAATTTTGTCCGGGTTCTAATGACGTTCTAATCCTGTGTTTTAGAATAAGAAAAAAAAATTAAATTATAATTTAATTATACAAATATACATATCATGTTCATTTTACTATTGATCACTGCAATATAAATAACAGTGACAATCTTACAAATATAATTGCATATTATAATTTAATACAAAAATTCGTACGATTTTCTTGAAAAAATTCATACAATATAACGTATTTATACAATATACAATATAAAGTGTAACATAAGTATATTCCCAAAGAGACAAAAGTCAAAATAATATCAATTTGACATATCAACCAAATTTACATTAAATTTTAATCATGACATAAATTTAGAATAAAAATCTCGATTTCAAAACTTAAAAATGACTTTATATCGACCTTTTTTATTTTTAAATTATTTTTAAATGTAATTTTTAATTACATTTGTATATGTTCTTCGGCTCTGTACATGTTTATTATTATAAAAATGTATCATATAAGAATAGTCACAAAAAAGTCAGACTTTGAATGTTCAGATATACTCGTGCTACATTTGTTCTTTTCCAAGGAGAACAGAAAGTCGAAATAATGTCAATTTGATGTCATATTTAACTGAATCACGATCAAAACAAGACATTTTTTAAATTTAATTAATATGACATCAAATTGACATTATTTTGACTTTTTTGTTCTCCTTGAGTAGCTACATTGTGCATATAGCTGCACTAAACTGTACTGTTTGCTTAAGAGGGATAGCCACTGTGAGAGGTAAAAAAAATCGATGTTTGAATTTTTACATTTTTTAAAAATATGTACTTAAGAATGTTAGGCCAAATTTTACGTTAAAATTTGAAAAATTGTAGTTATATTATATTAATTGTAATTATAACAATTTTAGTCGAGCGCCATGGCGCTTGATTAAGCACATGGCACATTCGTTCGCGAAGGTAATGCATTAAATATATGTTTATCTGCCGCATTACCTGTTTTCAGATACTGCGTTTACCTGAAAAGTTGTGGCAATTCGCCTGCCTCGCCACTAACTCTTTCCCCCGATCAGCGCGCATCCGATCCGCATGCCGCGATCACGCGTCCAACGCCAACGGCACGACTTACGTGACATGATCCGAGCACGTGCGTCCCCACCCGGTTACTCACTCCGGAGTGGGTATATAAGCGCGCCGATCCGAGACACCTGTCCCGAGCCTCTTCCTGACTCGACCTGGCCTACTACCTGCAACCACGACTATCCTCCAGATCGGGAGCAACAGATCTTCTGCACAGAGACACGGGCGCACCCGTGCCTCATCCGGGCGCACCCGGAGTGCCATCGTCGTACCGGGTACACCCGGCTCGACTTCAACCTGCTCCGGCATCCTCCTGGCAGCCCCAAGACGCCTTCCGAACCGGGGCTTCGTTAGCCCACCGTTGTAAACATTCGCGTAGATATAAGTCCGTTCCGTAGTCTGTAAGTCCGTCCGAACCGGGGCCCCGTTAGCTCACCGCTGTATATACTCGCGTAGTTATAAGTCCGCTCCGTAGTCAGTAAGATCCATAGCCGTAAGCACCGTAGGAAGTAAGCGTCGTAGTTAGTAAGAATCACCGCCAGATACCGATTTACTCCGCACCCGCCGCTATCACGCACACACACACACACGCACACACACTTATACACAGGTAGACTCACCCTCACCCCGTTTGCACAGGCACGTACAGGCCTCAGTACCTCCTGCCACACACCCAGCGAGCCACGCACTCACACACACACACACGCACGCACGCACGCACGCACGTACACTCACGCTCGCCCCGTTTGTACAGGCCTCCGTGCCTCCCGCCACATACCCGGCGAAACACACACTCACGCACACACACACAGATCACGCACACGCACGCACACACATACACTAATTTGTAAATACTCATCAACACCATCCACAATAAAGATCAGTGCACAAACAAACCAGAGTCTCACGCCTACTTCGACAATGACCCCGGCGAGTTAATCCAAGCTAGCGAGGCAAGGCGTACCGTTACAAAGTAATTGAAGAAAGATATGTTTATTTTATGAGTTAATTGAATTTTTGTATACCTAATTAAATTTTATGTTCGGACAAGATTTTCATTTGAGTTTAATCAGTTAAAGAACTGTTCTCTGAGTACTTAGTCCGATATTGGCTTCGATATTTTCAAACGATTTCTATTAAAATACTTTTAAATGAATCAAAAAAATTCGAACGTCGTGCGCAAGACTTGTCGTCGCAACGACATAATTACCCCTATAAACAAAATATCGATAATAACATTGAATCATCAAAAGATCTATATTATGGTCTCAAAATCGATAACATTTGGTAGGTAAAAAATTTCAATTTTATCCTTAAAAAATGTAGTGGTAAAACTTTAAACGCGTTTTTCTCAAAACGACATTTTTCCAAACGATGGCAACGATTTCTTGTGTATTAATTATCCCATTAAAATAAATTTTTGCGATGTTATTTAATATCTTCACGTAGCTGATATTTAATATTTCAAATGTTTCTATTTTTTTTTTTTTTTTTAATTTTGTTCGATTTTTTTTAGGTAAAATTTCACTATTTTGATAATGTATTGCTATTTACGCAAAAAATGAAATTTTGAAAAATTCCTACGTACAACGGAAACTTTTATTTTTACTTTTATACTGAATAAGAAAACGTTTACAAATTTTTTTTTAATCACAGGACCCAGAAATATCTTTGCCACCAGCTAAAAAGAATCTTGTAAATGATCCTCCACGGTAATCACGATAACTTCTATTGTTTTTGTTATTGTTTAATAAAAATTTTTTAATAAAAATTAGTAAAAAGATTCTTAAATATATGACTTATAATTTACCCATCGTTTTGTAGCAATTTTAGCGTAGCAAATTTTATTATGATTAGACTAGTTTGAATTAGGAGACAGTTGGCGCTAAGGCGAGCGACCCGTGTATCCAGGCAATAGGATAGAAGTCTTTTGTTTTTTCGGGAGAGCGAGGTCGCTAGATCGTAGATGACATGACGAGAGACAAGAAGTAAAACGCAGGTGTTAAGAAATCTCACATTGAATTTATTGATTTCTCTCTTGATCATTCCTACAATATTGTCAGAAGTGGGATTCGGAGTTGAAGTGAATCGGAAAAAGTTATTCGAAAAGTGGATTCAGCGAGTGTCGCCAAATGATAATCAGTGAAGAGATTGTGGCTAGCGAATCGTGACGTGGGGTTAATTGCCATATTGAGAGGAATCGCGTGGCTTGTTTCGTATAGACTTCCAAACTTTCTGAAACATGGATCCAAATAAAGTCAAAGTCACTCAGCTAAAAGAGCAGTTACAGAAGAAGCAACTATCGACGACGGGAAACGAAGCGGAATTATTGATGAGAATGCAAGAGGCGGACCCTAAAGGACATTGGCTGCAAGAAGTGGAAGCTAGTGCCGCGTCGTGTGGAATAGGAGAAAATGTTCTAACACCGCCGATGCTAGCGCAAGAGAAGACGTTAAGAGAACTGGAGTTGTAAAGAAGAAAGCAGCGGGTATTGGAAAGAGAGCTGCAATTAGCCGAAAGAGAAAATCAGATATTGCGCAACAGTGTGAATAACAAAGAAAATAGACCGGAAATACAAACGAAAATCGGCATTAAGGCAGTAAGTGAACTGCTAAGTGAATTCGACGGATCAGAAGGACTATTCCAAATTTGGGAGAAACAAGTAAGGTTGCTTATATCGACGTACCAGTTGGATGCGAACAATACTAAGATTCTGATAGGAATGAGACTAAAAGGAAAAGCGTTAACGTGGTTTCACTCCCGGTCCGAACATCTCGAATTAAGCGTGGACGAGATATTAGTCGAAATGAAGAAAATGTTCGACAATCGGAAAAATAAATTAAAAGAAGGAAACAATTTGAGGAGAGATTGTGGAAGGACAGCAAAAATTTCAGCGCTTACCATGAAAAAATTATCTTGGCGAATAGAGTTCCAGTGGACGAAGAAGAGATAATAGAATATCTCATTGGCGGTATATTCAATGTACAATTACGGAATCAAGCATGATTGCAAAAGTTAGAGACGAAATCTGATCTATTGACAGCCTTCAAGAATATCAATTTGACGGAGGGTAAGTATCGTTTAAAGCGTGATTCTAAGACGTGGAGTAAGAATCATAAAGGAGTACGAGCTCAGATGAAAAAGGAGACATCGCCGAAGAAAAAAGCAGCGGAAGATTCTAGTGGAACGCAAGCAAGAATAAGATGCTACAATTGTAGTAAATTCGGACATTTTTCTAAAGACTGTAAACAACTGAAACGAGAAAAAGATATCCGCTCTAAATGCGGTGAGAAAGGACATGTAATTAGCGAATGTACTGGTAAGGTAGAAACAAATAAAATTAATTATATACAAACCGGAAAAATTAGTGATGATTTTCAAAAGCGAGTTACGTTATTGAATAGTTCATGCATGAGTTGTGAAATAGAGGTTGATGCGTTATTGGATACTGCCCAGACAGCACCAAACATCCAATTTTAATCCAAAGGTCCATGGATGTAATATGAATGTTTTAAGTATGTATTATACATTATTGGACGTTCAAAATATGTTTATAATTATACGTTTTAAAAATGTCCATTTAATGTATTACATATGTACAATAATTTTTGTTCAAAAAATTCTTAATTAAAAATTCGTGTGAAACACGTATCTTTCTTTGGTAGCTAATAGAGATACTCTAATCAAAGTATAGTCTAAATTGATAAAAATAATGGATAAGAAGAAATCAGACAGCATACACGTCCAAAAGAAGTCCAGAAGACATTTTTAAAGACATCTTTGAAACGATAAGTCTGCTATCTAAATATAAAATTTGCTTAGATTTGTAAAAAATGTTTTTACAAATCATTTTGATTAAATCGTTTATTAATTTGTGATAATATTAAAAATATTAAGATTGAAATAGTTATGATTCCAAGTTTATTTGCTGCACATTTTTGGATTTTATTGCCATTGTTATACTTCCAAACCACTGCCCTGCAGTCGCACAAATACAATCGCGTACATGTGTTGTGCAGAACGTTCTGCGCACACATGTACGCCTAGAGCCTAGAGCTACTAGGCCCTAGGCCCCGAGGCTCTAGACAGCCATTTTTGTCGAACACGCGAACGAGCACATGTGCTGTGTTTCATAACTCTGGAAAAGTGCTGTGTCTCATTGTATCTGCAATATTCGCCTGTTATTCGTTTTTAACAAAGGTAAGAAATAAATAATAATATCGTTGTATACAGAACTCAAAAGTATACGCAATTACTGCTTGAAATAGAACATTTTACTCTAAAAATGAGAATACGTTTAAGGTTAGAAAATTTGCGACAGTGATATAAAAGTATAATTTATGTATAATATGCTTTATTAAAGTAATATAAAAGTTTTATATTATGCACACACACACACACACACACACACACACACACACACACACACACACACACACACACACACACACACACACACACACACACACACACACACACAATACACACACACACACACACCTTGGCACACACACACACACCACACACACACCCACCCACCCCACACACACACACACACACACACACACACACACATTGTAAACATATGTATAAAATAGATCTTGTTTTATATAAGAAGTTGCAAATATATTTGCACATCATATGTTTACGTTTGCACATCATATGTTATACATCATATGTTTACAATATAATTAAAAACTATGATAAATACAATTCTACAGATGAAACTATAACATTAATCAATTTGCTTTTGCGTGGTTTTGAGAAGTTGAAATCTTATTTCTTGATTAGTATTGTAAGCATATGATACAGTGGATTTTGTTTTAAAATGTTGCATTAACAATTTTACATTATATAATGATATAATATAAATTATATATGTATCATTTTATGTACATACTGTGGCATATTATGTTAATGAAGCAAAATAATTCTATATTTCTTTAAGATAGATTTTATAATCTTAAAAACAGTATGTATTTGACTATTTGTTATTTATTATCAAGTTAAATTTTTGCTCCCACATCCGAAATCAACACTATTCTCGACGTTTTTAATAAATATCACCCTAAATTTCATCCATGAAATTGAGAAAAATCATTCAATATCTTTTCTTGATACGACCATCATTACAGATAACAATACACTTATTACAAATTGGTATCGGAAACCAACATTCTCAGGTCGATATCTCAATTTCTTCTCCAATCATCCATTCAAACACAAGAGAAACACCATCACGAACCTCGTTGACAGGGCAATCTTACTTTCCGACGACAGATTCCACAAATGCAATATTAATGTTATCAAAGAAATTCTGCGCAACAATCTTTATCCTAAGCATATCATTAACCATTATATTAACAAAAGACTTAAGGAATTACAGCATAGACAAAATAATGCCATTGAAAACATTACTTTCGACGCAAAAAACTGCATTGTCATTCCGTTTAATAATGAGGTTGCTACAAACATTGAACGCATTTTAAGGAACACCAATGTTAAAGTACTCCATCTTCAATAAAATAAATTTTATCATAAAGAAAGGAAAAGACACTCTTAGTGTTCTTAAACAAACAGAATTGGTTTACGAGATTGATTTTTCGAATTGCAACGCGTGTTACATAGGGCAGACGAAATGACATCTAATGACCCGGTTAAAGGAACACCAGAATGACATAAAAAAACATACAACAAATCATTCGGTAGTTAGCAAATAGATTATCTTATGGTCATGAATTGAGATAGTCTATCTCCCACCGCCTCACTGCGTGTGAGAACGTAGCGGTGGGAAGTCCTTCTCGCCGCGCGCGCTTTGCTCGCGTGGATTCGCCGATCTTTTTTTGTTAATATCTCGGTAAATATTAAGAATATCAAAAAATGATACAGGACTTTTCTGCTCAGTTTAACCTACTCTACCTGCAATTTACGGGTGGCCTTCGAATTATCGGACACCCTGTATATTCTTTAGAAAAAAAATTCTTTAAACGAAACAAAAATACATTATTATTCTTTAAACAAAATAAAATCATTTTTCAAAAACAAAATTATTTTTTTTTTTTAATTAAATTATTGCTGTTTTAATCTCCTCCTTTCTATTGCTGTCTTAATTTTCCCCTTTCTATTCTCTTTAATCATCCCTGAATATATTTTTCCACATCTTTGGTTGTTGCACAACATCCTCCTTTTTTTGATGCACCTATTAAAAATAATATCATCATAATTAAAATTAAACATAGAGTTATTTGATTTATGCAATTTAACAAAATAATAAACAAAATATGCTATGAATATATGTAATTATTTGAGTTATTTGGAATTGCTAATTATTCTTTGTAACTAAATATATCCGGTGATAGGCCAGATAAATAAACGTCGGGCGTGATGTTGAAAGCCGGTGTTTGCTACGAATAATTCATTTTCTGCGCAGAAGTCGATCATTCTTTCTTCTCTGTCAGTTTAGCTACCGAGCTCATGTTTCCCTACGATTTCTTTTAGACCTCCGTCGTTTTCTGTGTGGCCAATCTTTGCATTAAAGTCTCCCATTATGAGTAATATTTCTCGTCCAGGAGTGCTCCTTATAGTGTCGTAAAGGATACCATAGAAGTTATCTATTTCTTCTTTGGTTGAGGTCAATATTGAAGCGTATACTTGTATCACGTTTAGGTTGATCAAAGTTACTTTTATTTTGATCGTAAGTATGCTATTCAAAAATCGTATCTTTCATACATTCGCTACACCGCGCACAAGTCGCTGTAATCTCTTTTCGTCACTAGTGGCACTAGACCGTAAGAGGGCGCTTCTCTTTCCTTTTCTCTCTCTCTCTATGACTTCCAACTTCTACCGGATTTGTCTCAAGTAAAAAGGACGTTCCCCGAACGCCGTAGAAGATCTGGAAGCTTCTTCTTCGTTGGCAACCGACGAGCAAGAACATGCAACCTGCATCGACTGTTGACGATTACAAGGAGACATTCGACCAAGAGCTAGAGAATACGACTGGGAAGGAATTGAGATGAGATCACGTCATCATTGCTAAGCAGTGCAACGAGTAATCATTCTCCTACTGAGGCGAGCATTACTTAATTCCTTTCTCTTATTATCGATCTTTCCTCTGCAAAGGAAAGTACTTTATGCATGCGGGGATTTGGCTTTCTGAGTGGTACTGGTTCGTCTGAGAATTAGGGTATTGTGTCGTCCAAATCGGGTTTGGATGAAATTCTAACCGATAGGATAGATCGAAGAACATTTCAGAAGCCATTCTCCTCATTTCTCTTTTTTCTTCTTTTATTACAGAGCTTATATTTCAATCATTAATCTTTTATAAGAATTCTCTCATAAAGTTTTTTGCACAATTTCACAGAGTTCGTTTAAGAAAAAAACTACAGTAATTCTCAATATATGCGGTCGTTGATCGCATTGTAGCTAGGACTGTGTCTTTAAACGCTTTGTTTACTACAATCGCTACTCTATTTTTTGGTTCTGAAGGGTTGCTCGAGTCTATGACTAGATTGTCTTCTTCTGATTGAAAGTGGCTAGATTTTTTCCAATAGGTCCCAGCTATTCCTGTAATTACCATTTCCTCAATGGTCCTTTTTAGGATCTGCATCTTTCCTGGAGCGTTGAGACTTCGGACATTCCATGTGCAGAGAGCTTCATCATTGCTGGTCTTCGTCTTTCCCCTCCCCCCGGTAGCATATTTTCTATGAAGGGCCCGAGGGTTCGCCTCACCATGGCCAGTAGCCCATTTCACACTGTCGGTTTTGGAACCGTAGCGCCAACTGCCAATCGGGTCGCCTGGCGTATCATCATTGTCTATTCCTCAATGCATTTGATTTTCAAGGGATATAAGTACTCGGTAGGGTCCCTCTTCTTTTCAAGGAGGAATAATTATATACATATATAAAATTAATTTATTTATATATATTATATATATTAATTATATTAGGTGTACAACTTTGTTTCCGCCGTTTTCCTATAGATGGCTTTAGCGGCAAGTGGTGGTCGAAATAAATAGATCATAAACGTCATACAATAAACTTGGGCATCTGTCAACATAACCCCATAGAAACATTAGTCTATTTGTGTCTGTATCATAAAGTTATTCTCGATTGAAAATGTCAGTTTATGAGCCAAATTCTCGTCATTTGCGGAAGGTTTTAATTTTCTGCTTCAATGAAGAAATCTGCGGCTGAGGCTCATCGAATGCTCTCAAATACTTATGGTGAGGCCGCTATTAATAAAAGAACGTGTTGTGAGTGGTTTCAACGTTTCAAGAACGGTGATTTTGACGTCGAAGACCAGCATAGCGGTGGAAGAGAGAAGGTTTTCGAAGATGCAGAATTGGAGGCATTACTTGATCAAGATTCGTGTCAAAATCAAGAAGAATTGGCACGATCATTGGGAGTAACTCAACAAGCTATTTCAAAACACCTCAAAGCCATGGGAATGATTCAGAAGCAAGGAAATTGTTTGCCGTACGAGTTGAAGCCGAGAGATGTTGAACGGCGTTTGTTTGCTTGTGAACAGCTGCTTGAAAGGTAAAGACGGAAGGGATTTCTGCATCGCACTGGGGACGAAAAATGGGTTCATTACGATAACCCCAAGCGCAGAAAATCATGGGGAGTTCCCGGCTATGCTTTCACGTCGACGACCAAACCGAATATTCATGGTTCCAAGATCATGCTCTGTATTTGGTAGGACCAGCTCGGCGTAGTGTATTATGAGCTGTTAAAACCGACTGAAACAATCACAGGCGATCGGTATCGAACGCAATTGATGCGTTTGAGCCGAGCATTGAAAGACAAACGGTCGCAATACAACGAGAGACACGATAAAGTGATTTTGCAGCATGACAATGCTCGACCCCATGTTGCGAAAGTAGTCAAGACATACTTGGAAACGTTGAAATGGGAAGTCCTACCCCACCCGCTGTATTCTCCAGATGTTGCTGCCTCTGACTATCACTTGTTTCGATCAATGGCCTGGCTGACCAGCACTTACGGTCTTATGAAGAAGTAAAAAATTAGATCGATTCGTGGATCACCTAACCAGTTTTTTCGGTGCGGGGTTTGTACGCTGCCCGAAAGATGGGAGAAAGTAGTGGCCAGCGATGAACAATACTTTGAATCATAAATGTATAACCAGTTTTTTACAATAAAGCCTCGAATTTCGGAAAAAAAAACGGCGGAAACAAAGTTGTACACCTAATAATTGTGAAGATGAAATACTGGGCATCGACGTGGTAGAATCCGTAAACACTATAACTGACTCACTGGTAATTAATTCCACAGGATAAACAGTTAGAGTTTAGGAATATGTTCAAAAAAGAATATGTGAAACCCGAGCGTCCAAAGGAGCCGGTTGATGCAGAATTCAAACTACAACTAAAAGATGTACAGCCATTCCATTTTTCTCCGAGACGACTCGCTTATGTGGAAAAGGAAGTAGCTACAAAAGCTAGGAACAGCTATAAAAAACAATAGACGAATTGTTAGTAAAGGAAGTAATTAGACCGAGTAATTTAGAATATGCGTCGCCCACAGTATTAGTAACTAAAAAAAACCATGAGTACCGTATGTGTATCGATTTTAGAGCACTGAAGAAATATATTGCACGTACGAATTATCCAATCTCCGTAATCGAGGATTAGATAAATGTTTTAAAAGAAAAAATACTTTAGTATGCTAGATCTTCGAGACGGTTTTTATCATATTCGGGTAGCAGAAGAATCAGTTAGATACACAGCTTTTATTACTCCTATGGGTCAATTTAAATATATCAAAATGCCTTTTGGTTTGAAATCAGCCTTTGGAAGATTTCAACAATTTGTAAACAAAGTATTAAATGAACTAATTCGATCCGGAGATGCAATCGTATACATTGATGACATTTTAATTGCCACAAAGTCATTAGAATATCATTTAATTGTATTGAAAAAAGTATTCAAATTGCTAGTCGAAAATAAGCTAAATTTGAGGCTTGATAAATGCAAATTTCTATTTACCAAAATAGAATATTTGGAATACTCAATTATCTCAGAGGGTATTAGTCCTACTGTTAGTGGTATCGAGGCAGTGACAAACTTTCCAATTCCTCAGAGCACGCGCAAAGTGTAAAATTTTTTAGGACTTTGTTCTTATTTTCGGAAATTTATCGAAGGATTTTCAATAATTGCCAAGCCTCTTTATGATCTAGTTAAGAAGGATACTACATTTAAATTTACGGATGTTGAACTAAAGGCATTTGAAGAATTAAAGGCAAAACTGACAAAAGTACCTATATTAACGATCGATGATCCACGTTGTTGGACATAGGTCTAATTTTCGTTTGACGAGCGCGCAGCTAGCAATACACGTGCTGTACGCGTGTACAGCGAGGCCACGGTTTCATAGCGAGACGATGCCGAAAGTCAGTCGCTCTCAAGCCGTCGTGCTGTGTGCCATGTTTGTCTCATATTACAACACTCTATCGAACACAATTATTTTTACGTTATTAATAAGAAAACCATCGTGCTACTGTTACTACTAATTTTGATGTCATATGTAAATGCATATACACACAAGTGTTTGTGCTGATTCAAACAATAAAAAAGATAAAACGTGCATCAACAAATTGTAGTGCTTCCCCAGCTCTGATATCCACGGGACCGCCCCCTATTCCAACAGGTTATGGGCCCAGTAATTGGATTGAAGGTGTAAAGACAATAAAGTAAAAACGATAAAAGAAATTTCCTTTATTTCAAATGCAACAGTAACAAGAAAGTGTCCACGCGGAATCACGTGAACCGAAAGTGTCCACGCGGAATCACGTGAACCGAAAGTGCCCACGCGGAATCATGTGAACCGAAAGTGATCACACGGGACCAAGTTAACCGAAGAAAGATGGCGAAGATTACAAGTGAAGAACTCGGATTGGTGGAAAAACTGACAGACATTAAAAGCTACCAAATCTGGAAATTCAAAACAACGGTCATACTCAAGGCGCATGATCTGTATGATACCGTCACGACAGAAACAGTGGAATCTCAGCGCACGATCGAATGGAAGAAGAGAGATGCTCAAGCTCAAAAGGTAATTGTAACTACAATAGAACAAGGACCGTTAATGCACATCATTAATTGTGGAACGGCGCAAGAAATGTGGTCCAAATTAAAGAGCATCTTCCAAAGAGATTCTGAGCAGCAAAAATGCAACTTGCTACAAGAATTTTTTAATTGCACTTTCGATAAAAATACAGATATAGCGACTCACATATCCAAACTACAAAATATAGCACACAAGTTAAAATCTTTAAATGCTCAGATCACAGATGCCCGAGTGGAAATTGAAACTCGTCAGTACCCAGCCATTAGCTAGCCAATTTGTGTTTTATCTAGGCCTTAGCCAGTAGTTTTATCTAGCCCTTAGCGAGTAATGTAACGCTCAAAAATCCAGCTACTGGACAAACATTATTGTCTTGTGGCGAGCTTAGAAAAGCTATCTAGCTACTAGGTAGCGTGGGCTAGATAAAAAGTATACAAAAAAAAATTGTATTGACTTTTTTTAATTATTGAATTTTTTTTTACAAGACATTTGTGATTCCTGAGAATTTTACTATTTAACACGCACATGGATAATTACATTAAATTATAACAACTACTTACAATTTCTATCGATGGCCGTCGGGATTCGAACCTGGTACCCTTGTTGAGCTGGATTACAAGTCATTCACTCTAGTCACTACGCTATTAGATCTTCATAACATATATGTTTTAAATTTTCCTTTTATGGTACAAAAATTTTGTTAATTATTAGACAACTTCATTTAATATTTAATTTCCAATGTTCAATATTGCTTATATAAATATGAATGTGTTAAATGATAAAAATTTTAATTCTATTTAATTTTCGTTAATTCTAAAAGAGTAAGTTAGTAAGAGTAGTAAATGTTTAAAAATTACCAAGAAATTTTTCTTTTTTAAGATTATATATATATATATATATATATATATATATAATATAATATAAAAATTTTTAAATAAATTTATTTTTAAATAATTATCTCTAGCCACAGTAAACATTATAGTTATTATATTTTTATTTATATATATATAAATTTATTTAAAATTTATTTTTAAATAAATTTATTTAAAAATTTTTATATTATATTATATATATATATATAAATTTTAAATAAATTTATATATATAAAAATAAAATTATAATAACTATAATGTTTACTGTGGCTAGAGATAATTACTAAACAACTAATATATATTAGTATCTAGTAGCTAAATAGCTTTTCTAAGCTCGCCACAAGATAATAATGTTTGTCCAGTAGCTAGGACTTTTAAGCATTACATTACTCGCTAAGGGCTAGATAAAACACAAATTGGCTAATTAATGGCTGGGTAGTGACGAGTTTAAATTTCCACTCGGTGGCGCTGGAAACCTTTAAAAAATTAGTTAGCTATTAGCTAGCTACTGGAAAATTAGCTAGCTAATAGCTAGCTACTGGAAAATTAGCTAGCTATTAGCTAGCTATAGCTAGCTAGTTAGTACACTAGCTATTTCTTTAATGGCTGTCTAGTAGCTAGCTAATTTTTTAAAGGTTCCCAGTGCCATCTATTCCAACATTTACAGTACAGGGGCTAGAAAAGTACTAGATAGCCAAGAAGTAACATAAATTATAGTTCATACTGAGCTAGTCAATAGCTAGATATCATATCTAGCCTGCATGATCTAGCCACTAGCTGCAAAGTAACTTTTGCTAGACAAATTTCCACTCGGGTGATATGGTGATATCGAAAATTCTTTCCATGCTACCCGACACCTATAAACATTTTAGAAGTGCGTGGGATTCAACTGGCTTGGATCAGAGAACTATGGAAAATCTGACGGCGAGGCTTTTACAAGAAGAAGCCAGAGGAAATGCAGAGAAGGAAACACCAGTGGCATTTAAGGCTCAAGAAAAGAAATGTTACAAATGCAACAAGATAGGCCACATAGCTAAAGATTGCAGATCTAAAATTAAAAAAATGCTTCTCTTGTAACAAAAACGGTCACTATTCATCAAACTGTCCGGCAAAGAGCAACGGTTGTACTATTTGCAAGAAAACGAATCACGTAGATAAAGATTGCTTCTTTTGAAAAAAGGAAAATAAAGGAAAAGAAGATAAAGTTTGTTTTCTAGCGAGGAATAACCTTGATTCTTCACATTGGATTGTAGATTCAGGAAGCACTTCTCATATGACAAATGATAGAACATTAATGAAGAGCATTAAGCAAAAGAATACTAGAGTAGGAATAGCCAAGAACAACGAGTCGATGCGTGGACATGGAATTGGCGTTGTTGAATTGCAGGAATGCATGCTCAAGAATGTAATATATGTTCCCGATGTAACGGCAAATTTGATCTCAGTCAATGCAATTGCTGGCCAAGGCGAAGAAGTAATATTCACGGAAGATGAAGTGTTAATCAAAAAACAAGGAGAGATACAATTAAAGGGATTCAAAAACGAAGATGGTCTATATAAAATTGTACTGCAAAAAAGGGACACGCCAAAGTCGCTCCTAACGGACGACAAAATAAAAAATCCAAGATTATGGCATCGTCGATTAGGTCAATTAGGAGCGCACAATCTAAAAAAACTGATAAAAATCTCAAATGGTATGAATCTATGCACCGAGGATATCAACAAATTAAAGGACCTTTGCGAGGTATGCGTGAAATCTAAACACGTAAGAACAGCTCACAATGACGTTCGAAGAAGAGCTACACGCTGTTTGGAGTTGATTCACACGGATGTATGCGGACCCATTGACCCAGCAACATGGGACGGCAAGAAATACTTTGTGACTTTTCTCGATGACTATACGAGCTTTGTGACAGTGTATCTAATTAAAAACAAATTTGAAGTTTCAGGAATAGTAAAATCCTACATCGAACGAATGGAAAACAAATTCTCTCAGAAGGTGACGAAGATACGGTGTGACAACGGAAGAGAGTATGCAAATGAAGACTTGCAAAATTGGTGTGACAAAAGGGGCATAGAGATCGACTTCTCTATCCCGTACACGCCACAATTAAATAGAAGAGCGGAGCGGTTGAACCGCAACTTAATGGAGAAGGCGAGAGCGCTGATCTTCGACTCAACACTAGATAAAAATATGTGGGGCGAAGCAATTTATACGGCGGCATATCTGCAAAATCGGTCACCATCAAAGGCGATCGAGACAACACCTTTTGAAAAATTAGAGGGAGAGAAGCCTGATTTGACACGAATTCGCACCTTCGGCTGTGAAGCATATGCTAAAATACAAAAACCTATCAAGAAGTTGGAAGAAAGAAGCAAGAGACATTTCTTTGCGGGATATGCACCAACGGGGTATCGCCTATGGGATCCGATAAAACGTAAAATAACAATAGCCAGAGATGTATATTTTCATGAAAGTAAAATGAAGCCTTCGGCTAAAAGCAGAAGAAATAATTCTTCAATAAGAAACTTCTCACATGAAGAAGACGAAGAGGACGTAGAAGAAAAAATTATGCAAGAAGACGCACGACAGTCAATCATAACATTATCTGAAGATGAGGACTCATTCTATGAAGACAGCGAGGATTCGTTTAATTTAGAGGAAGTATCTTTAGCTCCTCGACAAACAAACAATGATGACGCGTTGAGAAAATCACAGAGAACACGAAAGAACCCGGAAAGGTATACCGATCAAGCTTACTTAACCTATCGCGAAGCAATTTCAGGGTCAGACAAAGAGAGATGGTTGGCTGCCATACAAGAGGAAAAGGAAGCACAAATAAAAAATAAAACATGGTCACTAGTAGATACGGACGAGATACAGGGTGTTAAACCACTGACAAGCCGATGGGTCTTCAAGGTGAAGGACGACGGACGATACAAGGCAAGGTTGGTCATTCGAGGATGCGAGCAGAGATATGGTATAAACTATGACGAGACATTTAGTCCTGTGGTGAGCTCAAATTCATTGCGTGTTCTATTTGCTTTAGCGGCAGATAAAACCTCCAAAATTGTATCATTTGATGTAAAAACTGCTTTTCTTTATGGCGACTTAAAGGAAAATATTTACATGTATCCTCCCGAAGGTTTCGATTATAAAAACAAAATATGTAAATTATCTAAATCAATGTACGGCTTGAAACAAGCCTCATTAAGTTGGAATGAGCGCTTTACAAATTTCTTAAAACAGAATAATCTAGAACAATTAAAAACAGATCAATGCATTTTCAGACATAAAAGGAATAGTTTAATGTTGGCCATTTACGTAGATGACGGCATAATAATAGGTAAAGCTGAAAGGGAAATAAATAAATTAATCATGAATTTAAAGCGGGAATTTGAAATAAAAGTAAATGTAGATCCAAAGGTGTTCCTAGGGATGGAAATCGAAAAAACAGAGACGGGGCTGAAACTTAGTCAATCAAATTTTGCAAAAACGTTGTTAGAAAGATTCGGGATGGAAAACGCAAAGATCGTAAATACGCCGATAATCAAAGACGAAGGTTATGAAAGCATGATGGATAACAAATTTCCATATAGAGAGGCTAAAGGCAGTTTGCTGTACCTGTCAAATAAAACGCGGCCGGATATAGCGCATGCTGTCAGTATGGCAAGTAGACACGTGGAGAAACCAACAAATAGGAATGTCACAGCAGTAAAAAGAATCTTTAGATATGTTAAGGGCACTTTAGATAAAGGCATAGGATTTAATGACAAAGACCGAAGTTATAAAGTTACAGCCTACTGTGACTCTGATTTTGCGGGAGATACAGAAACCAGAAAGAGTACTACCGGGTATATTGTATTTCTGTGTGGAGGACCTGTCGTTTGGAGTTCAAAGAAACAGCCAACCATAGCTCTCTCCAGCACAGAGGCGGAATACATAGCGGCATCTGAATGTTGTAAGGAATTGATTTACACAAATTCGTTACTAAAGGAAATTTTTGGAAAAGTAACGCCAACGACATTAAATATTGACAATCAAAGCGCTATAAGCCTAATAAAAAATGGAATCATTAACAAACGTTCCAAGCACATTGAGGTCCGCTATAGATTCGTGCATGACATGTTTAAAAACAAAGAAATTAACATAGAATATTGCCCAACGAATGTACAATTAGCTGACATCCTAACAAAACCACTAAGTAGAATTAAGTTTGACGAGTTAAACAAAGGGATCACAACCTAATTAAATCAAGCATAAATATATAACCTAAGTGTGCGTTCTTTTTACAAAAATTAAGGGGGTGTGTTGGACATAGGTCTAATTTTCGTTTGACGAGCGCGCAGCTAGCAATACACGTGCTGTACGCGTGTACAGCGAGGCCACGGTTTCATAGCGAGACGATGCCGAAAGTCAGTCGCTCTCAAGCCGTCGTGCTGTGTGCCATGTTTGTCTCATATTACAACACTCTATCGAACACAATTATTTTTACGTTATTAATAAGAAAACCATCGTGCTACTGTTACTACTAATTTTGATGTCATATGTAAATGCATATACACACAAGTGTTTGTGCTGATTCAAACAATAAAAAAGATAAAACGTGCATCAACAAATTGTAGTGCTTCCCCAGCTCTGATATCCACGGGACCGCCCCCTATTCCAACACACGTGATCCTACAAAACTACACTGTGATGCAAGTAGTTATGGTTTCAGAGCTGTGTTAGCGCAGAGAAAGTCTGATCGTTAGTTACACCCAATCTTTTATTTTTCGAAACGTACCACAGTAGTAGAAAGTATATATATATATATATATATATAAATACCACAGTTTCAAACTAGAGACATTGGCGATAATATACGAGCTTAATAGATTTAAAACATATTTATTAGGAATTTCATTCAAGATAATTGTAATGCGCTAAAAATGCTTTTACAAAAAAAAGATATTAACCCTAGAATTGCACGTTGGGCGTTAGAATTACAAAGTTACGATTACACAATAGAACACAGACCTGGCGACCAGATGAAAAATGTGGATGCGCTTAGCAGATCGTTTAACATTTGTATTGTGGAAGATCCTTTCGAGTATAATCTAGCTGTTTGTCAATCACAAGACGAAAAAATTAAAGAAATAAGCAAAACTTTAGCGAAATCCGAAAACCCGTTATTTGAAATGAGAAATGGATTAATTTATAGAGAAAGGGGTAATAGTTTATTCTTTTATGCACCCGAAGCAATAGAAAAAAATGTTTTGTTTAAATATCACGATTAAATGGGCCATTTAGGCGTGGATAAAACTAGGAGCACGATACTACAAAAGTATTGGTTTCCAAAGAACCTTGCCCATTTTGGGCCATCTGCGCCCTGTTATCAATCATATAAAATTTTGTAGATACTAATGGTAAAATTAAGGGAAAAATAGATTTAGTTCTTCAAACCCCCGCCGAAAGTAGTTCTGACCTCCTAATTATGTCATTTTATTCGTTAGACGACTCATCATCAGAGTCTAATACAACAAATATGTCGTTGCTATGCTCGGAAGGTATCTGTATGTCATTGGAAAGATATTTAGTGTATCCTAGATACCAAATGATCGACATAATATGTGCACAGCAGCCTACAGTACGAGCACCATTCACATTCACCATTCACATTTGTTTGTTACCGCCCTCACCACGAGGAGGTGCCTTGGATGCAAAAAGAAATCTTTAGGAGAGTAATGAAAACAAGAATTCTAAGTCATGTTCAACTGTAGAATGAAAAATCTAAATAATAAAACACGATATCATATCTGTATTGTAGCATAATATAATGGTAAAGGAAAAAATGCTATTAAAGGATATTACTGCACAATGTAAGAATGGTGCTTTATAGGTTGCTGTGCCCATATCATGTCGACCATTTGATATCTAGAAAACGCTAAATATCTTTCCAATAACATACGAATATCTTCCGAGCATAGCAACAACATATTTATCGTATTGGACAGCTCTGATGAACCATCGAACGAATAAAATGACATCATTAGGAGGTCAGAACTACTTTCGGCGGGGGTTTGAAGAACTAAATCTATTTTTCCTTAATTCTACCATTATTATCTACAAAATTTTATATGATTGATGACTGGGCGCGGATGGCCCAAAACCCTTATATAAAATGGGCGAGGTTCTTTGACAGAGAAAGTTAAGCAACATATTGTGCATTGTCTAAAATGTATTGCGTATTCGCCGAATTCAGGAAAACCGGTAGGAGTTTTGCATTCTGTACCAAAAGGAACAAATCCTTTAGACACACTACATATTGATCATCTAGGCCGTATGGATAAGCAATGTCTAATCAAAAAATATGTATTTCTAATTGTAAGACGCATTCTCGAAATATGTGAAATTATATGCGGTGAAAAGTACATCTAGCAGCGAAGCCATAAAAGCGTTGTGTGACTATTTCAGTAATTCTAGTACCCCGTGTAGTTATTTCTGATCGTGGATCGTGTTTTACATCACAAATTTACGGATTTTATGGACGAGTAAAGAATTAAACATTTTAGTTGCGACAGGTTCTCCGCAAAGTAATCAAGCAGAACGTATAAATAAAATATTAATTTCGATGTTAAGTAAGCTAACAAATAGGGATGAAGGAAAACAATGGTACCAGTTGCTGCATGAGGCCGCGTACGCCATCTCGGGTCAGAGTGGGAGTAGTCTGCCTCCTGTCTCTGGGGAGTGATGGCCTATCGCTACCAAGCGCGTCTCCAGGTTGCGGATAAGAGAACGGCCTCTAGATATAGAGGTTACCTGCGAATAATCCCTTTGGGGAGAATAAGCAGGCGCGGACAGCAGGGCAGACGTTCTGGAGGGAGCGTGGGATATCCCTTGGGAAAGGGTGTTTCTAAAATAAAAAGCGCCACAACCCTACGAAGGAACCGTCTTACAGCAAGTGAGTGCCACTTTAAGCACTCCAATTCTCGGGCAAGGTAGGCTCGTCAGATTTTTACCAACCGCCCTAGGAGAAGGAAAACTCCAAAAACCAACCAAATTTAACAAATATGGAAATGTCTACTAACAAGAAAATAGGCGTACTGGCCCGAACACCCAGGGCCCGGCATGGGGGGGATACTGTCCCGGTCGCTCCCTCGTCGTCATTAATCGACGGGCTATGGCACCGTGGAGGCACGTCTGCAAAGGGGTCGAAGCCTTTGGCTTCATTCAAGTCTAAGGTGTCTGTGAGTAGTGGGAGGTCCTCTCAGCCTCAAGCCCGTGGTGGTGTCCGTTGAGAGGTTGGACACCAAGGTCCATCTCTTGCGGTCCCGCACGGGCTCGATGGCAAGCGGAGAGGGGTCGGATACGACCCAAATGGATACCCAATGGACCGACGATACGGACGGGTAGCGTATCTCACGTGACGTGATGCGAAAAAATTTCCGGTCATCGGATCCCGAGACGAAGAGGGCGGCGAGGGAGAGACACAGGGCACTTGTCCCTGTGTGAAGGAAAAAAGACATCTCCTTCTCCTCCCTTGCCGATTCTTCTGATGAAGGGTTTGGGAATCGAGAGATCGATCCCCTTCCCGCATCGCCGTCGGATTCTTCCGACAGTGGGATCGCCGAGATGTCCCCTGGGAGACGGAGCCGCCGTGAAGCTATGGGCCTTTATATCACGGAAGGAGTAGTGAGGTCCTTCGAGCAAGCAAAGGCGGTCATGCGCCGATGCAGCATGGAGTTGGGCTGCCGCTGTTCGGTGGGTGGGGAGACGATATGCGTCCCCTCATCCATGGAGGTGGAGACCCCCCTTCAACGCCGCTCGCCGGGTACGGTGAGGACGAGCTCCTCCACGAGCTCCTCTCCGCCCTGACTGAATGGTCCTGCCCCATTGAATCCCTTAAGATGACGAGGGGCAGGCCCAGGACTACGGCCGGAAAAAGGCGCAAAAAGGAGGAGGCGCGTCAGGTGTGGAAGGAGGCGGAGGCACGCTGTCTCGGGCGGGAGGGTCGCGTTAGAGCACGGTGCGATAGCCCACTACCCGATAAAACAAATTTAACGTTATTCCCGATAGCCCACAACAAGGGCGTATCCAGCTCAAAACGGAAGGGGGGGGGCAGTTTTCTGAATTTAACTTCTTTCATAGGGAATGGGGTGCATGGTGCAATAATACACAATAACATAGAGAAGAACACCATTTATTGAAAAAAATTAATCCTTAAACAATAGTTTGCGAGGATTAGTTGCAAATTTTCTAACTACAGCTTCCACTAATTGCTCCTTGTTTGCGCAAACCCATTGAATGGCTTAGCATGGCTAACCCATTTAACCTATTTTCACCAATAGTGCTTCTGAGCCATGTTTTAATTCGGCGAAGAGAGCTGAATGAACGCTCTATAGTGCTTGTTGTGCAGGGCTGTGAAAGCAATATCAGTAGCGCTTTTCTAATAGTCGGGAAAAACAATTCGCTCTTTTTTAAAACCTCAGTGATGTCTGGCGCTTCCTGTATCTCATTCCACATTTTGAACCACAATTCCCTTTCTCTTTCGATGTCTTCCAAATTGTAAAAAGTTGCACAAGAGGACATACTTTCATTCCATTTCTCCAAAGAAACATCTCTCATGTTACTCGGATGGAAATATGCCAATGAAAATGCAGGCGATTTGTCTACAGAAAATCTGAGTTCTAAAGACGATATGATGGAATTCAAGTAAGGAATTATTATTGACCTTCTCCAAAATTTAGATGGATTTTCGGCTGGAGAGTTGTTTCTATTTTTTTGTCGGCCAGCAACGCAAATGACGGTTATATCAATATTAAAATACATTGCAATGTCGCCTGCTTCTTTGAAAACATCAGCTGTAACCTTCTCCGCATTTTTCCGATGATCTCTTAGCATTTCGAGAATAGATTGAATGTGGTGGTTGGCTTTAACTATGTCAAGTGTCTTCAATTGAAGTGTATTTGCTACGGGTTCCAGTATAGCAGAATACTTCGCAATTAATGCTATTGACACAATAAATGAAGATCTGCACGCCGCCGCATGCATTTGATATGCATTTTTCTTGTTGCTGCATTTCCCTCTTTAGCTAATGTCTCTAATGCGTCAACAATATCGACGAAGTGATCCTTAAAAACGCGGATGCTGTTGTATTTCTCTGACCATCTAGTCTCACACAATTTTGGAATGTTAACAATAAGCTTGCGTTGTAAAACGGATTCGCGAAAAAAAGTGATTATCTCCTTGATAATTCCAACGCACCCGAGTAGAAATTGAAACTCGTCAGTACCCAGCCATTAGCTAGCCAATTTGTGTTTTATCTAGGCCTTAGCCAGTAGTTTTATCTAGCCCTTAGCGAGTAATGTAACGCTCAAAAATCCAGCTACTGGACAAACATTATTGTCTTGTGGCGAGCTTAGAAAAGCTATCTAGCTACTAGGTAGCGTGGGCTAGACAAAAAGTATACAAAAAAAAATTGTATTGACTTTTTTTAATTATTGAATTTTTTTTTACAAGATATTTGTGATTCCTGAGAATTTTACTATTTAACACGCACATGGATAATTACATTAAATTAACATACTACTTACAATTTCTATCGATGGCCGTCGGGATTCGAACCTGGTACCCTTGTTGAGCTGGATTACAAGTCATTCACTCTAGTCACTACGCTATTAGATCTTCATAACATATACGTTTTAAATTTTCCTTTTATGGTACAAAAATTTTGTTAATTATTAGACAACTTCATTTAATATTTAATTTCCAATGTTCAATATTGCTTATATAAATATGAATGTGTTAAATGATAAAAATTTTAATTCTGTTTAATTTTTGTTAATTCTAAAAGAGTAAGTTAGTAAGAGTAGTAAATGTTTAAAAATTACCAAGAAATTTTTCTTTTTTAAGATAACATATATATATATATAGGTATATAGGGTATAACATTCGAAAATGTGGCGAGCTTTAAAAGCTATTTTTAGATACTAATATATATTAGCTGTTTAGTAATTATCTCTAGCCACAGTAAACATTATAGTTATTATATTTTTATTTTATATATATAAATTTATTTAAAATTTATTTTTTAAATAAATTTTTTAAAATTTTTTTTTATATTATATTATATATATATATATATAAATTTTAAATAAATTTATATATATAAAAATAAAATTATAATAACTATAATGTTTACTGTGGCTAGAGATAATTACTAAACAGCTAATATATATTAGTATCTAGTAGCTAAATAGCTTTTCTAAGCTCGCCACAAGATAATAATGTTTGTCCAGTAGCTAGGACTTTTAAGCATTACATTACTCGCTAAGGGCTAGATAAAACACAAATTGGCTAATTAATGGCTGGGTAGTGACGAGTTTAAATTTCCACTCGGTGGCGCTGGAAACCTTTAAAAAATTAGTTAGCTATTAGCTAGCTACTGGAAAATTAGCTAGCTAATAGCTAGCTACTGGAAAATTAGCTAGCTATTAGCTAGCTATAGCTAGCTAGTTAGTACACTAGCTATTTCTTTAATGGCTGTCTAGTAACTAGCTAATAGCTAGCTAATTTCTTAAAGGTTCCCAGTGCCATCTATTCCAACATTTACAGTACAGGGGCTAGAAAAGTACTGGATAGCCAAGAAGTAACATAAATTATAGTTCATACTGAGCTAGTCAATGGCTAGATATCATATCTAGCCTGCATGATCTAGCCACTAGCTGCAAAGTAACTTTTGCTAGACAAATTTCCACTCGGGCAGTTTCGAATTTCTGAGATAACATTTAAGTCGTTCACGACAAGGTTTAGCTTGTGCGAGGAACAATGAAAGTAAAAAGCCTTTTTGTACTTTTGCCTCAAGATCGCCTGCATACCCCCTTCTTTTCCAGACATGGTGGAACATCCGTCGAAGCCTAACCCTACACACTTATCAGGGTCTAGGTTTAAGTTTGTTACAAAATCGTCAATGGCTTTGGCAATACTTTTTGCATCAAGTCCATCAAGCTCTACAAAGCCTAAAAATTCTTCTTTAATTTCGTTGGCCTTTTCATCGAAGAAACGTAATTCAATAGACAGTTGTTCTTTTCCAGAAATATCCGCGGTTTCGTCAGCCAGAATACTGTAAGCGCAAGCTTCTTTAACCCTTGTGACGATTTGTTCCCTGATTGTAGCCACATAGATTAATTATTTTATTTTGTATAATAGTTGATCGGTAAGACGCATTTTTCGATCCATGCTCAAAATGGTGTTTTAATTGTAAATCACCTGCTTCGATGCGTAAACGGCAAAAGTCTAAGTACGCCGTCGTCCAGATTTTTGCCTTTGAGAGGTAAATCATGTGTACCGGAAAAAATGACGCAGGAAACAACTGAAGACAGTACTTTTTTATTTTTCTCTATTAATTTTTGTGAAGACTGATTAAGTAAGATGTTCGCTGGAACGGCCGCCATGAACAACTTTGCAGACTCCATTGCAGCCTGGTGTCCCTGGGTCTGTACATGTGCTTTGCAATAATCGTGCACATCTTTGTATTTACAAGGAGACTGACGGAGTTGTCCCCCTCCGATTTTAATGGCCTTTGAATATGTTGTAGAGTAGCTCAAAATAAGAGACACGTATTTTTTTTTATCTGCGTATCTGAAGGTTTAGGGGTTGAAACCACCCCTAGAGGCTAAAAGGGTTTTTGCGTTTCCGAGAGTATATCTCGAAAACTATGAGAGATACAAAAAAATATTTTATACAAAAGTTGCATGGTTTTCAACGCTCTTTAAAATGGTGTATTTAGATTTTTTTTAAATATTACATTTTTGCAAATCCTTCCCTCCTTCCCCTTATTTTTGCAAATTTCAAAATTTTTGCAATAACCAAAATTGCACATTTTTTTAACCCGAATACGACCATATACTCCTTTTTTATATTTGCAAATCGCATCTTTAGGAAATGAACCAACATATGCTGCACGACAAGTGATTTATGACGCGCTTGTCACGCAAAGGTCGACTAAAATTTAAATTGCATTAAAATTTTCCTGTTTACGCTGCGTCTGTAATTCACAATAATCTCTAGAACGTTCTAATAGTAATATTTGCTACAGTTGCCAAGGCATCCCCTCCAAATCAACATAATAACTGTCGTCAATAAATAATTTCGTGACGCGCTGTGCAGCGCGTTATCGAAGTGTAGATTACGCACTGTTTATTAACTTGGGAGAAAAAATTTGTATTATTTCGTTCCGTGTGTAAGTTTAAGCATCTGTGGGTGCAACAATATTGCAAGAGGATTAAAAAAAAAAAAGTAAAATTCTATAAGGTTTGTCTTATTTTGTATTATTTTTTCGTTCACGATCAAGATAGAAAATAAATATTGAAAATAATTATTTAATTTTTCAGTTTTTCAGATGGGTCAATTCAATCCATATAACGTAATAATGTTACTATACGTAACATTCACTGCTCTCAATTTACCTTCTAGTCCAATATCATCCGAAGAACGAGAAGTGGCACAAAATGTAGAATCAATGCTACAAAATATGAAAGATTCAAGATATGAAGTGGATGTGGAAGAATCTTTGGATTTTCAAAATAATAATGATATTCCAGAACCAGAACAAATTGAACTAGGAGATTATTGAGAGATGGCAACTATGCTGGCTAGCACAGTAATTCTGTATGGAGGATGGTGGTGAGCAATGGAAAAGGAGAGTCAGTTTCTCGGATAATTTCAGTTTATTTTATCTTATTAAAATTAAGACTTTTTATAGGATTAACAAAACGAACAGTTAGTAGTCTATCCTGAAGATAGAATTAAAGTTATTTACAAAAGAAAAAAAAGGAGAAAACGTAAGATGGAAGGAAAACGTTCTCGCAGGACGAACTTAATTAATCGTGACCACTGACTGTACTAAAATTTACAACGCAGTTGCGGGTAATGCGACTGAATATTAAAGAATAAGATAACAATAATACACTGAGAAAAACCAAAAGGGGTGAAACAAAAAAATGATTGAAAGAGAGCCTCTGCCTGAGTCGATCAGATCGGATCTTGGGCTAGAATAGATGACCAGAGCCACAAGAACGAGAGATAAACCTTCTTGGGCTAGAATAGGTAACCAGAGCCACAGAACCGAGAGAGAAACCTTCGATCTGACCGTGAGAATGAGCCGTGCAGAGGCCCTTATACTTTTACGACGTATCGGTACTCAAGATGGCGATATTGCGTCTTTCTATCGCTGGACCGGACTTCTTGTCAGTTCTCCCTGACGGACGATCCTCGCGACTGCTTCCGCTTTCCTAATGTCGTTCTGCTCTTTCTTCGCCTCCTGGTTCTCGATGCAGTTTCAGATAAGTGCAGGATATCTCGTAGAATCCGAAAGACGGTCGAGAGAGGCACGTTCGCTTCGGAAAAGACACCTTGAACGAATGGCGCACTTCTTCTTTTTGAAGAAGCACACTGAGATGCGAGGGCGCTGTGAGAGGCACGACTCGTGCGTATCGCCATCTTACTGAAAGGCTATTGGTGGATGCGACACGCAACCAAGTTCCAAGCGAGAGATTCGAACAGAGATGAAGAAGAAGAATATGAAAGTAATATAAGTGAATTACGTCCAAAAGTTATATGTACTGATGAACGTATGTCGTATGAATACAGAAAAGATGCAGTCGAATATTGGAAAAGTGGGAAGAAAAGGCCAAGAACATTAGAAGGAGTAAAACAAAAATTCCGAAAAGTACATTCATTACGTCAACTCCGACGATGTGAAATTCAAGTAAACGAAGGCGGTAGCAGACTTGACAAACTGAAACAAATTTCTGAACATGTTTTAAATAATTTTAATACAGCTCTTGAAAGAGGAATAATCATTCATGACATTGATATAGCTCGATGGGCTTCCCGAGCACAAGAAAATATAAATGTACCACAATTTAAAGCATCAAGTCGATGGGTACAAAGATTCAAAAATATACATCACATTGTATCTCGAAAAATAACAAAATTTGTTACAAAAAAATCTATAGCATCACAGGAAGAGCTTCAAGAAAAATCTCGTGTATTTATTGACAATGTTCAATATTACATAACAAGATATGGATTGGAAAATATCTACAACAGTGATCAAAGTGGCTTCCAATTGGAGCTACATACTGGTCGTTCATTGGCAATACAAGGAACAAAAAAAGTTGAATGTGTGGTACAATCTGTATCAGCAACAACACATAGTTATACCATACAGCCAACTATATCAGCCGATGGCAGATTGTTATCACCTCTATTTATCGTACTAAAAGAAGTTGGTGGACAATTTGGTCCAAGAGTACAAGAAACCATGTTCAGAGCACCTAATATTTTTGTGACGTCTTCAACATCCGGAAAACTCACATCGTATCATTTTAAAATTTGGTTGAAAGAAGTATTTTTTCCAAATGTTGGATTAAAATCTGTTTTATTATTAGATTCATGGACTGGCCATTGCTCAAACATTATACAAGAAACTAGATCAGAATTTGTTGAAGATATTGTTCTGCTAACTATACCTGCTGGAACAACAAGAAGGATACAACCCTTGGATGTATACGGTTTCCGTTTATGGAAGAATTTTGTTAAATATTTTTCAGATATTGTAATGCTTTTGTTGAGATAAATCTTCATAAGAGAAATACAATTTTAAAACTGCAATCGTTAACGCATAACCAATTTTCTTCGCCTAGATTTCGAGATTTGTTAAAATACACGTGGTATAAAAGTGGTTACGTTGCAAACAAACCACCAGAATTTGAAACACCTGTAGATTTTTGCTTTAATTTTTTTTAAAAACCAGTTGAAACCAACATGTGATATTTGTGGTGCAACCGCAATTATTACTTGTGCGTGGTGTAAAAAGACGCTCTGCATAAATCATTTCTTTCATGATCATCATCATTGTGACACGTATCTTCCATAAATTCATGTATTCTTTATACGCATGAACTTGGCGTGAGACACTACCTTGTGTCTCTCTTGATTCACACATGTATTCTTTATATATGTTTATGTTATATTATGTGTATATTGTTGTTGGGATTGTTGTTGTGAAATAATTGTATCAATATAATATAAATATTATTATAAATAAATTTATAAATATTACAAATAAAGGAAATAGTAAAAGCAAAAAATAGTAATCAAGAAGCAAATGTCTTTATTATTAATTAATCCTCAATAATCCCTTTATATCCTAATTTTTTTTCTCTAAAAACAAAAAAAATTAAAAATAATCAATAAATAATCATAAATTTAACAAAATTAATAAAAAATTTTATATTTCATATTTCATTGTCAATTCAGCCAAGAGTGTAGAGTGAAAGTGGAATAAATATATTTCCCAATGTTGATTCAATAAATTGGATTTATTTAATATTCATTATTTTATATTATTACTTTTACTATTATTATTTTATATTGTTTTTACCGTAGCCCATAGTATATACAGTTTTTCCTTGTTTCCAAATTGTATCTTTGAGAAACTATCGCTCTGCATAAAACACTGATTGTGTCGCGCAAAAGTCGGTTCAAATTAACATTAAACATTTTCCTGTTTACGCCGCGTCTGTGTTATGCAATAGTCACAAAGACGTTCAAATGTAATAATAAAATCTGCAGTTGCTAAGGCATCCTCTCCAAGAAGCTTCTCTCCGAGAAAATTCATGTATATATGCACGATCGATTTAATATGCATTGCGCCTGAACTTGACACACGACATATCTCTTAAAATAATCATTGCCTCCTTATAAATAATCGTCGTATTTCGAGTGCAACGCGTGATCAAACAAAAATCAATGTATATTCGCAATGCTTATTACGGGAAAACAATATAAGAAACGAAAATAGTAAATAGAGAATAATTTTTATATTTGATCTGTAATATATACTTGTTAATATTAATTTAATATAATTATATTATATTAATTAAAATAGACATTTAAATATGATTTTTTTCCCAAGTTAATAAGCAGTGCGTAATCTACACTTCGATAACGCGCTGCACAGCGCGTCGCGAAATTATTTATAGACGACAGTTATTATGTTGATTTGGAGGGGATGCCTTGGCAACTGTAGCAAATATTACTATTAGAACGTTCTAGAGACTATTGCGAATCACAGACGCAGCGTAAACAGGAAAATTTTAATGCAATTTAAATTTTAGTCGACCTTTGCGTGACAAGCGCGCCATAAATCACTTGTCGTGCAGCATATGTTGGTTCATTTCCCAAAGATGCAATTTGCAAATATAAAAAAAGAGTATATGGTCGTATTTAGGTTAAAAAAATGTGCAATTTTGGTTATTGCAAAAATTTTGAAATTTGCAAAAATAAGGGGAAGGAGGGAGGGATTTGCAAAAATGTAATATTAAAAAAAAATCTAAATACACCATTTTAAAGAGCGTTGAGAACCATGCAACTTTTGTATAAAACATTTTTTTGTATCTCTCATAGTTTTCGAGATATACTCTCGGAAACGCAAAAACCCTTTTAGCCTCTAGGGGTGGTTTCAACCCCTAAACCTTCAGATACGCAGATAAAAAAAAATACGTGTCTCTTATTTTGAGCTACTCTACAACATATTCAAAGGCCATTAAAATCGGAGGGGGACAACTCCGTCAGTCTCCTTGTGAGTACAGCAGTTCACTGAACTGCCTGCCCCAGGTCTTGAGTTAGTGCAGCGGTACAGTTCAATATGGCAGCTTAAGCAAAATGAGAATAACAGTACAACTTAACTTAAAATTAAAAATTATATTATCTTTATATTTACTTTTTTAAGTTATGTTAATACTTAAGATTTTTCACTCTATATTCGTCTTTTACTATTATTTTTGCGCATATAAAAATATTATTGATCAGTATTTTTACATATACTTGTATATACATATATATACAGGGTGTCCCATTATAAAACATCCACGCAAATTACTCCGAAGATAAGGGTGATAGCAAAAAATGACCTTAACAAACGTTGTAGGATTAAAAGGGGGCCAACTGAGGGTGACCTTGACTTTGATCTCGCAGTTGATTTTCAAGGTCATTTGAAGGTCAGAGTAATTTTTTTTAATGGAAACCCCTATTTTTGACACCGGATTCGAAAAGAGCGGAAAATTTTACGTCAGAAATGATATTTTAAATTTTTTTTGTGTGACCTTGAGAAGGTCAAATGAGGGTCAAATGTTGAAAAACTGCTTGCTGATTGTTTATTTAAATTTATAGGCGAAATAAACGTTATAAAAGTACCTTTAGCAGGTAGATCAAGCTCAAATGTGCCAACGATCGTGACCATTTTGACCTTGAGGTCAATTTTCAAGGTCATTTAAAGGTCAGAGAGTTTTTATAAACTCTTATTTTTGACACCGGATTCGAAAAGAGCGAAAAATTTTACGTCAGAAAAAATATTTTAAAGTTTGTTGGTGTGACCTTGAATAGATCAATTCAAGGTTAAATATTCAACAAGCACTCAAAAGCTGTTGCTTACATGTGCTAACCTTACTTTAGCTTTAAAACCACCACGCAAATTACTCCGAAAATAAGGGTAATAGCAATACCGAATTCGAGTTATCAATTTTTAAAGTTGTAGCTTTTAACACGTAAGATATAGGAAAAACGTGTGCTCAAGTGATTTATCAATTCGTAGACAATAATACTTGCTCGATTTTTTTTAAAAACTAGGATACAGTGCAGGATAATACTAGAAATAACATTTAAAGAAACAAGGATTACACCGGCACACACAAAAAAAAAGTGGTCTGTACTTTTGATTAAACCCACCTATATCTATATGTATTTTGGCTCGCTGAAACCGAATCTGGAGGTCGTTTAGCCCGTCTACATGCACCTCTTGGTTTTGAGTAAATAGCAAAAAATAGCGAAAAATCGCATTAGTAAATGCGACAAAATTAGGAAAAAATTTTTTTTACTTTCAACAAGTAAATTTCTTATGTGGTTTGATGTGCTTAACCCAAATTTGAAGTTTATTGAGCTTTATCATCCATAGTATTGCCGAAAATCGCGAAAAATAGCTCAAATAGTAAAAAAAAACGATTAAAATTGCAACAAATCGCGTTTATGAGCGTAAAGCAATTCGGGAAAAAATTTTCTGACCTTAATGAGGTATATTTATTATGTATTTTGATGCCCTGAACCCGTTTTTCAACTTTGTTGAACTTTGTTACCCACACGTTTTAGCGAAAATCACAAAAAACCGCGTTAACGAGCGTAAAAATCGTTGTTTTCTTATGCTTTTTTCTCTTGTAACGAACTCTTTTATCTTCGAATGATCTAATGAGAAAATTTTTTCCCGAATTGCTTTACGCTCATAAACGCGATTTGTTGCGAAATTTTTTTTTTTTTTTTGCATGTAGTTGTTGCATTTTTTTTTGCTATTTGACTATTTTTCGCGATTTTCAAACAATACTATGTGTGCTCAATAAACTTCCAGGTAGGTTAATCAGTCATCTTCTGAGCCATGCAATAGTTAAAAAAAAAAATTTTTTTCCCTATTTTCCCATGTCTACCTTCAATGTCTGGCATTTTGTCAATTTTGTTGTAATTCAATTTTTGTTAGTTTGAATTTCAAGAGAAATGTTCAAGCTTTAATTTAAGCTTTAAGAGTGAGCAGGCAAACGACACTCCAGATTCGGTCAGCGAGCCAGAAAATACATATAGACAGGTAGGTTGTCAAGAAAGTACGAACCACTTTTTTTTTTTTGTGTGCGTGTGTCCTTGTTTAAATGTTATGCTTAATCCTTGTTTCTTTAAATGTTATTTCTAGCATTATCCTGCACTGTATCCTAGTTTTTAAAAAAAATCGAGCAAGTATTATTGTCTACGAATTGATAGTACACGTTTTTTCCACCTTGCATCTTACGTGTTAAAGAAAGCTACAACTAAAATTGATATTAACTCGAATTAGGTATTGCTATTGCCCGCTTTAAAGTAGGTGGCACGTAGCAGATTAGCGAATATTTTAACCTTGAATTGATCTATTCAAGGTCACGCAACAAACTTTAATATTTTGCACTCTGACGTAAAATTTTCGCTCTTTTCCAGATCCGGTGTCAAAAATAAGGTTTATAAAAAAATCTCTCTGACCTTCGTGACCTTGAAAATTGGCCCCTCTCAGGTCAAAATGGTCCTGATCGTTGGCACATTTGAACTTGATCTGCCACCTGCTTCAGATGAGAATTACTTTTATAACGTTTTATTTCTTCTATAAATTTAGAAATAAATCAGCAAGCAGTTTTTCAACATTTGACCCTCATTCTCCAGCACACAAAAAAAATTTGATATCATTTCTGACGTATAAAATTTTTCCACCTTCTTCAGAATCCGGTGTCAAAAAAATAGGGGTTTCCATTAAAAAAAATTACCTCAACCTTCAAACCTTGAAAATCACCTGAATCAAAGTCGAGTCACCCTCAGTTATTTGCCTGAAATCCCTACAACGTTTGTTAGGTCATTTTTTTATCGCATCTTCCGGGTAATTTGCGTGGATGTTTATAATGGGACACCCTGTATATATATATATACATATATACAGTATATGTAAAAATACTGATCAATAATATTTTTATATGCGCCGTAATAGTAAGACGAATATGAAGTGAAAAATCTTAAGTAACATAACTTAAAAAGGAAATGTAAGCAGATAATATAATTTTTTAATTTTGAAGTTAAGTTATGTGCCTATTCTCATTTTGCTTAAGCTTATATATTGGTGCCGCTGCCTAACTCAGCCCTGGGGCAGGTACAGGTTGATGTACTCTAAGGAGACTGACAGGTTGTCCCCTCGATTTTAATGGCCTTTATTATGTTGTGAGTGAAAATAAGAGACATTTTTTTTTTTGCATCGTATCTATGAAGGTTTTAGGGGTTGAAACCTTTGAGGCTAAAAGAGGTTTTACGTTTCCAATTATATCTCGAGAAAACTATGAGAGATACAAAAAAATGTTTTTTATAAAGTTGCATGGTTCTCAACCTTTCTAAAATGAACATGTTAGATTTTTTTTCCACATTTTGCAAATCCTTCCCTCCTTCCCCTTATTTTTGCAAATTTCAAAATTTTTGCAATAATGGGATGCACATTTTTAACCCTCACGATATATACTCATATTTTTTTATATTTACCGATCATCTTTGAGAATGAACAACATAACAAACCAGTTATATTAAGGTCATTTAAGTAGGTGACCTGTAACGTTGTTCTAATAAATATTGCGAGGACCCATCCCCTCCAAATCCAACACCACTAATAGTCGTCCCTACGCGACGCTGTGTGCAGCGCGTTATCAGAAGATCAATAGCACTGCTTATTAACGGAAAAAATCATATTTAAATGTCTATTTTAATTAATATAATATAATTATATTGAATTAATATTAACAAGTATATATTACAGATCAAACAATTATTCTTTAAACTATTTCGTTTCTTATATTGTTTTCCGTAACAGCATTGCGAGCGAATATACATTGATTTTGTTTGATCACGCGTTGCACTCGAAATACGACGATTATTTATAAGGAGGCAATGATTATTTTAAGAATGTCGTGTGTCAAGTTCAGGCGCAATGCATATTAAATCGATGTATATATACATAGATTTCTCCAGGAGAGAAATTTCTTGGAAGGAGAGGATGCCTTAACAACTGCAGATTTTTATTATTACATTTGAACGTCTTTGTGACTGTGCATAACACAGACGCGGCTAAACAGGGAAAATGTTTACAGCCCAGACAAACTTTTGCGCGACACAATCGGTACAAGAAAAACGATAGTTTCTACTCAAAAGATACAATTTAAAAGAAACAAAAAGGAAAAACTGTATATACTATATGGACTACACGGTAAAAACAATATAAAATAATAATAAAAGTAATAATATAAAATAATATGAATATTATTAAAATAAATCAATTTATTGAATCAACATTGGGAAATATATTTATTCCACTTTCATCTACACTCTTGGCTGAATGACAATGAAATATGATATAAAATTTTTTTTTATTAATTTTGTTGTTATGATTATTTATTATTGATTATTTTTAATTTTTTTGTTTTTAGAGAAAAAAAAAATTAGGATAAAGGGATTATTGGATTAATAATTAATAATAAAGACATTTGCTTCTTGATTACTATTTTTTGCTTTTACTATTTCCTTTATTTGTATCTTTATAAATTTATTTATAATAATCTTCATAAATATATTGATACAATTATTTCACAACAATCCCAACAACAATATACACATAATATATAAAACATATATAAAAAAAGAATACATGTGTGAATCAAAGCCTAAGAGTGAGTGTCTCTCACATAAAGTTTATACAACAAGAATACATGAATTTATACAAGAAGATACGTGTCACAATGATGATGATCATGAAAGTTTATGCAGAGCGTCTTTTTTTACACCACGCACAAAGTAATGGTACTTGCACCATGTTGGTTTCAACTGGTTTTTAAAAAAATTAAGCAAAATCTACGAGAGGTGTTTTTCTAAAATTCTGTGGTGGTTTTGTTTGCAGCAGCGTAACCACTTTTTTTAGCATTAGTTGCGTTAACGATTTTTAAAATTGTATTTCTCTCTTATATGAAGGTTATCTCAACAAAAAAGCATTACAATATCTGAAAAATATTTAACAAAATATTTAAAAATATTTAAAATATATATTAAAAATATTTAACAAATTATTATAAACGAGCCGTATAATCAAAGGGGTTGTATCCTTCTTGTTGTTTAGCAAGGTATAGTTATATGAACAATATCTTGCTAACAAATTCTACCGATCTAGTTTCTTGTGTATATTGATTGTGAGGCAATGGCCAGTCCATGAATCTAATAATAAAACAGATTTTAATCAACATTTGGAAAAAAATACCACTTCTTTCAATGCATTTAAAAAATGATACGATGAGTTTTTTTTTCCGGATGTTGAAGACGTCACAAAAAAATATTGATTGCTCTGAACATGGTTTCTTGTACTCTTGGACCAAATTGTCCACCAACTTCTTTTAGTACGATAAATAGAATTAACAATCTGCCATCAATGATATAGTTAGCTGTATGGTACCAACTAATATTGTTGTTGCTGTTAGGTGTACCACACACATTCAACTTTTGTATTTGCTTAGCTCAATTGGAAAGCCACTTTGATCACTGTTGTAGATATTTTTCCAGTCCATATCTTGTTATGTAATATTATTGAACATTGTCAATAAATACACGAGTTTTCTTGAAGCTCTTCCTGTGATGCTATAGATTTTTTTTGAAACAAGATTTTGTTATTTTCGAGATACAATGATGTATATTTTTGAATCTTTGTGCCATCGACTTGATACTTTAAATTGTTAAATTTTGTTATATTTTCTTGTGGAAGTATTGAGCTATAATGATAATCATGAATGATTATTCCTCTTTCAAGGTATTATAAAATTATTTAAAACATGTTCAAGGAAATTTGTTTCATTTGTCCAGAGTCTGCCGCCTTCGTTTATGATTTCACATCGTCGGGTTGACGTAATGAATGTACTTACTATTTGGCGTTTGTTTTCATCTAATGTTCTTGGCCTTTTCTTTACTTTTCAATATTCAGGCTGCATCTTTTCTGTATTCATACATACGTTCATCAGTATATAAACTTTGGACGTGATTCACTTATTACTTTCCATATTCTTCTTCTTCATCTCTGTTCGAATCTCTCGCTTGGAACTTGGTTTGCGTGTAGCATCCATAATAGCCCGGTAAGATGGCGATACGCACGAGTCGTGCCTCTCACAGCGCCCTCGCGTCTCAGGAATTGTGCTTCTTCAAAAGATTGCGCCATTCGTTACCTAAAGATGGCACCGAGCGAACGTGCCTCTCGACCGTCTTTCCGGCGGATTCTACGGGAATATCTGCACTTATCTGAAACTGCATCGAGAACCAGAGGAGGCGAAGAAGAGCGGTGCTGCGACATTGGAAGCGAGCAGTCGCGAGGATCGTCCGGTCAGGAGGAGATTGGCAAAAGAAGAGTCAGTCCAGCGATGAAAGAGACGCAATATCGCCATCTTGAGTACCGCCACGTCGTAAAGTAGGGCCTCATTCTCAGATCAATGCATTACTCTCTCTAGGATTTCTGGCTCACGGTTACCTATTCCAAGAAAGGTTCTCTCGTTCTTGTGAGTGAGCTCTCTTTCAATCATTTTTTTTGTTTCACCCTTTTGGTTTCTCAGTGTATTATTGTTATCTTATTCTTTAATATTCAGTCGCATTACCAACTGCGTTTGTAGGGTACAAGTCCAGTGGTCATTCGTCCTGCGAGAACGTTTTCCTTCCATCTTACGTTTTCTCCTTTTTTTTTCTTTGTGAAATAGCTTTAATTCTATCTTCAGACTACTAACTGTTCATTTTTGTTAATCCTATAAAAGTCTTAATTTAATATAGATAAATAATGAAAATTATCCGAAACTGACTCTCCTTCATTGCTCTTACCATCCTCCATGCAATTGCTGGCTTGCCCTTCGTTGCCATCTTTCTCATCTCCTGGTTGTTCTACTGGTTTAGAATATCATTATTATTTTGAAAATCCAAAGATTCTTCACATCCACTTCATCTTGGTCTTTCATGGTGATGCATTGATTCTACATTTTTGTGCCACTTCTCGTTCTTCGGATGATGTTGGACTAAAAAAGGTAAAATTGAGCAGTGAATGTTACGTATAGTAACATTATTACGTTATATGGATTGAATTGACCCATCTGAAAAACTGAAAAAATTAAATAATTATTTTCTAATATTTGGCTATCTTGATCGTGAACAAAAAAAATAATACAAAATAGACAAACCTTATAGAATTTTACTTTTTTTTTTTTAATCCTCGCACGGATGCTTAAACTTTTACACACGGAACGAAATAATACAAATTTTTCTCCCAAGTTAATAAACGGTGCGTAATCTCTACACTTCGATAACGCTGCACAGCGCGATCACGAAATTATTTATTGACGACAGTTGTATGGATTTGGAGGATGCCTTGTGGCCTGTAGCAAATATTACTATTAGAACGTTCTAGAATTGTGAATTACACAAGACACTTATGCAACAGGAAAAATTTTAATGCAATTTAAGATTTTAGTCGACCTTTACGTGATGAACAAGCGCGTCATAAATCACTTGTCGTGCATGTTGGTTCCTAAAAGATGCGATTTGCAAATATATAAAAAAAGATATGGTCATGTTGGGGTTAAAAAAATGTGCAATTTTGGTTATTGCAAAAATTTTAGAATTTACAAAATGGGGAAGGAGGAAGGATTTGCATCTAAATATTTAAAAAATCTAAATACACCATTTTAAAGAGCGTTGAAAACCATGCAACTTTGTATAAAATATTTTTTTGTATCTCTCACTTGTAATTTCGAGATATACTCTCGGAAACACAAAAAAACAGCCTTTAGGGGTGTAGGTTTCAACCCCTTCAGATGCAGATAAAAAAAATACATTATTCATATTTGGCACTCTACAACATATTCAAAGGCCATTAAAATCGGAGG
>CABEGB010000005.1:0-67646 GCA_901521435.1 Crematogaster levior
GAGTTGATCCTCCGATTTCTCTGCGATGTCAAGGGAAAAAGTGACGATTTTAGGTATGGGTTTATAGGATCCAGTGGGAATAAATGTGTGTGGTGTTGAACTACTTGATTTGGCTTTACTTCAATTTTCTATGGAAGTTCTATAAAGATCGTCAACTTCAACCTTATCGGATTTAGACCTCGTATTCATCCCTGTCTTTAAAAACCACACTAAAGGATCCCGGACGAGCCCCCAATTTTAAAGGTTCTGTTACGTCCAAACCCCAGGTTTTTATTGTTTAAGAGGAATAAGTGAGGGAAAGAAATAGGGGTTATGAAAGGACATGCAGACACTCTGTCTCGCAACACAAGGAGAAGGAATGTGGAGTGAGTCGAACGCACTTGATATCGGCTCCGGATATGGGTCAACGTCTCGAAAGACGGTATAACGTCTATCCCAAGCGGTACGATCGTAGGTCCTGTTTCGAGTAAAGGAATTTAATCCTTCTTACTCAGGGATGGACCGAGTGCGGGTTCGTCAACAAGGGAAAGAGTACGAGGTGACGATCGAAATAACTTAAGGAGTCAATTTCATTTTCATTTAAATATTTATTCTTATATTCAAAGGAAAATTGTTAAAGAGGAAGAAAACATAAAATCAAACACTTTTATAGTTGTTAAATTTTTGATGTTTAAAATTACTTAACCTTACTGTTACATTTAAATTATTATTAACAATTAAATTCTTAAATTTAAGTGTGCAAATCGGTTTTGTGAGTAAATAAATAGGAGGAAGAGAGAAAAAAAAGCGGGAAGGGTTATTCAATTTCTTCTAGAGTGACGGAAAGGCGGGGAAAATAATTGTAAAAAAAATCTAACGGGAACTAAGTACGGGAATCGATTATCAGAAAAATTGACGGGGCTACTACTATTTGGATCGGCGGTGGAGATAATTTCTATGAGGAGTTGGTTGGAGGAGTTGGATCAAAGGGATCAGGATCGATGGTGTACGTCCCCGTTAATTTCCACGCTCGAGGTGGAAAGAGCAGAAGAGGGTGGTCTGAGTGATTCAAGTGAGGAAATGGGAGAATATGATGAGTATTGTTCGGCGCTCACTGATACTTCTCGTTGTAAATATCGTTCTTAGAATAAGTATTAATTGTCGAGTTATTTGTGTCGTTCGTTGTTTCACGTGATTGATTGATCGGTTTAAATTGCTTATTGTATCGATAATCTCGCGGGTTGACGGCGATCTAGCAACACACCTCTAGATTCGCGGCTCACCGTAACGTGCTGCCATCCGTCGATCAGCGAGATGTCGAAAGGAACGCATGATTGCTGCGTGCTTGACTTCACTTCTAGTCGGGCTTCTTCGCCGTACGCACCTCTTCCGAGACAGGATCGAGGCCGACGATTGATATAAAACCAAGGATAAGCTCTCTCGTCCAGATCTCGAAGCCGACGGACGCGCGTCGCTTGGGGATCAAGGCTATCACCATCTGAAGGAGGATAACGCACGCTTTGCACGCTTTGCACGCTTTGCACGCTACTGCTTACAGCACGCTCCACCTCCCGGCGATTGATGCCTCCGCCGCTAATCACGCTGCAGAGCACCTCGGCCCACGGTGAGTCGCTTTCGCTTTATCGCATGCTTTTCAAGTTTATTACGTTAGACCGTTCGTATCGCTAAACGGCGGCATTGCTATATCGCCGTCGTCCTGGTTCTCGTATTCGTGTATTTTGCCGCGGCGAGACTATTACACCCTCGCCGAACATTGGTCCTTCGAGCCGGATACTAGGTGAAAGACTATTAAAAAATATTAAATTAACAATTATCGGGCAACGGGCTTCGTTTGTTAGCAGGACTTCGCTAAATTTTCGGTATCGCTCTAATATCCTCGCTACATCTCGTTTCTCGCTCGTTCTCGCGGACATTCCAAAGTCCCTTTTTTGCTTGTTTGTCTCCTCGGTAGCGTTCCGTGAGAGCTATACTCAATTCGCGTCGACAGTGAAGTCTTGCTGGCATATAAAGCTCGTGCTAATACATTGTATTAAATGCGAATCGAATGTTCGATGAGATACTGTTATCTCAACCTTGTACTCATTCGAGATATTGCTTGCTATAGTTAACGTAGTCATGCTATGCTTGATAGTCGTATACTTGCTACATTTTGCTACCAATCCGCTATGTTAATTGATACTATTTGTTCTCGTTGATTGCGATTGAATTTCGTTGTTACTTGCACTCATTGCTTGCGGTTATTTTATCATTTTGATTTCCGCGCGTTTCTCGCAACTATCTCGTCGTTGATTTGCATTTTTTATTTGCGAGTAATCTCGGGGTTAAGTTGCACCCGTTCTTTCACATTTGTTGGGACCATTAGTTTCACGATTATTTTGTTAATTCCATCTTGGTTTGAACAGTAGCTTATCAATGAGTGCAGATGACGACGTAGTAATATCGATCATTATAATTATATGTGATTGCAATTCCCATTGCTAATTTGCGTTAGTGGAACCTGCTATTGATTGTGGAGTACCGTCAGTGATCTTGCGTTGGTTGCTTGGCGGATGCGCGGAACGTATTCTCAAGCATCATTATTTGTAAGACTGCGAAGGTTGAGTACTGAACCCTGCGTTGTTGACTGCGATCGGGGATAGCGTGGGTGTTGTTGCTTTCTTTCTCCCTGGGACGTTCCGGGTGTAGAGCCGCGCGTATTGACATTGTTCGCCTTCGCTTCCATTGCAACTTGGCACCATCCACCAATAGTAGCCGTCTTTCACTCGCGGTCATTGTCGGTCGTCATCGCCCTACAAATATACGGTGACACCACTTTGATTTGAAACCTCGATAACTTATCATCTCCGCGGGTGGAGAATTCATCCTGCCACTTTGTCGCTTGTGGTCACCTAGTTTGGTTAAGCCTTGCGGGTTCGCCCCCTTGCCTCATTCGCAGCTGTTCCTTATCGCTCACTTCCTTCCCTTCTTGATTGCTCTTTCGTTTACTCGATTGTGTCCGAGGCGAACCATCATGTCAAAAGGTTCGCAGGCCAGACGGGAGCTGTGTGTGAGGAGAGTAAAGGAGCTCTATGAAGCCTCTTTGAAGGCCGATTCCGGTCCGCTCGAGGAATCGCTGTTTCTCGCTCGTTATCCTGGCTTGCCACAGATAGTTGATGACTTCGAGCATTTGCATTTGAAAGTGATTCAAGATCCATCCATTGACTTCGATAAAGAGGATCAAATCAGAGCTCAGTTCGACTCGATACAGTACGCGATAAAGGCTAAATATTATAGGATTACGGATTCGTCTCCTCAAGCGTCGGGGTCGCGTAGCTCGAACGCTCCTTCGGCTATTAGATTACCAAAGATCTCGCTACCTCAATTTTCTGGAGATTTGTCGCTCTGGCCTTCCTTCATTGCTCTTTACAATACATCCATTCACAACAATCAGCAAATTTCCGCAATGGAAAAATATCAATATCTGTTAACGTCATTGAAGGGGGAAGCACTTAACGTCGTCAAGAATCTACCGCTGTCCGAGGACCACTATACGATAGCATACGACGCTTTGACGGGGCGCTATCAAAATAAAAGGAAGTTAGCCACCCATTATTGGAATTCTATAGTCAACGCGAAACCACTCAAACAAGATTCGGCCAGTTCCTTACGTCTCTTGTTGGATACTTTCCATGAGAACGTTAGAGCCTTGCAATTGATGAGTTTTCCGACGGATCACTGGGATTTTATTTTGCTTAATTTATTGTTGGGGAAACTCACCACGTCGTTACGCGAGAAGTTCGAGGCGGAGCACCGGAAGACCGAGATTCCCCGTTATGAGCAGTTAACCGATTTTCTACAGGAATATTGCAGGGTTTTCGCTTCCATGTCGAATTCGGAGGTCGCGAGCCAGCAGGGGGAAAGGAGCGCAAAATCACAGGGTTTAAAACATACTGATCGAGTCGCCTCGTTCGTGACTAATGAAGGCTCTTGCCTACAGTGCAATCAATCGCACCCTCTTGTGCGATGTCCTGCCTTCCTCAAGCTTACGGAGAAGGACAGGCACGCGAAGGCACGACAGCTGCGGCTATGTCTCAATTGCCTCAAACCAGGACACCGGGCAAGCGGCTGTCCTTCACAATGGCGTTGCCGCAAATGCAAGTCGTTGCACCATTCCTTGCTGCATTTCGCTCCAAGGCTCGATTCCGGTGAGCAAGACGAGACGCACGCCTCGTCGTCGACCAAGAGTGTCGCCTCGTCGAACGTCACCACGGCGCCTTCCCCTGAAGCGTCGGTGACATCAATGACTACCATTTCGCGCTCTAATTCGGTCGTCCTGCTCTCCACAGTACAAGCAGAGATGGTAGATTCCTCGGGACGTTTCCTTCCAGTGCGCGTGCTCTTGGATAGCGCCAGTCAATCAAATTTCGTGACGGAAGGTTGCGTTCAGCGCGGTGGACTCACGCGCATTCCGTGTCGGTCCATTGTTGTGGGTATCAATGATACAAAGGCCACCCACACCAGGGGTCGAACCTCGTTGGTTCTTCGCGTCAAGGGTCGTAGCGATCTTCGATTGCCCTTGGAGGCCACCATCTTAACAAAGATTTCGTCGCCGCTACCTAACGTACCTGCAGAGCCACGAGAATGGCAGCATCTCGAGGGATTGCCTCTGGCAGATCCCGAATATTATCGGCCCGGCCCCATAGATGTCCTATTGGGCGCCGAAACTTTCGTGTCGGTTATGCGCGACGGACACCGAAGGGGCAGACCAGGAGAACCAGACGCGTTCAACACCATCTTCGGTTGGGTCCTCATGGGAGCTGTCTCGTCCTCGCGCGCCGAGCCCGTGTATTCGCTCGTCGCTACGCTTGGGAATCTTGACGCGTCTATTCGTCGATTTTGGTCTATAGAAGAGGTTCCTACCAGCGGGGCGTGGTCCGCTGATGACAGGCGTTGCGAGTCGATGTTCTCGAGGACTACTCGACGCGATTCTTCCGGGCGTTTTGTTGTGTCGTATCCGTTCGCGGGGGAACCGCCTTGCTTTGTTGATTCGCGTCCGATCGCCTTAAATCGATTTCGGTCACTAGAACGCCGGTTTCGGAGAGATTTAGACTATCGAAGGCAATATCAAGCCTTCATACAAGACTATCTTGATTGCGGTCACATGGAGCGAGTACCGCAACCGCTCCCTGCGGATGGACCGGTTTACTATCTGCCGCATCATGGTGTGATAAAACTTGAGAGCGAATCAACAAAGTTGAGAGTCGTTTTTGACGCATCAGCGCAGGCGACCAATGGATTGTCCCTCAATCAAACGATGCTGAGCGGACCGAAGCTCCAGCAGGACATTGTCGAGATTTTACTCCGCTTCCGATTCGGAGCGGTAGCGGTCACCACGGATATCAAGCAAATGTTTCGTCAAATCGCAATTGAACCCGGTCAGCGCGATTATCAAAGAATCGTGTGGCGCTTCTCGGAAGACGAACCGATATCGGACTATCGACTAACGACGGTGACTTTCGGTGTCGCCCCTTCGCCGTACTTAGCAATCCGGTGTTTGATGCAGCTTGCGGAAGGGGGGAGACACAGCCATCCGCTGGCTTCCCGCGTTTTACGGTCGTCTCTCTATGTCGATGATATCGTGGCGAGTCTCGGAAGCGTGGAGGAGGCGCGCGAATTAGCGCGTCAATTGCGCGGTTTACTGCGGGGTGCGGGATTCGAGTTGCGAAAGTGGGCTAGTAGCCACTCGGCGGCATTGACGGATGTCCCGCCCGAACACCGTAGTAGGTCAATGTTTTCGTTCGGCTCCCTTGACGACGATTCTATTAAGGTACTCGGTCTCTATTGGCATGCCCGGGATGACGAATTCGGGTTTCGAGTGCGATCCTTCAATCGTGAGTGTACAAAACGCACCGTTCTGTCGGAGGTGGCTCGCGTATACGATCCGTTGGGCTTCCTCGCGCCTCTCACCTTCGCGGCAAAGTTGTTGATACAGCGATTGTGGACGCTAGGTCTGGACTGGGACGAGAAACCTCCAGACGAGATCTCCCAACAATGGGAACGTTACAAGCGCGAGTTGCCAGAAATCGACTCCGTGCGCGTCCCCAGAGTTGTCGCCTGTCGGGACGTCGTCCGTGCAGAGTTGCACGGCTACTGTGACGCGAGTGAACGAGGCTACGGAGCCGTTGTTTACTTGCGTGTCGTCACTCCGAGGGACAAGTATGCTCGGCTACTTGCGGCAAAATCAAAGGTCGCTCCTCTCAAGTCTCTTTCGCTGCCTAGGCTGGAGCTGTGTGGAGCCCTTCTATTGTCGAACCTTCTGCGGTTTGTTCGCCTCGCCATTGCGGATTCTCATGCTGTCGATGCTTTCTACGCTTGGTCGGACTCCATGATCGTCTTAACCTGGATCCGCTCATCGCCGCACAAGCTGGAGACTTTCGTTCGTAATCGCGTTGCACGCATACAAGACAACGCCATTGATGTTTCGTGGGGTCATGTCGGGACTAAATCTAACCCGGCTGATCATTGTTCACGTGGGTTGTTTCCTCGCGAGCTCGTGGCCTCTCGCCTATGGTGGGCGGGACCGGACTGGCTCGAGGACTTCGACCCTCGTAACCACCCAAGCTTGTCCTCGGTCGAATTGGTCGCGCCGGTTGAAGCGGAGGCTGCTGCTGTCACGGCTCTCCTTTCTGCCGACCCTTCGAATAGCTTTTTTAGGCTGCTTCATCGATTCTCGTCGCTCGCTAAAATTTGTCGTATAGTGTCGTATTGTTTGCGCTTCCTCAAGAAATCTCGACAGAAGTGGGTGCCTGCCACTCTAGCTGTCGATCAATCGGAGGAGCATTCTGCCCTGCTCATCCTCGTCAAAATGACTCAAGCCGAGTGCTTTGCTCAGGATCTAGCCAACCTGCGCAAACGCGCTAGGATTCCGAATGAGATGTATAAACTTGCGCCGTTCCTCGATTCGCAGGGACTTCTCAGGGTGGGCGGTAGACTGTCCAACGCTCAGCTGTCGTACGAGTCACGACATCCCGCGTTGCTGCCCAACAGGCATCGGCTCACTGACCTGCTTATTGAGCACACTCATAGGCGAAATCTTCACCCGGGTCGACGAGCATTACAGTACCTGCTCTGTCAAAGGTTCTGGGTTTTGGGCTCGCAGCGCGCTATCAAGCGTTGTCTTTCGCGATGTTATCAATGCTTTAGAGCCAATCCTCGTGTCGTACAACCGCCAATGGCTAGTTTGCCCGCAGAAAGGGTCAACCAGGTCAAGCCCTTTTCTGTTGCGGGAGTCGATTTTGCAGGACCGTTCATGGTCACTCCTCGAAGGGCTCGCGGAGTTCGTTCGTTCAAGGTCTATGTCTGCGTGTTTGTTGGCTTCGCAGTCAAGGCACTACACCTAGAGATGGTGTTTTCGTTGTCCACGGAGGCCTTTCTTTCCGCACTACGACGCTTCATAGCTCGTAGAGGTCGATGCTCGCTTATATTTAGTGATTGCGGGAGGAACTTTGTAGGCGCTCAGCGAGAGTTAGCCAAATACATGGAGCAGGCCTCAGAGATGGAAAGGATTCGGTGGTCGTTCAACCCGCCCTCCGCACCCCACTTCGGGGGCTTGTGGGAGGCAGGCGTGAAATCATTCAAGACTCATCTTCACAGAGTCGTCGGTGACCAAGTGCTTACTGTTGAGGAATTTCAAACCGTGCTGTCTCAGATCGAAGCGGTACTCAACTCGAGGCCGCTGTGTCCCTTGAGCACGGATCCGAGCGATCTCGAGGTCCTGTCTCCGGGACACTTCCTTACAGCCGAGCCACTCGTGGCTCTGCCTGGCCCGGATTTCTCGACTACGCCGCTGGGGCAACTCGACCGATGGCAGCTTCTTCAAAGAATGCTCCAAGACTTTTGGAAGCGGTGGAGAATGGAGTATCTCCAGACGCTCCAACAACGCCCCAAGTGGTTGAAACCGGCCCCTCCGCTCGCTGAGGGTGCGTTGGTGCTAATTCAAGAGGCTAATGCGCCTCCGTTGCAATGGAAGCGAGGTAGAATCGTACGTTTGCACCCGGGGGGCGATGGAGTAGTTCGAGTGGCCACGGTTCGAACGGCTGAAGGCTTACTTACGCGGCCCCTAGTAAAACTCTGTCCGTTGCCAACGGAGGGTTTAACCGCGAAGCCTCTGTAAAATACTGCGCATTTTGGTGGGCGGTATGTTCGGCGCTCACTGATACTTCTCGTTGTAAATATCGTTCTTAGAATAAGTATTAATTGTCGAGTTATTTGTGTCGTTCGTTGTTTCACGTGATTGATTGATCGGTTTAAATTGCTTATTGTATCGATAATCTCGCGGGTTGACGGCGATCTAGCAACACACCTCTAGATTCGCGGCTCACCGTAACGTGCTGCCATCCGTCGATCAGCGAGATGTCGAAAGGAACGCATGATTGCTGCGTGCTTGACTTCACTTCTAGTCGGGCTTCTTCGCCGTACGCACCTCTTCCGAGACAGGATCGAGGCCGACGATTGATATAAAACCAAGGATAAGCTCTCTCGTCCAGATCTCGAAGCCGACGGACGCGCGTCGCTTGGGGATCAAGGCTATCACCATCTGAAGGAGGATACGCACGCTTTGCACGCTTTGCACGCTTTGCACGCTACTGCTTACAGCACGCTCCACCTCCCGGCGATTGATGCCTCCGCCGCTAATCACGCTGCAGAGCACCTCGGCCCACGGTGAGTCGCTTTCGCTTTATCGCATGCTTTTCAAGTTTATTACGTTAGACCGTTCGTATCGCTAAACGGCGGCATTGCTATATCGCCGTCGTCCTGGTTCTCGTATTCGCGTATTTTGCCGCGGCGAGACTATTACACCCTCGCCGAACAAGTATATTAAAGGGGAAGAAGGAGGAAATTCAAGAAGTATAATTGGGGGAGAGGGTAAAGGTGAACTTACGGGCCTAGAGGGGGTTGAAGTCGGACTTCGAGCATGGGTGTTTGATGTTGTTTTGTTTAAAATTAATGGGGGCGGAGGAGAATGTTCTTTAAGGAGTAAGTCCACTCAGGTACTCCTGGTAGGCTGGTAGCGGTCCAAGAGTTCTCGCGCACGCTCACGTGCTCGCCGGTTCCGGAGGGTTCTTCGATGTCGAGTGCCGGCTCGTGAGGTTCTTTGGTGACTTGGAGCTCGCGGGCTTACTACAATTTACAAAACCCGTTAGATTCCGGAGTCAAGGTTCTTTCAAATCTCGTGGTATGCGAATGTAGTTATGGTTTTGGTGGGACTATGGCCCTCGAGTTAATCAGTTGATGTTGGTTCCGTTTGCTCGATGTTGGACACCATCAGGTGACAAAACACTCTGTCGTCGCGGAAGGCTCACAATAATTCCGACACTCGGAAGAACGATAAACTTGGTATGAATTTGCTTTGTGAAAATCTGAGTGTGACCGAGTAACCGAAATAGCTGAGAAGTATGGATGACGACTGCCCCGATACAGGAGCGGTGAGTGACTTTTGGAGGAATGCCCGGTACAAGAGCGATGAATGACTTAAGGAAAAATGTCCGGATCGTTACGATGACCCGGTTTATATAGGAGTTTTACAAGATGTACTGGGACGTATGGTTATGTAATTTATGGGATGCCCTATGGCCTTATCAAAATTACGTTGCTAATCTTAACTAGACAATTTCTAGCGGATTGTTGGCACTTAAGCTGTTAATTTTCGGTTTCCTATTAACGAGCTCTATTTTTCCCGGTATTCGGACCATAATTCAGATTATCATTTATTTTGACGGTCGATAATCTGATTTACAGTCTTAATAAGAAATCTATTTTTCTAGTGCTGACAAGTTATTTCATAGGGGTGTGACCTTTTCGTATCTAGGGTTGTACATTCATTTATTGAAAAATGTGCTTATTTCAGAGAATTTTGTCGATAAATTTTCTTATCTCCAAGGTGTTCGGAAAATCGATGTGCTTATCACGGGCAATTTTATCGATAAATTTGCTTATCTCCGAATTCCGGAGAATCACTTTCCAAGTTTTGACCCTTAGATATCCGGGGTCACCCTTTATTGAAACTCGCGCGCTGCGTTCTATTAATTTATTTGTAAGGTTTGTTTCCGCTTATCATTATTTCTAAGCGATAGCATCCATCATAATTTGGGCGACTATCTTATCTCGTTGATAAGTAACCGTTGCATTTCTTTCTATTTCATTCCTTTTTTTATTTCTATTTTTTAATTTATCTATTTCGTGTAAGTCAACGGTTATTTCTGGGAAAGAAGAAAATTGTTAGGTCTACGGGACGTAACAATTTAAATCAACTACTTTTTTTCTCAGTGTGCGTAGTTATTGCCGCTTGTAAATAAACAACTCTCACTGGACGGCCGCGTGCTTGCAATTGGCGGTTTGGCTAATATGACAATTTTTTATAATTAATAACTCGTTAACTATTGCGAAAATCTAAATGGTACAAGATTTTTCGACTCACCAGGAAAGGGTCGGAAGTGTCCCCCTCCGATGAACTTCTAATATGTTATTCTCCAGATCAAAATAGGGAGACGTTTTTTTTATACATGCTCATATGGCCTTTTAGGGGATGAAACACCCCTTTAAAAAAAATCAGTTTTTCTCTTTCGGAGCAAATATCTCCGACACTAAGAAAGATAGAAAAAAAAATTCAAACGGGGTATTAAATAGCTTGATGAGTACTATAAAATAATGCAAAAAAATTTCATTTTCTTTTTTATTTTTTTTTATTCGTAAATTTCTAGAAAATATCAACTACGGTAGTCTGACTCTAAAAAGATGTGCTGTACTTTATTAATTAAATAAAGTTTATTTAATACGAATTAACGGATATGACGAGTCCTTTTGCTGGTTCAGGCAACAATATCATACGTTTATTAATTCTTTACCCTTTCCCCTTCTTTTCTTATTAATGACCTATAAATTAAAAATATATGTTACAATTCTAAAATTTTCATACTTTTTTATTTTATTTTTTACGTAAGTGTTTAAAGCAGCGACTGGAATTTTTTCTTTACATTATCTACATTTTAACGAAGAAGGAGGAAACTGTTCACAAAAAGGATAAAATAAAACAATTAATAATAATTAAAATAATAAAAACACTCACAGCACAATGTTAAATTCTATTAATAAAATACCTTTAATTGATGAGGTACACCACACTTAATACAATACTTCCATCTTGCTATAATACTAAAGAATTTTGAACTTCTTAATATCTATTGTAATATGTCAATCCGTCTTATACAAAACCGCGATTAATAGTTCATACCATTTAATTAAGGGTACACGATAAAATGTACGATGTTACGTATTAAATTAATGCTCGCAAAGCGACGACATTTTATATTTCCTTCAACGATAAAATTATTCGTCTTATAGACCTTTAAACTTGTTTTAAATTTTATATAAGTGCTCAAGCTGTATGTGATGAAAGCTTCCGTGATTATATATGTATATGTATATGAATATGTCCTCCAGGTGTATTCATTATCTTTTGATCACAGGAAAATGCGTTGCGCGAAGAATAAAGCGCATGGACGGACACAAATAGCGTATGTACGGAGGCGTTTATAATTAATTCTCGAAAATAAATTAAAGTTAACTTTAATATACATGGATAAATTTGTAAAAAAATAACCTTTAATAAGAAATAAATTTCAAACACCTATTATATACGGACCTGGATCTTTGATGGCCAATTAATGATCTGCGTAAAGGCGGTACATAACTGAAGATGCGCGCCGACACAGTCAAACTTTAAAACGCACCACAATGACCAACTTAGAATCAACGTGATTTCAAATGTTGTATGTTGATTTCAAATAAACTTTTCAAATGTTGCATGTGTCTGATCAAATAACCTCGCTACAGTAATGGAGTAGACTGTACAGCCAGCGTCTCAACACCGAGTGCAGGCGGCGGTAAATAACCGAGCACCCCCCAAGAGTCAACAACTTCGGGCGAAGAAATTCTGGCAGTGGTTGATGGTCCTGTGGTCAGAGGAAACCACCAAAACCCATCTGGGCACTCTTTTGCCCATGGGTTTGAAAATTATTGATCCTGAAGGCGGAGGAACTCGATAGAGAGTCAACGGCATAAGGATGCAGAAGGCAACGGGAAACCATTGCATTATATATTCCCTTGTATAATCATCATAGTATTATTTAATTTTAAATAATCCGGAGTTTCAAGTCCCCCAGTCGGATCTCCGGGGGGCATGGGCTTGAACAATGTTGTGAGGAGAAATACAGCAATAAAAGTCACAACATGGAACGTGAGGAGCTTGTATGATATGATAAAGATGGAGAGTACAATTATGGAAATAAAAAGATTGAAAATGGATATTCTAGAAGTTAGTGAGATGAGATGGAATGGAAATGGCAGGTACAGTTTGCCTGAATATAAAATCTATTTTGCTCTGGCAATAATGAACCTAACCATTGGAGAGGAGTAGGATTCACCGTGACAAATCATATTGATGCAGCCATTCGCAATTTTGTCACGCAGTCTGATCGAGTGGCATTGCTACAACTCAATGGACAAGTAAACATCAACATGATTCAAGTCTATGCATCAACCGCCAGGGATGACGAGGAGGTGGAGCGATTCTACGAGGATGTGAAAGCTGCACTGAAGATGACGAAACGTGAGGAGGTTACTGTAGTAATGGGTGACCTCAATACCAAAGTCGGAGCTGGACTATGCAGTGATGTCACTGAAAAATGGGGCCTGGGGGAAAGGAATGAAACAGGCGAGCGGCTGGTACAGTTCTGCCAGAAAGAGGATTTGATCATCGCAAACACGTTCTTTCAATTGCCAGTGAGAAGATTGTACACGTGGCGATCCTCACAGGATCATCCATGCAGGGCAGATAGTGCGTATCCAGATCGACTACATCATGATCAATTGGAGGTTTCGCAATGCTGTCAAGTCTGTGAAAACATTATCGGGGGCGGACATTGGATCAGATCACAATCTTGTTGTCAGCCAAGTGTGTGTGAGGCTGAAAAGTGTCGAAATAACGCAGAAAAATCATTACTGATGAAAGCTGAAAGAAATGAATACAAGGAATGGGTGACGGACGAAATTCTTGAGCTGATGGAAGAGAGAAAGAGAAGATGGCTGAACACTGATCGAGCAAAATACAGAGAAATGCACCGGATTATACAGAAATAGGTTAGAGAAGCAAAAAAGCGTAGAGAGAAAGAAAGATGTCAAGAATTGGAAGAGCTACAAGACCGGCATAACACCTTCAACCTTCATAAAAAGATTCGCGAATCTGTGTCAAAGAAGAGAGGAAGACCACTTACATCTCTGGTAGACAGAGATGAGAACCCCGTTGCTGATCTGAATGAAAAGAAACGTGTGTGGAAAGCTTACGTTGAGGAGTTGTTCCATGATGTGAGGAACGAAATGCATGGGACAGAATATGCAACCACTGGACCCGAAATCCTGTGCGATGAAGTCAGATATGCCATCAACCAACTCAGGAACGGGAAGTCCCCAGGCCCGTATAGCATTCACGGCGAGGTGCTTTAACTGTCTGACGATGACAGCGTGAGACTGCTGACCAAACTCTTCAATAAAGTGTACTCGATGGCACACTATCCAAGGATTGACTCAAATCATATTTTATTATACTATCAAAGAAGCCAAATGCTAAGAAATGTAAGAACCACAGGACGATTAGCCTAATGAGCCACCCCAGCAAACACAGATATATAATAGTTAAATTACCATTATATAACAGAATGTAACACTTAATATAACGTGTAAATTACAAGTAATACACACGTTAGTTGTAATTTCCCACTCACAGAAAATTACAGTTATATAACATAAATATAAAATGTAATTAAAATGTTATATAACCATATAAGAATTTACAAAAATGTTATATAATTATAATACAACTTAACAAAAAGTTATAAAGCTGAAATGTACATTATTGAACTGTTATATACAAGTAACGTTATTAGTTACAAAATAATTATACAATTATATTATACAATTAACGTTTAGAAATAAATGCGAATTTTAGAAATAACAGATCATTTTGAATTGATTCCAAGCAAAACTAAGCAAAATTATATTATGCATAATAACAATAAAATTTCATTATGCATAATATAATTTTTTAGTCTTGTTTAAAATTAATTCAAAAATATCCTATTATTTCTAAAAGTTGCGTTTATTTCAAAATATTATTAACATAAAAATTGTATAATTATTTTATTTAGAATTAATTCCATCTTTTATTTCTGTAGGTCTCATTTAAAAAACACAAAATACAAGTAAACAACATTAAAAATGTATTGCACATATTATAAATGCATTACAATATATATTTAAATTAACTTATTAATACATACGTTTACGTAATACAATTTAATAATAAAAGAAATAAAGCTTTGTTTCATTATCAACTCAAAAGTTTCTTTATAAAAGTTCTTGCAAGTAATAAAAAGTACTTGATATAATAATATTATATAAGACTTTATCACATATTTTATATAATAACGTAATCATACATAGAAACTAAATAATAAAAAACAAAATAAAACTCTTTTTTATAAACAAAAGTATTTGAGATAATATGTTATATAAAACTTTTTATAATACATATATGGCCGACATGACGAAAACTGCGTTCGAGAAAACATTATGGATAATTCAAAGTGTTTGATTAATCAAGCAATATAAAAAAATTTTTAATTTTTTTATTCTGATTAATTAATCAAACACTTTAAATTATGCGCGTCCTCCTGATTGCAATTATACTAAACTGCCCTGATAGCAAAGTGTTAGTAATTGTTGGCGGATTGGCGACAAGTTTGATCAAACACTCATTTGTTTGATCAAACTTGTCGTCAATCCGCCAACAATTACTAACACTTTGCTATCAGGGTGGTTATATATATTAAAAATAAAAGCAACATTGCAAATGTGGAGAATTGCGTATGCAATGTGATTAATTCTTACATATAGTATATATAATCTCGAACAAACACTTCCTATTGCCATTTTTTATTTCTATCACGTGGAACACCTGAGCACGCATCATACACACATGTATGATTAGGAAAAAATATTTGACTCATTGTCTTCTTCATTTTCAACGGGAGGTTCATTTTCTTTTTCTTTATCTTCACGTTGCTTCCTTTGTCTTGCAAAACGTAACCATTCGGCTACAATATTATCGAATTCTGATTCCGTTATATTTATGTGCTGCACAATTACATCTAAAAAAACAAAAAAATATTGAATTAATGAAAATATATGAGGAATTTTTGTAAATTTTATGATGTCTGTTATATACGTACTTCTCAAAATTTTTATTAAATTTAAATCGCAGACTCGAAAATTGTTTTTAATTCCTTTCCAAGAGCACTTCATGGCGAATTCATTTGTGAATATCTTTATCATTGTTCGTTGAATTGTTTGTTTTGGATTATTTCCACCAGTTTTAAGTACAAATTTTATCTATAAAAAAGTATTTTGTATACATTAAAAATAATACTAAAGAACTGTCTATAATGTGTCATAATCGTGACAAGCAAATCGATCAATTCGTGATATAATCAAGAATTTTCAGAAATGTTTAACTGTGATTGGATGATTTATTTGCGACCTTGCGATTATGACACATTGTAGATGGTCCTTAATACCTGTAATATATTACAAGTATTTAAAAATAGGAAAATAACGTAACAAGCCTTTTAAGAGCCAAAACATTTATGTAAATGATAACGGTATGTATAAAGTAAAATATCCATATATTATAGTAAACCGTACAAAATGATACATAAACGTATGTTGTTTATATTATTTGCTAGACATTTAGACATTAGAAGCCAATTATCATAAGAGACTGATATCGGAAATGGTGCACATCAGATCCCAGAAGAAAAGCATTAATTTACAAAAAGATTCAGAACATCTGAAATGAAATTTACTTTGAAATCATATCGGAGCTTGCCAAATGTAACGATTTTCCATCGTTACATACACAATGTTTAGCAAATAATATAAACAACATACTCAACGTTTACCTTTATGACATCTAAATTGGTGTAGTGATGACTCTCTTTATGACTACTGTATTCTCACAGTCAGTCTCACCTCTTACAATAGATAAGACATGATATTTCTTAACTCTTATAATTTGTCGACCACAAAGATGAAGTTTAAAAAAAAGGTACGAATCAGAACCCTCATAACATAAATTCATATAAGAGTTCTTCAATCTCACACATATATATAGCGTATACAATTCTTGACGAATATTCCATATTAGTTAAATCCGTTTTTTTATCCTCACACATTAGAAAACATACTTAACGGTCCACCGAGTGGAAACATCGTTCCACCGAGTTAGTCAATGCGGAGGAATTAATGACAACCAATTTTATATAACATGACTACGACATCCTCATTACGAAGAGGCTGCAGTTCCTATACATAAAATTTTTTAGACGATTTATTTTTTGTGTCACTGAGGAGGACTCTGTGAGTTCGAAACGCGTCTGACATTTATATTTATGCGACGTTTATGTATTATTTTGTACGGTTTACTATAATACATGGATTTTTTACTTTATACATACCGTTATCATTTACATATAATAAATGTTTCGACTCTTAAAAGGCTTGTTACGTTATTTTTGTATTTGTTATATTAAGGAGCCATTCTTGCAATTAGATTTATATTTTAAAAATAGGAGCTGGATTTTAGCGCATATGCGCGCACTTAATTATAGTATGTGCATGTTTACATATGCTGTAGTTAAATGCGCACATATATGTTTTTTATGGAATTCAACCAGAAAAAACTTTCATTTTCCAAACCATAGCAAAAAGGGAACATAGAAATAATATAATAAATAAATTTATCACTTACAAACTGTGCCACTGCTTCATCTGTGGTCTTTAATACTGATTCAAACTCCTTTACGTTCTCTATTGTATTTAAAGGTAAAAATTGTGCAATGAGACTATTACTTTCTGAAAGATGTGATGCATGATCCTTTAAAGTATCTTCGATTTTAGTAATGCGTTGTTTTATATCCTTTAAAAGTATGTTTGCTGCAGCTTGCATACGCAACATTTGTTTTACATTCTCTGGAATATATATAACCAACAATGTATATATAATATATTCCATAAAATACTTTATATACATTCAGGGCAAAAGTTTTGAAAAAATATATTTACGTTTTAAATTTAAGTCCTCTTCAGCATTTTGATACAATGGATTAGTATCTTCTAAAATTTTGTAATTATGTGTAATCAATTTTGAAAGATTTATATGTATTGTGTATTATTATATATGTGTATATATATATATATATATATATATATATATATATACCCCATATATATACCCTAACAGCACAAGCACTCGTGGGGACGTCCTCAGGACGTGCTCTGAATGTCCCAACGTATATATATGTATATACCTTCTGTCAGTATGTCATTTAATTCGTCTTCAAGTTTTTGCAATGTTCTATTTTTAGATTTTTGCAATGTTGTGTTATTTTCTTTTTCTAGAAATAGATGTATAAAAGTTTAATAAATGCAACAACAATTTATTTATTATATATTAGAATTATATATTATAATTAAGTACCATTTGTATCATATACTTGAGGGACTTGTTTAATATTCCATCCAAAGTTATCTGGGCATGATGGTGCTGACGTAATTTTCGTGCTTGTGCCTGGATGCTTTTCTGTATATAAAGAAATCAATAATACTTTATTAAGAAAGCAAAATCAATATTACATAATTTGACATAACAAAATATTAGTAGTACTGTTATGCATTAACAGATAACTGCGTAAGATTTTAAAAGACTGATTTTCTTCAGATTAAAGATAATATTCATCTTCTTTTAAATTAAGGAAAAGAGTAAATAAAAGAAAGAATATTCTATAATACATACTTCCAATATATTTTCGAGGTTGGCTTTCTTCTGTTTCGCTGCTGCTGAAGCGATTATATTGAACATGTTGTCTGTGGCCTCGTCCCAATCTTTCCTCATCAGTTGTTTCATATGTCTCATCTGCGGCACTTTTACGAGCTTTTTCTATAGATGCTATGGTAAAGAAACAAATATATTATTATTACATTAATTACATATATTATTATTACATTAATTCATACATATTATGATGAGAAAATTTGTATTCATTTTTAAATATTTTACATATTATTGATAAAAATAAATTCTTTAACTATATGTATTATAAATATAACATAATACATACAATAAATTGATATAAAATGTATTATATACTTAATAAATAACTATACATGTCAAATGTAAAAAAGCTCTTTCAACAAAAAGAAGTTTTTTTAACATTATAATACATTATATTTAACATTATAATACATTATATTTAAAAAACATTATAATACATTATATTTAAAAAATAAACAAGATAAACAAATACATAAATACTTACAACAGTATTTTATTATGTCTACATCATATTTACTCCAGGTGTTATAATTAGGAGTTGCATAATTTGCTATCAATAAATTGCTATTTGTTGTTCTAGGCGGCCACCAACATTGCTGGTGATTATCTTCGTCATCTTCTACAAGCCATGTTATTGGCATCTCAGAATATGTGTTATCAGATAAAAATTTTACCACTACGTATTTTTTTTTCTCTTGTGATGTCATGCTGATTTACACTATATAATTCGTGTAATCTAAAAAGAAAATGTTTAAGCTAAATACATAAACTATATTAAAATAAAACTTTTAAACAATAAGATAAACAATAAGACTACTCTTGACCGTGAGTCACTAAATAGTGAGAAAAGAATTTTAACTCGCCTTTCTACGGTCGTGCCTGGATCTTTTTGGCCAATTTATAATTCGCGAAATAGCAAACTTTAAAAAAAACTTTTAATTTGTATATGTAGATTGTCTTACAAATAAAAATTGTCAATTATTACTTATTGATGCCAAAAGACAAAACTTAGCGTACAATATAATAAAATATATCATATTAAATATTTAAAATGTTATTTCTATAAAAATTCTCTGTTAAAAGACAATGTTTTTTTATTAAAATAATGTCATTAAAATTTTCAAATATTGTTTTAGCAAAACATGATTATTAACTGTAAAAATTGTATTGATCAGCTATATAACATATACAACGACATACCTGTATATATATATATATATATATATATATATAAAACATTTTTTAATGCATTTTTAATGCATTAATGCATTTCGAATACAATAGCCAACAAAAACAGCGTATATTTTAGAGTGCAGCCTCCCAAAAAATATCCTTTTCTATAAATATTTACTATTTGCATTGAAAAACATATGTAACAAAATACATATACAGCCTTATCAGCCACTTCTGCAATACGCACATTATCTTCTAAACAATAATATTGTTCACAAATACAGATTCAAACATTTTAGACTAATGAATTCAAAGGCGAAAGATATAATGACTAATATTAGTATACTATTTACTGTACTATAATAGTATTATATATATATATTATAGAATCACAAATAATGACAAAATAATAAAAAAGAAATAATCAAAATATTAAAACAAGTAATAAAAAATGATATAAATAATTTCCTGCATTACAACCATATTTACTGCACCTTATTACAGGTGTGTTCAAGCGGTATTGTAACATAAGAATTAGCTTTGTCAAAACATGGAATTTTAAAACATTTATTTTTTATTTGTGTCACTGGAACTTGTATAATATTTGAATTAGTACTATTTGATATTAAAAATATACCAAGTTTTTTTGAGTCGCATGGTGTAGTGAAAAAAGATGTTGGGTTTAAGAAATGTTTCGCACGAATAAATAATGTATTATTTAGTTGAATTATGTCCGTGATAAAAACAATTGAGTAGTCATTAAGTAACACACAATTGTCTCTATTATTCACTGAAATTTTATAATTTTTAAATTGTAAGTAAGAAATGTTATTGTTTGCGTAAACAATTCTGGGATATTGTACTATTTGATGTGGTCTAATTGGAAGCTTTAATTCCTCAAACATACGATTTGATATTTCATGTAAAGGTTTCCCACATAGATGTAATTTTTTCTTTATTTTCTGCATATGATTCTCAAATTTGAAACAATTAAAATTTTCTAAAGACCCAAATCTTAGTACATCATTAGAAAGATGAATGAGATTGTGAACGTTGTACGAAATATATTCATTACCATAAATATTACCATAATTTGAAACAAAGTACACTAATAATGCATTTGCATAAGAGTTAAATGTTATACAAAGTTCTGGATTAATTAATATTCTTATAGCTATACTAAGAGACAAAAATGATTATAGCAAATCGGAGATAGAACTGATTTCATTATTACTATACCGGTATAGAGTAAAAATTGCCGGAATTCTGTGGCCTTCCATCTATCCACATCACATAAAGCTCTAGGTTTCCTCGCGAATTCAAATGGAATACAAGACTTTATTGCGATTAAATTGCTTGAAATTGAATTTATATTTTCTTTTGATAATCTAATACTTTTATTTCCTTTGACCCATAATTGTAACATACGTTTCATCACGCCTAAGCAAACAAGATGCATGTAGTCAAGCGGAATTTGTGATACCATTCCAATATTTAGTTTTTCTAATATTGAATCGCCTTGATGATGTTCTATTTGAGCACGTTGTTTAAATGTATCATCTGTGCGTAACGTATTATTAATTTCCGGAAAAGTTAATCTATTAAGCACAATATCACCTTCTTGTGTACATTTTAAACATCCAAAATATCCTGTGTGACCTTTTGTATATGTAACAAATGATTTTGCTGGAGCATCACATAATATTGCATTAATAATAACTTTATATGTTCTATCAAAAACAGTTACACCATTTTGAGCAAGATCAATAAATTCATTTACAAAATCGGTGAGAAATTCATTTGCATCGTTGGGCTTATGCATACCGTGATATATACCAATTAATATTGGCAATGTGTATATATCGATTCCTTCAAGAGATGCCATTATGGGCCAAAATTGACTATTTGAACTTTTGGAAATTGGCAAACCATCTATATTAATATTTAATTTTATTTCATTTGTTTTTATAAACTTGTAATATGTTTGTATAGATCGCTTGAGTCCAGAAGAAATGCCAAAATGTATATAGTGACCACCACTCAGACATTTAATATTTTTAGATGCATTTCTTGGTGTGTGAACTAAAACCCTAACATCTTTAGGTAACTCAACATGACCGTGTTTTCTCAAAATTGAAAGTAGTTCATTGGTAGCATTATGTGAAATGTTATATTTGATAATGAACGCTTGTAAATCTTCGCTTAACGTGAAATTATTAAAACTATCTGATTCAGGAATATTATTTGATGAATTAATGATAGATTCTTGTTCATTTTCTGAAACTGTATCAAAATCTATATCAGAATTTAAAACTGTATCAAAGTCTGTATCAGATTCTGTATGCGATTCAGAATGCAATTCAGAGGATAATTCAGTGAGATCTTCGACTAATACATTACGAATTGTTACAGATATATTATCATTTTCAATAGAAGAAGTTGCCGATTCCTCTGTAACATTAGGTACTGTAATATTATTTGACTTGCATGGTTGTAATAAATCTAAACTTCTACTATTACATAATTCTTGTTTTATTAATTGATTCTTTCGCCTTTGTGATAAATATCTTATATCTTTAGGCATGGTTAAATCTGTATTTATAAATAATCTGAAAAAATATTACAGTACAATTAAAATACGTATTAAAACACTGATATAATAAAAAAATAGTAAAATTATTGTATGTATTTTAGATAAAAATTTATGATAATTTTTTTTAATGATCTAGAATACTGATAATTTTTTTTTTGCTTTTTACATCAAAAGTTAAAGTTTATAGTTTATATATCTTCAAGAAATATTAATGAAAATAAAATATTATGAAAATGATTTATTTAATAATAAATATGTTTTATTGCTGAAAAAGGATTGAAGTTTATTGAGATGTACTATACCTGAACCGTTCAACGCGACAGCAAGAAAGTGATTTTAAAGTTTAACATATTAATTGATTGTAAAATTTACAATTATTTAATACAATTATTTAATAATAGGTTTTTCATTAGCCTGATCATTTCCTGCAGACTAACCTCAATTTTTTTAGCAACGTAATATAACAGCACAGACAAAAATATAATGAAAAATATATGCCGCAATATTTGTGTTAGCTTATTAATTATATATATATATCAAAAATTGATGTAAATTGTGATATAAAATTATATACTTACATGTTTGTGGCTGCAAATGATAGGCACCAGATTAATATCCACCGTCTTTTGTCTTGTGGTCTCGTGTACTGCTTCAACGAACATGTCGTTCAATGGTCGGGCATGTCGAGTCCTGCCGGGAATGCCGGGACTATCGTCCGACAATGCCGCTATCTAGCATGCCTCGAGCCAATCAAGACGCATTACTATATACGCGTATATGTTATATAATATCGAAATAATGATAATATTGCTTGTTATTTTATATGTTATGTTTCAGTTATATTGTTGTTATACTGTTATAATCAATAAATAACATAGCTATAAAACATGTTTAAAACACAGTTATATTATAGTTACAAAGAAAAATTGAAAAATTATATAATCTTAATATTAGTAACATGTAGCAGTCATTATGTTACGTGTTACTTCTGTGTTACATAACAGTTATAATCTGTGTTTGCTGGGACGTGTTAAAAGTGTACTTGAAGATTATCCTGAAACGGATAATCTTCAAGTACAGACAATGTGATGAACTCATATCAGTGGAGCAGTTCGGATTTAGAAACTTCGGCACCCGCGATGCCCTTTTTGGACTTCAAATCCTGGTGCAAAGATGTCTAGATATGAATCGAGACGTTTACACCTGCTTCATTGACTACGAAAAAGCGTTTTACATGAAAATCTTATAGAAATTCTCAAAGCAGTCGGAATAGATGAGAAATGTTCGTGCTATTGCTGATCTGTACTGGCAGCAAGTAGCATTGGTCTTAATCGAAGCCGAAATGAACAAAGTCAAGATCAGGCGCGATGTCAGGCAGGAGTGTGTATTGTCACCGACTCTGTTCAATCTGTACTCGGAGAAAATAATGGCAGAAGCGCTGGAAAGTGCCACCAAGGGAATATCCGTCAATGGCCAGCTTTTCAATAACATCAGATATGTCGATGACACCGTGCTGATCGCATCTTCCCCGGAGGAGCTACAAGCTCTGCTGGACAGCTCCTTAGCTCGGCGAGCAGGGAGCATATCAACATCAAAAAGACAAAGCTGCTGGTGATATCAAAATGGGATGCTGTTCCCGTTTAGCCTCACATTAAATGGCGAGCAGATCGAAAGGTGCGACGGTTGCTTTAAATACCTGGGGTGCCTGATCAATGCCAAGTGGGACACTGCACAGGAGATCAGAAGTATTGAACAGGCGAAAAGCGTATTTGCAAAAATGAAAAATGTTTTAATTAGCCGCAACCTGCGCTTGGACCTGAGTCAGGATGATTCGCTGTTACGTATTTCCTATATGGCATGAAGGGTTGGACCCTGACTCAGAATCTGGAGAACAAAATCAACACCTTTGAGATGTGGGTGTACCGGCGAATGAATAGAATATCCTGGATGGATCGTGTGACTAACACCGAGATTCTCACCAGAATGAATACGAATGCTGAACTCCTACTGTCAGTAAAGAAGAGAAAGCTCCTTTATTTCGATCACATCTTGCGAAATAAAAAATATTGTTTCTTGCAATTAATCATACAAGAAAGAATTGAGGGGCGACGGGCTGAGTGAGGCCCAGTTGCGCACAGTATTTATCGGACACAACAGGTTGACTGGATCGAACACAGTAACAATCAGACACAGTGACAATCGGACACGATAAAAAGTGTATCATTCTGATAGCTCACAATAAAAATGCACGCACGCGTGCGCACGCGCGCGCGCGCGCGCACACACACACACACACACACACACACACACACACACACACACATTCACACACTGAAAGGGGTGCGGGGGGGCCTTTGGCCTCCCCACCCGCACCCTTCCTCGCCGCGTGGAACTCGCTTCGCGTGGAAAGTCGATTTACTTGGTGTGTTCGGGATGATACACTTTTTATCGTGTCCGATTGTTACTGTGTCCGATTGCTACCACCATGTGTCCGTGTCCTACTGTGTCCGATTGTTACTGTGTCCGATTGCAACCATCGTATGTCTGTTTCCAAGGGCGTCCGCAGGGGGGGCAAATCCGGCACTTGCCCCCCTCTGCAGAGACAAGTTTTTTCACAAATTTATGTTTCTTATCTTGAAGCAAGATTTGAAATTCCTGCTTAATAAATTAAATCATTTATTTATTCGTGAAAATCGGTAATTCGTTATTCGGTCGCTAGGCGTCGCATGTTCTCAACTCCTTTCCCGTATGAAAAGTAGAGCCACGAATCATATAAGTAGACAGCTCTCAGAGCATCTTTTTTTGAAGTCACGATTATTCATGAATATCAAAAAATTTTACATTGGTTAATAAATTCTTTGAAAATGAACAGAGATATAAGATCTTTTTTTTAAAAACCCAGACTTGAGAACAATAATTCTCTAGAAGAATCTTTCCTTTCCACGTCCACACCATCAGTTGGTTCTTGCTCTTCTAGTAATCCTGTCACATCAATTCGAAATACTTCTACTACCGATATAATCGTGTTTCAAAATTTCGAAAAATATGACATATGACATTATATCGATTTAAAGTTATCTGACGAACAGAAATATGATGTAATGACTAATATTTGGGTTCCTTCTGAAAAACATAATTTTAAAAATGAAGGACAGAAGCGAAATTTTCGTGCCGATTGGTTAAGATTATATTCATGGTTAGCATACTCTGAAGTTTCCGGAGGTGGTTTGTGCAAATTTTGCGTTATTTTCAAGCAAAATGTACATAGAGGTCTTCAAGGTTCTTTTATTATAAAAGCGTTTAACAAATATAAAGATTTTCATGAAGCTACACGCAATCACGAAAAATCACAATGGCATGCAAATGCCGTTGAAGATGGTACGAATTTTGTTTGTATTATGCAAAATAAAAAAGCTAGCATTATTAATCAGATTTCCGATTTTAGAGCTAAATTAATTGAAAAAAATCGAAAAAAACTAGAACCCATTTTATCTACAATTGTCTTTTGTGGTACACATGATCTTTCATTGCGTGGTAAAAAATCGGATGAAGGAAATTTCAGAGATTTGTTGAAGTTACGAGTTGAATCTGGTGATAATATTTTAAAAGCATTTGGAAGGGGCAAAGAATGCTCAATACACTTCAGTGAGAATTGAGCATGAACTAATAAACATTTGCGAAAACGTTATTGCTAGAGATAAAGTTAAATTAGCCAATGCATCTGAAGGTTTCTCGATTTTAGCCGATGAGACAGCAGATATTGCGGGAATCGAACAACTTTCGTTTGGAATCAGATTTGCTTCTTTTCAGAATGAAAAATTAACCTTGCATGAAGAATTTCTGGGGTATGTTGCATTAAAAGAATTTGATGCTCATTCTATTGCAAATGCGATTTTGGAAAAATGCCAGAAATTAAATTTAAATTTGGAGAAATGTGTAGGTCAAGACTATGATGGATGTTCAACCATGGCAGAAAAAGAAAATGGAGTAAAAGCCATTATTCAACGCCAATACCCAAATATTAATTTCATCCATTGCGCCTCACATAGGTTAAATTTAGTGATCAATGACTTAAATGCACTACCAGAAATTCGAAATGCAATTGGAACAATCAAGGAAATAATTAAATTTTTCAGGGAGAGCAATATTCGAAGACAGTTGATTCCTTCAATTCCAATGCTTTGTCAAACTCGATGGTGTGAACAACATAAGTCTATCCGCAAATTTAAAGAGGGATTTATAAAAATTTTAGATGAACTTTACAAAATATCGAATGCACAAGCGATGCCAAAACTAAGTCCTATATGCTCTATTGTGCTGCCACAAAGCCATCGTTTTTGTATATGATATGTTTATTTATTATTTCCAAATATTCGACTTTATTGGAACCAATTACACTTAAATTGCAAGATAAAAACATCAATTTAATTGATGCTCAAAATCACATTAAACAATTGCTTGTAATATTAGATCATGATCGAGAGAGCGATGTCTTTACACATATTTACAAAAAATGTGAGGATTTGTGCACGGAACTTGATATTCAATTAAAAATACCCCGAATTGCTACTCACCAGATGAAAAGAGCGAATTATAAGACAAATGATCCACGTACATATTATAAACTATCAATATTTTTACCGTATATTGACTCAATTAAAGCTTCATTAAATACGAGATTTTCAGAAGAAAATACCACCGTTTTTCAACTCTTTAACATCTATCCAAAAGAACTACGTAAAGTTGATCACGACCAATGCAACGATATATTTCAATCTATCGAAAAGACTTACAAATGTTATTTAAAAGAAGAAGGACGTATTTGGTATCAAATAGTAAACTCAAACACTGATTTGTCTACAGCCGAAAATATGATTAAAGCTGCAAAATTTGTACCTAAGATACAAACTCTGCTTCTTAAATCTTTAGCTTTACCGGTAACCACAGCCACCATTGAACGATCCTTCAGTACATTACGGCGAGTAAAAACTTGGCTACGGGCAACAATGTGCGAAGATCGTACCAGCGGCCTTTGCATGTTAAGTGCACACAGAGAACAAGTTAAAAAAGAAGGTCAGGAATTCATAAAGAAAATAATAGATGATTTTGCCCTCGATAATAGGAGAATTGCACTTGCATTTTCTAACACGGATACCAATTAAAACATAATTTTAAGAGATCGAAACATATAATATCTATACATATATAAAAGAAAAAAACTAAATTTATTAAAAATGATTTAAAAATATTAACACATTTTTTTGCTAATTTTTAAAATTAAAAAATAACAAAATGTTAAAAAAAGTATAAAATATTTATAAATAAATTTGTGGCGATTCGCCACTAGCCCCTTCTCCGACCGAACCGCATGCCGCGATCACGCGCCCGACGCCGCTAGCGTGCCTTACGCGGCATGACCCGCGCGCGTGATTCCCCACCCGGCTACCCACGCCGTGTGGGTATATAAGCGCGCCGATTCTAAGCCGAGACACCAGTCCTGTCCCGATCCTCTTCCTGACTTGACCTGGCTCTCTACCTACGAATCCTCCAGATCGGGAGCACCCGATCTATCCGCACGGAGACACGGGCGCACCCGTGCCTCAATCCGGGCGCACCCGGAGTGCAACTGCCGTCCTGGGCGCACCCAGGCCGGTTTCCGTCCTGTACATATACCTGCTCCGCACGGAGACACGGGAGCACCCGTGCCTCAATCCGGGCGCACCCGGAGTGCAGCCGTCGTGTCGGGCGCACCCGACACGACTTCCACCGACTCCTGGCTTCCTCCTGGCAGCCCCAGGACAACGCCTTACGAACCGGGGCTCCGGTAGCCCACCAATGTACATAGCCGCGCACCGCTAATTAGTAAGATCCGCACCGCTAGATAGTAAGATCCGCACCGTTAGATAGTAAGATCCGCACCGTTAGATAGTAAGATCCGCACCGCTAGACAATAAGATCCGCACCGTTAGACAGTAAGATCCGCATCGCTAGATAGTAAGATCCGCACCGAGCCGCGACCATACACACCCACACACACACACACACACTCACCCTCACCCCGCTGTACAGGCCACAGTGCCTCCCACCACACGCCCAGCGACACTCACACACACTCACATACAGCTCAACCACGCTGTACAACATCATCCACATCTCAACCACTCTGTACATACACATCAACATCATTCATAATAAAAATCAGTGCTAAACAAACCAGAGTCTCACGCCTTCTTCGACCCTGACCACGGCGAGCGAAATCCGAGCCAGCGAGGCAAGGCGTACCGTTACAAGTTTAACAAAAAAAAATGAATTAACAGTAGAAAAAATAGAAAAAATAAAAATAAAAAAAAAAAAAAAAAAAAAATAAAAAAAAAAAAAAAAAACCTTTCTCTGCATACATCTACCTTGTCGCGGTGAGAAAGCTTCTTAACTAAAAGGTGTATACAATTAAATAAAACAAAGCAGTGTATCAAATTCCTAATTTTTGGAAAAAATTTTTCGACGGAAAAATTGTGAAAAAAATCCTGCGGACGCCCTTGTCGCCAATGTCAGGTCAAGGTTACCTTGAACCAATAAACTTGTACAGGTTTTCGAGAAATTGTATTTTATTGATATTTCTAAAAGAAACTTTCATATTTTTTTCTCTGTGATTAAAATTTAATTCTTTATTATTTTTTTAAGATTAGTTTGCTTGAAATTGCTTTTCCAATGCCTTTTCTTCGTATCCTACGGTTCTTCTTATTCATCTTTATTTTCATTTTTCTCATTTTTGTTTCTTCTAATAGTATATATTATAATTTTAATATTTTAATATAAAGTCGCATGAAATATGACACTCCGTTTTGAGGATTAATACCAAAACATTCAGGCATAGTTTTAGAATTAGAAGCATTTAGGATTAATGAGTGAGGTATCTAAAGTTTGCGCGCTCAAATAGAGTACAATGCATACTATTAAAAGTGAAAGCTGACCGCCGTTCTTCCTGTTAATATTGACATCGAAATTACATCTGCGAAGAGAAAGAATTTACTTTTACTAATATTTATAAATGCACAGTCTAAATGCGAACAAAATTTTATTTTTGAAAATATTTTAAAAAATAAAACATTACATGACTCGTAAAACGCAAGCTGTCAAATGACATTTCTTTACTGATGACAAAATCTGCTGTTAATTTCATGTTATAAATATTTGAGCAATAAAGATTACTACCATTTTAAACAAACTTATTTTATTTCAAAATAATAATACATTTTGATATAATTTATAAATTTATAATATAAATTTAAATTTTAATAATAATAAATTATTTTTTTTTTACTTTTTATTTTTTAATTTTTAATCCTTACCTTGTGGCTAAGAATGGTTCCCGGTTTATAATTTGCAATTTCAATACATACATTTCGTGTTTTACATTTACACATACATTTTATGTTCTTATATATTAATATATTCTGTTATATTTTTATGTTGCAATTTTGCTTTTGTAAACAAATCAGAAATCAATTTAAATAAGATATGAATATCGAAAGATAATGAGAGATTTAAAATCTGTAACTATACAAACGTAAAAGATGAAACGTATATATATATATATGTAATACATAATTATAATCAAAACATAATAAAATACTATATACAAGACAATAAAAATATAAAGTCAGAATCGGTTCCTTTTAATTTTCTTTTTCTATTCTCTTCTCCTACCTTTTTCCCTCTATCCCATTCTTTTTACCACTTCTTGTCTTAATGCCTCTAACTTTTTTTCAAACTCTGTGCCCTTCTATTGCCACCCATAAATTCTTTTATTCGCACCTCATTCTTTGTCTTCGCACTTCTTTAATATGTGAACACGCTCTCTTCTTTGCTACCCGTCATATTCAGCAACTTCTATCATCTTCCTCTCTCCAATGCTAGTTGTCTTGTATCTCTTTCCAAGGTCTATATCTAGCTTGAACTTCTAGCCTAAACCCTGCATTTTCTTCTTTCCTTCCAAGTATTTTGATAATTTCTCTATTCTGATGTTCATGTAACTGTTGTTATACCTGGATTCGTTTATTTTCTGTCTTTCCTCCTTCTCCCTTCTTTTTATTCTTTTCACGATGTTTACTACAACCTCCTGATTCTTTCCTCTTTTTTCTTTCGTACCTCAATTGCTGGGTTCTCATTCCTGTCCTTTCTATCAGCTTCCTTCTTTTCTTTTCCTAGTTGTCTTCTTTTTCTTCTATCTTTTCTTCTTCAGATTAATTCTTCAGACCTTAAATATTCCTATATTAATTCCTTCTCCGAATGTCATGCCTTTTCTTCATATTCTACAGTTCTTTTTATGGTCTTCGTTTTTATTTTTCTCTCATTTTTGTTTTCTTTTAATAGTATGTATAATAATTTGATGTCCTCCTGTCCAGTTTTAAGTTTTACGTTGTTGATTGCAAACTAATAGACTTTTTAGTTCAGTTTAACAAGATCTACCTATATCTACAAGCGAATACAGGATACGAGTGGATACCTCCGGACAGTCTATATATAGGGTATTTGGTTTCAAATATAATACCTGAGGGTAGATAGGGCGAATTAAATTGAACAGAGTTGTGTGTCGTTTTACGATTATGATAATTAAATATTGAGTTATTAATTAAGATTTGCGAATCAGCGTGATTTCCGAGCAATTCGGCGAGGAGAGATAGCATTACCTTTGCTATACTGGAAAGAATTAAAAAGAATGTTGTAAAAAATGACAATGATCAAACGTCATGTGTTGTTTATGCACAGTCATTGTTATTTACACAGTGTTCCTCCAGAAGTATTCCTTACCATATGCTTAGCAATGGTAAGCCGTCTTTTCTCGCCGCGTATTGCGTCTCTTATGCAACCACAATATGATTCACAGATCTTTATTAATTAATAACTCGTTATTTATTGAGAAATTCACAAAACAATCAATCATTTTCTCATAATCGGGAGATTCTAAATTCGAATCCTGGCTGAGGCAATATTTTTCACAATATAGGAATTTCAAATAAGATACTTATTAACATCGAAAATTAAGTCGATTAAAATATGTGGATTTTATCTCTCAAAAAAGGGAGCTGTGTTTTAAGACTGACAAACCAAGTCAACGCGCAGTCTATTGAGTAAGTAGGAAAGTGTAACATTCACATGAATATTATTAATAACATATACCAAGATTCTAGCACAGACTGAATATAGCGTATTATATTCTAGTTTGTTGTTTGATACAATTGCGGTCCGACTCATACTTATTATTATTGTTTAATCCGTTCTATCCTTCACAAGAGGTGGCACGGTTATTAATTACCAGACTCTATATATAATATAACTGTATATAATTTGTAACATGTATTACATACAAATTTCACATTTTACTGTATTATTGTATTGTTTTCAGAGAGATTGAGACAAATATAATATAAGATTGATCTTCAATTGAGGAATTAAATTATGTTGATTAAGTACTAACTCACCTCGTATATTATAACTTATAATAGAGAGAATTTTTTCGTAACATTACAAATCAGTTTAATCGGAAATGATTAACTGCTAATTAGAAGAATTGACCTCTTGCATTGGCAATGTTCCCGATGCCGATGTGGAAATGGTACTCGCCATACTACTGGAGTTCATTGGAATCTTGCAAAATGGACCGCAATTCCGTCCACCGAATTGTTTTAGCAGCAGCTTTTTGATTTTTTTTTTACACACAAATATGACGAAAATAATGACGCCTTGCGAGGAGTTTATTATGTAGGTGGGGTACCAGACAATCGTTGGCACGTTAATCATAAACCACGCCATTAACTCCATAACCCAGGTTATTCCCATCACTATGAATAGCTTCAAGTACATATTGTACCTGTGAGTAGAACACATATTTTATATTAGCTGTAATTAGAATCATTAGATATGTAGGATCTTCTAATTCTTAAAAGTATTTAAAAAACATGAAAATATATTTTTTTTATCGTCATTATACATAATCTTAATGAATAATAACAAACAATTACAAGCAAGTTAATCTTAAAAAAAAAATAACATAATTATTAATAATTAAATTTTAATCACAGAAAAAAATATGTGATTATTTCATATAATGTAATAAATATTATTAAGATATAATATGTACGATCGTCGTACGTGCGTAAGCATTGCACCACATTAACACTTCCAGTTGTATAACGCATAATAATTTCTTTTAAGAATTATAATTAATAAAATGCAATATTTAAATCATAAAGGCGAACAACCATATGAGAAGGTCTTAAAATAATTGTCTTGCTGAAACCATTAGAACATGAAATATCGAATATTAGAATATGGAATATTATGCGAAACTCTTTGTAAGCGGGGATATATCTACTTCTTTTATTAAGAAAACGAAACAAATTCATGTATCGATGTACAACACATATAACTGGAAGCGATAATGTGGTATACTTATTATATGTGGTACACGACGATCGTATATATATATATATATATATATATATATATATATATATATATTAACTTGATAATAATATTTATTATATTATATGAAATAATTGCATAGGCTGAAGTCCACTGATACTCTATAAATGCTTTGAAACATTTTTCTTTTCTTATTTTCTTTATTGAAAAAAAACGAGAAGAGAAAGTGCTTCAAAGTACTTGTAGTATTAAATGGACCGCAGCTTTTACTTTACATAAGAATAGAAAGTATAAGGTGAATTCTGTAACGTGAAGTTTTTGTGAATGCGAATGATATTAATTCTTTTCGACTGTACGGACCTCTGTTTATTTTCATTGTAACACTTGTTCTCTGAATCTCTCAACTGATGAGCTGTATATATATTCTGGTACATAATTGTTATCATTGTAGAGATGAAGAAACAAATGTTAATGATAATAGTAATACCCATGGGTATATAAAAATATACCGTTTTTGCCATTTTCTGAAACGAATTCTCTCTACATTACGCGCTAGTATATGTACATGATATATATTTATTATATTTATATATATATATGTGTAAGATGTGTGTGTGTGTGTGTGTGTGTGTGTGTGTATATAAAATTTTAATTTAAAATTTGTTAAATTCAATCAAAGCTTTAATTAATTTTTCCGCAATAGAGATGCTATTGCCACTTGACTAAATGTCACTTACCACTGAACCAAAATTGTTTCCTGCACATTTCTGGTCGGATCAAGTTTTTTGGTATTCCAGGAACATAATCCATGATAGCACAAATAATGTTGAGGATGAGGGTGATTCCCCACGCATAAAGCGAATACATCATAAACTTCTTTTTGTCTTGCATTTTATTTGTTTGATACGAACGCTTTCCTCTGTAAAATGTAATTTACATTCAACCAACAATAAATTACACAGATCCGCAAAATTAAAAAAAAATTTTTTTTCTGTTGTCTGGAAAAGAAGCATTGTTTCCTGTTTTTTGCATTGAATCCGAATCAAGAAAAAAGCAAGAAAAAAGTCATATCAGATCAGGTTTACGAGAAATGTGCCCCCAAAGTTAAAATTAAAAGTTAAGCTTCTCAAAAATATACTTTTGACCATTTTTGAAAATTTATAGTTAACAAAACTAATGTGAAAAAGACTTTTAAAGTAGCTTAAAGTAGTTCAAATTAAAGCTTGAATTGTAGTTGAGTATAAGCTCTGTATTCTGTAAGAAGATAATAATGTGATGTAATAAAAAATGAACTGTGTACTTTGAGTGTAGTTTCTACTAGAGTAAAAACTGAAATGGTGTAATTGTACGGAATACGATAACTGATTAAATTTATTTGGTAATTTATTTGGTAAAAATGTCATATTAAGAAAAGAAAAAAGTATTCTTAAAAATAATAACACTATTTTCATTTTTTAGAAGAAAATAGTAACTTCTGTTATTTTTTATATTTTAATTATTTGACTCTGAAGTATTTGTATGTAAATCTAATTATTGACTATAATTTCTTAGTCATTACATGGAATAATATGTGTTTTACTTCTCTAGTAATATCACAAAGAGAAAATTTGCGTAACATTGTCAGATTATACTACGACATGACACGAATTTCTAACTAGATTTTATTTGAATTGTACACTGAATGTCAAAATCTATGCATTAAAACTGAATGTCAAAACCTATGCACTAAAACATATATACGCTTAATGGAATAAGTATTAGGAGCAAATAAAAAAGCTCAGGCTCTAAAATTTTGAATAAAAATCAGATTCAGATTTGAGAAATCAAATCTTGAGAATATATATAAGACTTTTTTTTCTCTAAAATTCTCAATTATATTTGTTATGTATACGTAAAAATATTATTAGGCATAAAAACTTAAAAAGCCTGATATAACTTATCTCAAGTGTTAAATTCATTTATTATTATTTACAATTTAAATATTTTGTTAAATAAATAGTATGAAACATTATGCTTTCTTACCTGAATGTCCACCAAATATCGAAACATGTTACATTTAGCCAAAAGAAGCTCGACAAAAACGAGAAATTGAAAATATAGGCTGGAAGAATCAAATGTACAGATAATATATTAATCGTTATGTATGTGTGGAAAGTCGATTAGGTCGTTTATCATGCAATAGTTAATACTATGTCTGTCTATGAGAATTTCTTAGTCTTCCTTTGTAACAAATTTGTAAAAAAACAGATAAATTTGAAATAAATGTCGATATCAACTTGAGTGTTTCATCTTACAATTTTTACAATAAAGACTAAAAAAATTTTCCATAGAAATGTGAAATATATGATATGTACATATATATATATATATATATATATATATACATACATATATACAATTCAAGGTTTAAATAATAGTTAGGTTGATCTATATATAAGTTAGTAGATTTTTAAACAAAATTAGAAATGTATTTTATTATACATATTTTAAATGTATATAATATAATAATATATTTTATAACATAGTAATATTTTTTTATTAACTTCTAGTTAATTATTAATTTTTAATTAATTAATTATTATTATACATAATAATAATTTAAATTTAACAGATTCAAACTTTTTATCTTCAGCAGTAATTATTAAACAATTAAATAATTAAACAATTACTAAATGAATTTTGAATCATCAACCCGTTTGGCAAATCATATGCGTGCCACTGACAGATTTGTCGCTCATTGGACTGTAGAAAAATCGCTAACTTTAAAATCGATATCGATTTTAATGTTTTGGTGGTCGAATTGGTATGACGGAATGGGGGAGTTCCAGGTTCGAATCCTGGCTGAAATAATTTTTCGCAATAAATTCTTTATCTAATTTAGGGCCAAAAAATTAAAATCAATATCGATTTTAAAGTTGACGATTTTTTTGCAGTCCAATGAGCGACAAATCTGTCGATGACACGCAGATGATTTGCCAGATGGATCGATGATTCAAAATTCATATAATAATTATCATTAATTTATTAATTAGTTAGTTTTTAATAATTGTATTCAAATGCTAGACACATATCTGAACTTATGAATCAACCCAATATTATCTATTATTTATGCTTTAAAGACTTAGTAATTTTAATTTTATTAAATTATTTTATTTAATAATTGTTATTTTATTAAGTATTTATTTTATTAACTTAAGTTAATAATTTTATCAGAAAGAAACAAATGTGCCGATACATCTAGTAACTAGTTATACGTATATGTAAAACATTGCTGCATTATATTATAGAGTTTATATTTGCTGTACCCAGTGGAACGCAATATCTCCATTCAGCTAGTCTAGAAGTTTGTTGGCCAAAATACATAATCGCGTACGTGATGAACAATGAGGCAACGTGTGCACGCAATGTATAACCATGCATGTTTTGAAGCTCTGGCAATATGGAATACACGATGAATGTCAGCAGCAGAAATGGCAAAGACACTAGGAGGCACGCGGATATATATATTGGAAATTTAACTCGATCAGTGCATATGATCACGTCATAAATGTTACGCTGCACAATGGCAAGGCAATAGGACGTTGGTAAAATAAATCTGTCGGGACCTTGGAACAAAGAGCCATTGTCGAGGAATACATATCCCTTAAACAGATAACGTCCACGTTCTTGTAGAACGCATGGATCGCGGACAGTCAATGGAAACAGTTCATTCAACTTTTTATCCTCGGAATCGTTTCCGTATGTAAATACGCTTGGAAAGGAGAAATTACCCTCTTCAGCGACACACCTCCCCTGAATTGTCAGGATATTACCAAAAGGACAGCAGAGCTGAAGGCAAGTAATGTTGTGACACGCTTCGTATGGAACAATGATGGTCGTACTGTTATTATAATCGTCTGTACTGGAATTTCTGTAGAATTCGTTTGAATTCGTGAAATCGCTCTCGCCTTCAATCTCCTTTCTAAGATTCTCATTATTTTCTTGTAAAGTGGAGTTGATTTCTGTAAGATTTGCGTGAGATTCCATAGACATCTGATTACTCTCTTCGCGATTTTTTATGATATGTACGTAAGGGTGGTACCGTACTAAATCATCATTCTTGTGATCATTCCTTGTAGAATTAACAGATTGCATTTCATCGTCATTCTTGATAGAATTTTTACATGAATTACACTGTGTTGTTTCCATCTCGTCATTTTGGTTTTTTATAGAACTTACGAGATGATCGTACCGCATCGTCGAGTAATCGCTTCGTCCATTGTCATTCATAGAATTTCCCTGAGACTTCGAGGACGAAGCAACAAGAAGAAGCACGAAACACCAAAGTACAATATTTGTTGTTGGACACATTGTTAAACTATTGCCCACTTGGCTTATTTTAGTGTCTTGTAAGTACAAATGTCAAGATTTTGTCAATTACGAAAAGGAGCGTAATAGCTGCATTCTGCAACAGTTTTGTCTGAGACGTAAAGAATGAACTTGATTTTGGAATTTTGGATTAGGCACTCGAATGCATGTTGGGAAAATCGCCTGATGAAAAAGGTAAAACGCCTCGATAAAACAGGTCCTCGGCTGTGGATGGTAATGGAGCAACAAGAAAAAGAGCTTGTATAGGTTAAACGCTAATAGCCTGTGAATACTTTGAAGGTGATACAATCTCTAGCTGTGTTGTAAAATGTAAAATGATTTCTTAAAAAGCAATGCAGAAAACCATCTTGGATGATTAATTATATAAAAAGGACGGAAATTTTATACGGTCAGATATTAATTATTAATTCCACACCACACTTCGTTCCAGGATCAATGACCTCTTCACTTATAACATAGTGATGAACAAGAAGAAAGTCACATTTTACATAGATATTATTACGATGAATAGGAAGTTGGGAATCCGTTTCTTATAATATCGTTGGCATGCAATGTCGTGCATCAGACACATAATGCGACATTAATTGTAACTCGTACTGATTTCTTAGGTTGAAAATAATGGTCTTTGTAGATGATATGCGTAATGGTCAGGAACGATACAAACAAGTATAAAACTTGTTCAATGCTGTTTTTCTCTCCACTTAGCAGAATAGCATTTGGTATTCATCTTCTCATTCCCGCCGGATGTTATTGTTAGTTTAATCAGATAAGATAATTATTCATCTTCCCAACTGAATTATGGTAGAACCTCTTCACATCATTAGTCTTAAGATTTTTGTATTCTTTAATCTAATATCTTCGTTCTGTATGCTATTGTGGGATAGAACGAGAATGAGATAGATGAGAAGTGCTAAGAAATAAGAAGCTTGTTTGTCTTGACGTATTAGGTTTGAAAGATTTGAAATGTGCTTGCTTAAGGTAACACTTATTAATGCAAAGTCAGTCTCATAAATTATTGACAGCTGCATCGCTGTGTAACGTTATTCAGGAAGTTCTTAATGAAAATAACGTTAATGTAATATAATACTCAGCCTTCCGGGATTCTCGTTATCAAGTTGATTTAGAGGTATAGAATTAAATTTGATGTGGAACGCAATAAAATTAGATGAAAGTAGATGGTGTGTTAAACCATAATTACATACAAAATCTATAAACTGCAAGATATATCGATTATAAACAGATTAGAATTAAGATTGAATTGCCATTAATGTTGCTTCTGTCATGTTTTATGTAATGCTGTTGCGATTAATGTATAATTTAATATGTTCAATTAAGTTCCGGGATGTAAGTTTGAAAGTCCTTGTCTCTGATGTCATTTTATATTTACTACTCGAGAATTTTATCATCAGTCATTTAATGAAAGAGAGAATGGTAAAATTGCTTGATTATCCGGTTTCTATCTTAACCGGTTTGTGGTATCTTAACACTTGGCATGCGGGTATAATTCGCCGTCGAATTACGAATTCGCCGTCGAATCTACTAAATACGTATTTTTACGTATTTACCCGCGCTCCAGTGACAGACTGCAAAAAACGTAAAAATACGTTGCCCGCATGCCAAGTGTTAACCGGGTTCGAATAAACAAACTTTCCAGATAGTCAACTGTCTGTAAGTTTGCTGTCATGTTACCGACAATCGTTGAAGCAACTATTTTAATACACTAGGAACTAATTTTAACAAACTAGAAACAAAGTAAAAGCATTATGTCTGTCGCATTGAGCTCACGTGAATTCTAATTCTAATAACGGCAAACTGATTGCAACATGTTCACATGAATTTGTTATCCGTGAAGAAATGATTTGTGATATTAACTCCGTCATTCGCAACAACATATTGACAGCAAACTCACAGACAGTTGACTATTTAGGTTGTAGCTAAAGAAAATACAATTGTCCTAAGAGATAAAAGGAAGGTAATTAAACAATTTGACACAAATGATGCTGTTTGATGAGAGAAACAAATATTATCTGTATATGATAAATGAATGGAATTAGTGTCGAATGATCTCTTATTTAATAAAACTTTATAAAAAGATGAGAATATCACCGAGTTATTAACACACACATGTTATTATGCATTTATTAAAGATGTAAGCAAGAAAAAGTTTATTTATCGTACACTTTTCCGACATTGTTAAAATCAAAATGAAATATGATATTGTTATTTAAAACAATTATGAACGATTTTAAACTAAAAATATGATAACAATTAAAATGATAAAGCTAAGTGTTTCCACAATTCACTTCTCGGCAAAGCACGATACAACGCACGAATGTAGTCAGGCAAGCAACAAAACGGAACTACTGGATGATAAGCTGTTGAGGCATTAAGAGAAAACACAATTTATTATACTGATCATTAAAACGCACACAGTGAATCGAAGTGGGAAACTACGAACAATCCAAAGATGGTAGTTTGATTAGTTCAGACGATATATATATCTCACATAACATTCTTTTTTATCGATTTTTTTAACGAAAGTACATGATTCTTCTGACGTAATTGGATTCTTAATTATTTTGCATATAAAAATATCAAAACAATTTAATTTAAATCTTTTCTTCGCCAGTGAATGTTAAACAATAATAATTTCAACTTATCTTCGACATGTCTGGCAAATCATCTGCGTGCTATCGACAGATTTGTCGCTTTTGATATCGATTTTAAAGTTGGCGATTTCTGCATTCCAAGAAAGCTACAAATCTGTTGATAGCACGCAGATGATTTGCCAGACGTATCGAAGATAAGTTGAAATTATTATTATCAAAACAATTTGTTATCAGACAATTAAGTTTAATAAGGCTTGTTCCCACACAGCAAAGTGTATCTGAAACTAAGGAATCGGTGATATCTGAGAGTACTATGCTATCGAATATTCTATTCTTATTTGAATATTTCTCAGAGATCTTTATAATATTACTGTGTGTGATATGTTTATTACTGGAATCTCATATCAAGAATGTATCAGGTTCATCGGAAAGATGCTCAGAATGGATATTTCCTGGATAGCACAAAACGTCCTCAAAATCATCCACAATATTGATATTTGTTATATTATAATATTGTTTTGTTATGTTATTAAAAATATTTTTTCTACATACATAACTATCACAATTAGATATTTTATCTAATTAAAAAATGTTAAATATTGTAATAAAATATAAATATCTTATAAATCTACTGGATGTGTCCGTGATATATAAATTCGATGTACATACACCGTGTTACATTATCCATACCGAAAAGCTTCCAATTACATTTCAGGAACATTACAACGTTACAAGTTGTAATCTAATGTTGCAATTTATGAACAGTCGTTCTCTTTTCAAATTACTGTCAATGAATGTGCATAATTCTCTTGTTACAAATAAATATTTTTCTCGCTTATTAATTTCTTTTTATTTTAGAGTCTTTTATGTAAATTATTTAAGAATGTTTACTTGCATAATAAAATTGATGTGAAAAATTATCATAGTAGTCAGACAGGTTATCCGCCACAACATACACCTGCTGAGTAATTCGAGACTTTCTCACTAGAGAAACATGCAACATAAAACTTTCTCGTAAAGAAAAAACGGCATGAAATATTATAAATTAAACAATAAACAATCAATACAATCATGACCGCGTATTACTAAATAATAAGAATCAAACTTTAACTCGCCTTTTTACGGTCACACCAAGATCTTTGTTGGCCAATCAATAATCTGCGAAAATCGCAGTACACAATTAAATACAAGGTGCGCGTCGACACAGTCGAACTTAAAACGCAAATCACCAACATGAAATCAACCTGATTCCAAATGTTAGTGTTAATAAGAATATAAATTAATTATAAATTAATATTTCCATATTATATGAGATTTTTTTTTAACGTTGAAAGGAGCTTTTGCATCCTTGCATTTTTTTTTATTAGAGGTCTTAAAAACTATTATTTATTTTGTAATAAATAATAGTAGATTTTTATAAATATTGAGTAAACAATGTTTACTAAATATCTATAAAAAATTACATGACAGTGAATAACGGAAACACAATTTTAATTCATATTTTCATTTAATTATTTATACTTTCAGAATTTCCTTGAAATCTACGAAAAATATTCTTAACGTATCCTGTAGAAAGCCTAGGATGTTCCATAGAATTTCTCTGAATTTTCCAGAAGTTAATAGTTCAGCCATCATTTACTCTTCTTTAGGCTATCCAGAGGATATCCAAAGATTGAAATGGAATGTCTTCAGAATATCCTATATGTCTGGATGTTTTTTAGATGTACAAAGACACTCTTGTGCTGTCTGAGTTTTTATCTCTTTTCGATGATCACATTTCGATATTATTGTAATATTATTTCGACTTCTCATTTCTTTGGGAACGATAATATATTATATATTATATTATATATTATACAATATTAGCTAATAATGTATTATAGATGATATTTATATATCTCATTAATGTTATTGATATTTATTTGATTTGTAGCTTTATTGATACATATTTTATATTATTTCGATCACAAATAAAAGTTTTATATATAATCGTTAGTTTTAATGATCACATTAATTATTTATTAATAACGTACAACTATAGTCATTGGGACATTTACTCAATTCTCAATTTCTAATTTTTATAAATGACTATTTTTCTTTTCATATACGTTCGTATATGTTTATTAATGTCATGCTATATTTATATCTATTTGTATAAATATATAACTGTATACGTAATATATAAATGTATAATTGTGTATGTATATATACGTTATACGCACAATATAGAAGCATAAAAGTATGTATTACAATTCAACACAATGTTTTATGTTGAAAATTGAAAATAAAATAATAAATATCTGCTTATTGTTTTTTTAATCTCTATATTTATTTAATATAGCTTATAATCTTATAATAGAGATACTAGGCCGGTTCTAACCCGGGAACTCCGAGGAAGGAACGGAGCGCGGTGGTAGGTACTCTGCGAGCGCGGGGGTATGACGTCACGCGGGGAGGGGGCGAGTACAGGTATCTGGCTGTTACGTTTCGGCGTATCTCCTGTAATTTAAATTTTTCCTGCTAGACGCCGTACTTATTTTTATTAACGGTAAATAAACTATTATTTCCCAAACTATGAGAATTCTTTCCTGTGAAAATTTGCCCAAATAATTTCCAAACAAATGGAATAATAAAAAGTATTGAATTTGTCTGCTAACTATATCGAGGTCAGAGGTTGTCAGTGATGTAAACTAGAGGCCTATATAATAAGAGAGGCGACATTGACCCAAATCCGTCTGATTGGCTAGTTGAGTCATGTGATTCAACGACATTTTGGGTGCTTTCCAGCAAGCCGCAGTGTAACACAGTGTCCACTAGTGTGAGTGAGACACACTCAGTATATCTAGTGAGATATATGTTTCCCTTTGTTTCCAACTTTGGTTAAGTTAGTGAGATTAATATAATAATACCGTCATCACTACATTTATCACGTGTATGTAATAATATTATAAACATGACGTAAGTACTTTTATTTATATAAATTGTTATTAAATGTAAGCAAAATCACACGTATCAATACGTGTCATATTATGTATCACACGTTGACATCGTCGTCGTCTGCGAACGACCGATGAAGAAACAAGATGTCGGTTTCTATCGATATCTATCGATATCTTATGATTCTATTGCACCTATCGATTTCAATGTCGCCTCTCTTATTATATAGGACTCTAATGCAAACTTGCAGACGGAACAGCCACGCTATAGTAGGTGGAGGGGATGGCTGTCCGTGGGGTGGGTGATCAGCGCTCGGTCAGCGTCGGGCGGTAGAAGAGTGCAGACGTATAATCCTCTCGCTTTTTTTGTCGAACGCGTCGTCGAACGGCTCGACCAGCTTCGAATAATATTCTGTCTCTTTCTTTCTCGAGTTATAGTTAGGACCTTATAACAACTATAAAGCTGTCAATACATTCAACGCCTGTCATTGAAGATTAGTATTTACGTCGCATTTTAACGATCCATATATAAGAGTGTTTGTTCGCAGAAGAATTGTAGAAGTCTAAATGAGTTCTTTGCATCTAGCAGATGGTAAATAACGTGATAGCTGAAAGAAAATTGCTTTACAAAGGTTTATGAAAAGCCGGTAGTGTCTGTGGCAGGTTCTAACATTGGTCGTATTGCAGCGTCGTATGCGTCGTAACGAATCATTGCAGATCGTTGTAGAATTGTTCAAATCCAAACTTCTACGACACTACGATCGCTACAATAGTCAATTGGTCATAGACAATCTGCAATTGCAAGTAGTTACGATATGATTATGTGATGCTTAACAACGTTACGATACAACCAACATAGCTTAACTTGTGTATATGTTGCACAATGTTATCTGTGGAGATCCTATGTCACGTTGAGTCTTTTATGAAAGAAAACAGAGAATTTTTGTTTCAGGCTCCGAAAAGCCAGTGGAAGTAGAAGGACAGGGACGTCTATACAACATGACATATTGCCCTTTCGCTCACCGAATACGCCTAGTGCTTAGTCTGAAGCAGATCCCACATGACATCGTTAATATTAATTTGCAGAACAAGCCCCAGTGGTTTTTTCAAGTATGCAGCAGTCGAGTCATTTTCAAGAGAACTTAATATGTTTTGAATTGAAAAAATTTTTGATTGTTTCCAGATCTGATTACTAATGTGTAATGGAATTATTTTTCAGATTCATCCAGATGGCAAAGTACCGGTTTATGTAGATTTGGATGGAACGGTAATAACAGACTCTGTTGCAGTTGCAAACTATCTGGATGAGAAGTACCCTGAGCCTCCTTTATACAACGATGAGACAAAGAGCCGTGATTTAGAGCTGTTAGATCACTTCTCTAAGGTGCTTATATATGACCATGTCAAGATCTAAACTTTTCTCATCAAGAAATGATACTTTAATAATTACATTTTTCTTTACAGATTATGGATACTTTTGCGAATTGTGTATTTGACAAGGACAAGAGACAATTTCAAGACATTCTTACTGAAGTGATGGACGTCCTACAAGAATTTGAAGACGAACTTAATATACGAAAGACGACCTTTTTTGGAGGTTTGTGCAAGTCCATCTCATTTGTCAATTCTCTTTGCTTTTTGTTTCTTTTTTTATGCTTCTTTTCTTCTAAGATTATTAATAAATCATTTTTATCATAAGATATTGTGTATTTTATCTTATAGGGAGCAATCCAGGTATGCTGGATATTCTAATGTGGCCTTGGTTCGAGCGTGCAAAAGCTCTGACTTTACTTTACAAGCAGCGTGCAAGTCTCGATAAGGAGAGATTCCCTCGCATTGTAAGCAAATAATAAAATGTACCCAATAACATTGTTTTCTAAATTTATCAACTTTTTAAAATTATGAAATTTTTAAAAACTTGATTATATAGAAACATTTCCTTAAAAAAATTTCCTTAAAACTTATTTAAACATTGATATTGTATATATATTTATAGTAAAATATTGAATATAATTCTCTTATTTATATAAAATTAAATTGGTAATGCATATTACTAATTCAATTTTATAATTAAGTAGTAATAATTTTAAAAACTTGTTAATTATCTAATGTTGATAAACTTGTTAATAAAAGAGTTTTTTCTCTAATTAGATCTATTTAAATTATAATTTATAATTTAACTATGGCACAAAATTGCTTAGAGTTGTAATGGATTTCTTACATTCACATTAAAAAAAAAATAATTATTGTTCATCGTTCATTCTGTTTTAGATGGAATGGGTAGATGGAATGAAAGATCAGCCTTTTGTTCTAAAACACAGATGCCCGTATGAAAAATTCGTAAAATTTATAGAAGCTGTGAGAACGGGAAACGTTGATTATGACAATCTTTAAACATATTTGCAATAGTATAACAAGATTCTACAAAGATAACAAACGAGATGACTTTACATAAATTAACATATTTATACGATAGTACAATATTAATGTCAGTATTAATATCAATCAATAATCTGTGATCTCATTAGACTCACGTGTGTTAATTTTTCTGTGTTATGTATTCAATTTTTAGATATTTTTATGTGTTAAATTTAATATATATTAATAACAAAAAACATAAGCTCTTAAAATCAAAATAAGGGAAAGTGTAAAATCTTTATATAATTAAAATTACATAGCATAGATGAGTGAGATGTCGTAACAATAAAATACCAAAGAGTTGTCCACGATGTGTGTAAAAGAGGAATGTAAACCGAAGCGGTTGTCGAATTTCTTTCAATAATATTGTTTCTAAGTAGTTTTTTGCGGTTTACTAATGAATTTTTTTTGTGAACTGAACCGTTAAAATTTTTTTGTTATTTATTAAACGGTTTATTTATTATTTTTACATTATTTATATTGCTTGTTCGTTTTGACCTTACACTTTTGTTCATTAATATTTATTTTTTATTTTTATACATGCTGTAGCATGCATATGTACCACAATATTCTTTTATTTTTTGATATTTTAATACAAAGAAAATATACGTAATGACCTGTACTTATTGTTAGACATTAAATCTAAGCACTAATATTAAGTGTAATTAAGTGTAATACTCTGCAGTATTAAGTGTAATTATCTTGCATTTTAACAAGGTACTAACTGGACATGTAACTGTAATTGTATTATAATTGTTGCAATTGCTGTTATTATAAAGTGCAAATCGACATGCATAACGTGTTAATTTTTTGTTATTAATTAATTCTTGAATAAAAAGTGAAATACGAGCGTTCTTCTATATATTTTTGGTTTTCGTGATATTTATTTTAACGTGATATTACTTTTTTCATTTTTTTTTTTTCTATGTAACATTGTCTCAAAATTCTGAACAATTAAGATATATGTGAGTTAAATTTTATTTCTTTATTAAATAATATATCATTTGCTTTACTTGTTCCTTTCATACTTATTTTTAAGGACTTACTATTTTATTTAATATTAAAATTTTTAAAGATTATGAAATGAATGGCGCTTTACCAAATTTTTGGAGTTAAAAGACATTTATTTGATACATCTGGTGCAAATTACCTTACTGTTTACGATAATTTACAAATTTGAAACCACTTGAACTTAAGAGCGAGCTATTGGCATACGTAGTTTATTCTCCTCGCTGCAATTTTATTTAACTAAAACAGAACCTAAAGGTTTTTTCAGTATACAACTTATTTTTGTTATATTGATAACATTTGGCATTACCAACAAAAATGGATTTGCCAGGAATTCATGGAATACTTGATATATATGTGTGTGTGTGTGTGTGTGTGTATATATATATATATATATATATATATATAAAGTTTAATTTAAAGTGTATACATGAATTTGTGTATAAAAAAAATTGTTAAATAAATTTGTATAAGGTACAATGGACTCAGTCTGAGTGCTATAGCGAAGCTTTGATCAAGGACCGTCCCTGTTTTCATCATTATTATCATTATTATTAATTTGTATGCATCATTATTACTTTCGAAAAATAAAAAAAATAAATAGCAAACTCGAGTGGAAGTAATGCAAAACTTTTCTGTAATCTTTATTTACCGACATCTTTCATACGAAGTTTAAATTTTAATTATTTACACATTCGTATTTATATACACAATGAGTATTTAAAGTATTAAATATTATATAATTATTATATTATTAGTACCTTGAATAAGTTCTCGCTGTTTTTTCGTGAAAATTAATGCTTTATTTAAAAAAAAAAACAGGAAAAAACACTCCTAATGATTCTGCAAGTTCAGTTAGCGTCTGACATGAGTCTTCATGAAGTAATGCCTCCAATTCTTCGTCTTCAAACTTTTTCGGTGCGCCAGAGCGTTCTTTATCTTCAACATCAAAATCATTATTTTTGAAGCGTCTAAACCAATCTCTGCATGTTGTTTCCGACAGAGCATGGTCGCCGTAAGTCTCAACAAGAATTCTGTGTGCTTCAGCTGCAGATTTTTTTTTAATAAAGTAGTGCAGTAAAATTCCCCGCAAATACTCTTTTTTTGACACGAAACTCGACATGTTTAACACTGAAAAAAAAAATTGTTTACACTTCGGCGCAATGACATACACTGAATTTCAAGCTTGCTTATAGTACTTCCCTATAGATGCGTTACAATCTTAAACTACACGCACGCAGGTAACTTCTAGTTACATCATCTGTTGGAAAACAGCGAGAACTTATTCAAGGTCCTAATATTTAGTAAAAAAATGTTTAAGTTATTTTATATTATGTTATATAAAGAGGAGAGACATATAAAGAGGATTTAAAACTTGATCACGAATACTCAATAGCATAATGGAGAGTGACTGACTTTATAACTCGCCCAACAATGGTACCAGATTCGAATCCTGATTCCGTAAGTGGAAGTTTTTATACATATATAATTATACACACACGCGCGCGCGCGCGTACAAATTGTCTCAGAAAGACCCGGATATCCTTTACTGACGGATTCTGTGAAACATTCTAAGATGAGAGAACTCTTACGCAAAAATGTCGAGGCTATAATAGTTTTTAAATAGGAAGCACTTACAGTTGACCAATGAGTTTACGTGAATTTCCCGCGCCCAGACACATCATACATAAATAAAGGTGCCTCTATACATTGACTCAATTTTTAGATATTGATGTAATTCTGCATACGAACTAACAAGAAAATTACATTGAAACTTTGTCTTACTTATACGTTATTGTTTAATTTACCATATGTAAAGATTAGTGCTAGCATTACGTAAGGTCAATCAATATATCGAACTATGAAGTTTATCAAGTAGTCATAAGCGCGTGACCTTTCTCGTAGTAAGTATATTCAAATGATATAATCGATAAAAACAATTTTTTATACTTCTATGGTATTACTTCTATGTAGTTTTTTATACTTCTATGATAAACTAGAAAAAAATACATACTATAATGGTAACGTAGAATTTTTCAATTTTCCAATAATTTCATGGATTGAATGTGTAAAATCAGTGAATAACTCTCTAAAAATGTCTTGATTATTTTTCCAATTTTTATGTATTTACACTTTATAAATTATCGATACATGATGTTCAGTATTGCAAAAATAAAAAATAAAAAATAAAAGATAAGAAAAATAGAGTTGTAAATTACATTAAAAAAATATGTCTTCAAAATTCATAAAATTAGACGTATCATTCTTGTATATTAAGAAATAGACATATCTTAATTACTTGAATATTTTATTTAGATAAAGAAATGGATAACTAAATAAAACGCGTGAGAAAAGTAAAATGCGTACTTCTAAATTTTACAATACACTTTGTATAATTTTTTGAAGTTAAAATTGTGATCTTATAGTTAAGTATAATAACATTTTTATTTTTATATTTATATTTTATATACTTTATATATTTTATATATTTTATATTTCATATCATCGATTAATATCGAAATCATGAAGATAACTGGCCAGACAGGTCGATAAAGTGAATTGAAATTATTTATATTTATTGTTCATCTATAACAATATACAACAATATAGTAAGATACTTTAATTATGAGATATTTTTCGAATATAACATTGAATTTTAGAATATGTTACAGTTAGTATATTCAGAATGCGTTCTAGTTCAATATTAGTCAATGCACAGCAAATGTACAACACGTGCATGAGTTTGTAAAATGAGTTTTTAAAATGTTCAATTATACTTGGTATCTGGGTATAAGATATTATAATGATCTCTGAGGAGAACATTAAGACATCTTAACAGACATTATACTTTAAACCATCATAAAATTAATCCACAAAAAGACATCATTATGATGTTTTTAAATGTTTTATGATGGTATAAAAATTATTGTTAATATATAATAATAATTTAATATTTAAATAATTTAATAGTTACATAACTTTAGATAATAATCTATTACAACAGAGAATATTTTGTGATTAGAAAAGTTATGTAGCATTTATTATTATTAGTATTAAATATAAGTATTAAGTTGTTGATATATTATGACGTCGTTCCGCTGCGGAGTAGCAGCGTCGCCGTTACAAGGACGCAGCTTCGCGCCCGCACCATTTGCAAGAAAGCGAGCGTACTGAGATCCCCGGGGTAAGTGACGGGTTAGTGTTAACATTTTGCCTCTAATTTCGTTTGATGTATTGTATGGTACCTCACCTAATGACGCTTGGCACCCGACCCGAAAGAATGCCCACCAATGAAATCGACGACGGGAGACGAAGGAGCGAGCTTGGAGAATTTCGATGGCTAGAGGCGCGATAAAGGAAGGCCCGAAGAAGCTCCGAAATGGGATCTAGCGCGGAAGCACGCGCCTTGTAGAGGCGCTGTGTAAACCAGCCAGCGTCAACCCCGAACGACGGAGAGGAAAGGAAGCCACCGCATGCCGATCAGACCTGAGGGTGCCTGAGAGCCAAGTAGGGAAGCGAACACCGGGAAGCTAAGATCCACTTGCGGGAAAGGCACTGAAAAAAATCGGGCTGGACAAAATTACGACGTTATCGGCGCGACAAGGCGTTTGATGAGCCATCGATCGCGCCACCCGCGGATCGATGCGGATCCGGGATCGATAGGAAGCTGTCTTGCGTGCGAACCACGAGCCGGATGTGAAGCCAGATCCGAGCCGCGAGCTTTTGGATATCGAGTACTGATCCTCCTGCCGGAGGAGGGTCGCCTGGGAGGTTCCGAGCCAATGCCCGGTAAGTTACCCGTAACTTGTACATCTGTGTAAAGCCACGAGTCAGCGATCGGGGGGGGGGGGGGGGGGGGGACGATGTTCTCGCTCTGATGTCGGTGTGATAATTAGTGTTTGTGAGCCATCGATTGTTGCGTTCGGATCTTTGGTCATAGCGGCCGACATCAAGCGCGAGGGGTCCTCTTTTTGGTTGTCGGGAGCTATCGCGAACGTAAGACTTGGCGCCCAGGACAAGCCCTGGGGAAGCGACGAGGTGATACGCATTGCCAGGACGCTCGCGTAAAAAAGTCGGGGTCGTGTACCGTTCCACGCGTGGGTTCGCGCTCCCTGCGGCCGCGAGCAGGCGGTCGATTGCGGATGGATAGATTGAGCGTGACTGCACGGCACCGCCGTGTTCCTCTACCGACATGTTGCGTTCTATAGCGACTCGACGCGCTTGTCGTAGTAGGGAAGCGGGCATCGGCATCGGGAAGCTGAGATCTCGCTTGCGGGAAGGGCATCGAAGAAAATTGGGCCGGACAAAATTACAGCTTTATCAGCGCGAAAAGGCGTTCTGTGAGTACAGCCCGCTGTCGCGCGCAAAGCTCCACACAACAATAATGCACAACCCCTGGGAAGGGGGGAGGAACCATCGATCGCGCCGTCCAAAATCGATACGGATCCAGGACCTATAGGAAGCTCTCTTGCAAACCACAAGCCGAGACGGATGCGAAGCCAGGTCCGAGCCGGGAGCTTTTGGATATCGGGCACTGGTCCTGCCGTCGAGGAGAGCCACGCGGGAGGTTCCGAGCCAACGGCGGTGAGGTTGCCCGTAATTGATCACATCTGTGTAAAACCTTGAGTTAGCGGAGGGGGAGGGCAACTTTCCCTTTCTGAAATCAGTACGATAATTAGTGTTTGTGAGGCGTTAATTTCGGCGTTCGGATCTTTGGTCATTGCGGCCGACATAAAGCACGAAGGGTCCTCTTTTTGGCGAGGCTATCGCGAACGTAAGATCGTTACGACGCGCACTTTGCGTCCAGGACGAGTCTCGAGGGAAGCGATGAGGTGATGACGCGCGTTGCCAGGACGCTCGCATAAGAGCCGGGACCGTTCGCGTGTGGGTTCGCGCTCCCCGCGGGCGGGAGCAGGCTGTCGATTGCGGAATTGCGTTGCGGTCGGGTAGATTGAGCGTGACTGCGCGGAAACGCTCTGTCCCTCTACCGATGTGTTGAGTTAGCCTGCCGTTCTCGCGCGACCAGCGGTAGGAGTCCTATAACATTTTGTGATTTGACGCGTTTGTGACTTATACGTGTCTGGCGCCCAACGATTCTGCATATTGGGAAGAACGAGGAGGGTTATCGGGAGGATTCATAGTCCTCCGCTGCCGTCCCGCGACGACGTGACAATATATATCAATGATATATCAATGTATTAGACGTTGATATATCAATGTATTAGATAAGTCCAGTTTCTGTGTCGTATTTTTCCTCTTGTTAAAGGGTAATATCCACCTTAAAAAAATTTTTTTTTGATTTTTTTTTTTGCTTATATTATGTAAAAACATGTTAAGAATGATGTAGGATATGCTCTATAGCTGAAAAAAGTTTGTAAGTGTCCGAAAACGATTAATTTATGAAGCAACTCCAAACGCGTGAAAATGACAAATTGAGTTTCGGAGCGCGTTTCGCCCCTTTTACTCGTGCTCAGATGATCTTTTATCTCGCTGCTTGGGAGGATTCACTCAAAATGCAAATGAATCGTTCAATTCCGTTGTGTGGTCAATCGCTCCAAAATCGATTTCAAGCGGGAAGGACATAGTCGACATTGCTACAAATATTGCGGTTGTAACATTCAACGATGGATTACGCAGTATTATGTACATCATGGATGTGCTCGGCATTACCGTTGGTCAACAATGTTACGAATTTTGTTCACAATCCGACTCGCACCGCATTCAACACGCCGAGCGCTCTATATCCGATGCCGCCAAAACCAGCCGTCGCGCGGCAAAATCAGCTAAAAAAATAGCCGAGCTCAACGAAATCGACGTAGAAGGCCAGCTATATGGTGCTGGGATAGCAGAGTAAAGGTAAAAAAATCAGCAAGCCTATATCTTATAAGTATCACGTAGAAAATACGTTGTCAAACTTTAAACGCGTTTTTCTCGAAATCACTTTTTCAATCACGGCAGGCAGTAGAACTCGAGTAATTTTTATCCGATTGACTTGCGCTTTGGCCTGTAGCTTCTTTGATAGATTCTCTAGAGAAGTACACACGATTGTGAAGATTGATAAAAAATTACATTTTTTATAAACAAATAAAGGTCGATTTTTTAGTCGAAAAATCGGGTTTTTTTTCATTTTGCTGCCAAATTTTCAAAAATCAAAATTTTTTTATATCCATGTGTACTTCTATAGCTATACTCATGTAGATTAAGAAAAACTTTTGCTCATTGTTCCAGATACGATCTTCGGTTACTTCTACTGCCTGCCGCGGAGCGCCTCAAAAAAATTGGTCATCAGTTCGCGCACTGCTGCGCCGCCATTTTGTACTGCCGATTGAAATAAAAAATTTTTTTGTGTACCTTAAGACATGTGTAATAACCCCTGAAAATTTCATCTTGATCGATTCGTTAGCAAAGTCACAAAAAATTCACAAAAAACCCGTTAATTTTTGACGATAAGGTGGATATTACCCCCGCGTTTTCAAACAGCTTCGCCTTAATTTTGTTGTTGTGACACTTAAGAAGATATGCTTGAGAGACAATCCATCTCCAATGGAAAAACACTCTCCATCTAAATAAAACTCGATAACTTAGTAAAATTTTTAATTCTGTTTTCTACATTATTGTTCTACTTAGGATATAAATATTTAGGACTTTATCTTTTTCCAGTTCTAAAAATTAAAAAAAGATAAAGCGTAAGTTGAAACGAGATTAGAATTAATCTACATTGGTGGAAATAGGCATGAGACTGGCCATGAAACCACTTTTGATTACTCTACCATTTTTCCTCAACTCGCGCTCATATTCAAATTTCATATTCAAAATTCAATACTCTATTTATTTTTAAAAAATGTAAATAATATTTAATAATAGATTATAAAATAATAGATTATAACAAATAATAAATGTAATAATAAATTTTGTAGTATTTTTATAATAATAAATATTATGAAAATTTAAAAACTAATTTAAAAATTTTTTCTAAATAATATATAGCAAAATATAATTTTTTATATTTATATTTTTTTTTACTTTTATAAAATCTTAAATAAATTTAAGTAATTTAAGGGTCCAGTCTCATTCGTTGGGTCAAAAAACAGGCATTTTTCATGAATTTTTTGTAGGGAAAGTAAAGAACATATCAACTTGAACCTTTTTCACATGTATTTATAATACTTTGAATAAGTTTGTAAAAAAATTTGAGCTTATTTAATCAATTTCCGGCGGCGTGACACGAGACGACGTACACCACTGCGCGCAAGACGGTGTCTCGTTCCGGAAATTCCCCTGGTCGTAAAATTCATCTGAAACAAAAAATGTCATGCGTTTCTTGTTCAGTAGGATTGTCATTGAGGAATAGACTAGAATAAACTAATTCGGTTAAAAATTTACAAAATGGCGGCAGTTCAAAATTTTTTTTCATTTTTACCTATTTTTTTCGTTACTTTTTTCGCGATTAAAAAAAAAGTATGCTATATATCGACATGATTGTAGTCTATTCCATGGAGAAAACAATTACGCGTATTTTAAAAAAAGAAACATTAAGATTCATTAAAAATTCGCTGAGTTATCACTTCCGGAAGGACGAAAAAAGTGGTTTCGAGAAAAACGCGTTTAAAGTTTTCAGTTTGGTTTTCTCGATGTAAATATTAAAATCGGGATACTTACAGCTAATCATCTATTCCAGGCCCATACAGCAGTCCTTCGGCTTCTTCAAAATTCTTCTTCTTCTTTCTTCTTCTTCTTCATAGAAAAACACGATATCGACCGAATAGTCGACGAATGTAGTGGGATATTAGCCGGCGCTACGTACCCTTGGGAGACGCTCGATGCGTGCTTCCGCACGGGTCGACTCAATGACTTGTAAGTTTTGAATCGTAACGAATATCGATTTGCCCTTTTAGCACAACATTTTAGACAGTAATAGCTATCGAAATCCGCAAAACAAAAAATTTCGATTTTTTTGACCCAACGAATGAGACTGGACCCTTAAGTTATTCTTAAAAATGAATATATTAATTATATATATATAATTATGTTAAAAACGCTTTTTATTATTTAAAAAATTTATTTATAAAAGGTATGTACAACCATACACTTACTGTCATTTATATCTTTGTATGATACATAATATGAGGTTAAAGCTGCGATCAAGATGCCACAAATGCTAAAGCATTTCCTCTTCTTTTCCTACGTTTATTGAAGAAAGGAGAAGAAGAATAGGTACTTATAATATTTTAAAGTATTTGTTAATCGCAGCTTAATCGCAGCCTCACAAAGATATAAATGACTTTTAAGCGTCCAATTTTTACGATTAACATTTTTAACCAGTCAATGTCTAGTATCTCTGGCAAATTGTTTCATAATATATCTTTTTATCGATAACTTATTACAAAACTCTGCCGCAAATCCACTTCATTTTTAATTTTTAATTGAAGATCTTAACAAGAATATATTGAAAAAAGTACATGTATAAACGCACACATTTGTGTACACTAAGTAAGTGTAAGTGAGATCTATTCCTGCTTATATTTTTCTCTCACTTTTAGGATCTTGACGAAATGACATGTTCTCAATGTGCTGTCGGTCTATCTGATGGCCAGTCTCTTATTAGAAGAGGGTCTCTAGACATAACGTATTAGACCGTTTTTGTGACTATCCACGATAAGGATCAAGATTCGTCTACACACGCGGAGTATGAATAGAAAGAAAAGTGAGAATAGGAAGAGAAGAAAATAAATAATTTTTGGATGTCAAAATTGTCTGTCTAATCCTTGTCAAATAGATTGCAGCACCTTCTTTCCAGAAATCCCGTACTTATCGTACATATATTAATTATCGCTCTGTTTACTATTCTGCATTGCGCGTATACAGATGAATAAAATCTGTTCATTCAAAAATTTTTTTTTTAAGTTTTCAATCTTACAATTAGCTTTATTGACTCAGAGCTATTCTTTAATATAGTCCAATTTGCGTGAAACTTTTGAATTTGTACACATAAACTATATAACTTATATATAAGCGAACGATTCCATGAGCTGACAGTTCTACCCAGTGAGAATGTTAATATCAGAACAATGCCGAAACGACGTCTTAGACGACATCAAAATTCGATAACGCGCGCAAGGGTAAAAAACTCAATGTTTGTTTGAATTTTAATTTATTTTCGAGTAGCCTTAAATAAATTGACATGCATGATAGTCGCTCCTGTTACTGTCTTGTTCAATTTTACTATTGTTTACACATAAAATCTCGATTTGAGATGATAATTTGATTTGATTTGATGTTGACTTTTGATTCGATGTTGAAATGACTCATCGATTTGACGAGTAATTTCTTACTGGGTCGGAGGACATCAGAATATTAAGCCTGTAATACATGATGTTCGTGTTAAAAAAATAATGCATGCAAATAACACGAAACATATTTGAAATATTTCTATTGCATACTATATTTCTATTATATACTATAATAATGTTAGCACAGCATACTTCTCAATAAAAGGCATGTTCACAGATGAAGTGAGATAGCAAACGATTTGGCCGTTTCTCATTGGGATGTTAGTCAGTACTGCTCAATAACTAAGGAACTGTTTGTCGGAAATTTTAAAATTAAATATCGTAATTTTGAAATATCTCTGAGAGAAAGAGAAAGAGAGAGAGAGGAAATATAATATTATTGTCTTTCTCTCTCTCTCTCTTAGCATCTTAAATTTTAATAGAATTGAGTAGAGATAGTTACTTTGTTTTTATATGTTCTGTTTTTGTCTCTATCTTATTGTGTGAATTTTATCGTGCCACACACTATTGTACGATTCAATTATTTTTTGGTATCGTTTTGACATTATTTTGTCGTCTGTTATTATAATTAATATAAGAGTTGAAAAATAAGGAGAAGGAGAGAACTACAATTATTTAGCTGTGGAAAATTATTTGTCAATTCGACATCGAATGCTAAATCGAAGTAAATTTAATCGTTTCGATATTGATGCAACGAGTCATTTCTTACTATGTGAGAAAAACTAAAAAATTAATGGATTTCTAAAAATCCTAAATATTTTTCAAAGTTTCATAATTTTCATTAATTTGTAATTGAGAGCGCGCGCGCACGCACGCACGCACGCACGCACGCACGCACGCACGCGCACGCACGCACGCACGCACGCATTTCGCGGAACACGCACGCACGCACGCACGCACAACGCGCGCACGCGCGCACTTACGCGCGCACACGACGCACGCACGCACGCACGCACGCGCACACGCACGCACACACACACACACGCACACACACACATACGCACACACACACACACACACACACACACACACACACATCTACATTGAACCATAAACGCCAATTATAAATACCTACATTGCTATAAATACCTGCAACGCTATAAGTTGAATTTGTACTGGTTTTGACGTCAAAAATGATTTGAAATTTAATTAATTTATAAAGCTGCTCAAAATTGAGCTGATTTCGATGTTAAAAATTTCTCGAAACTGAGTCCGTTTGAATCTCAAATCAATTTCTATCTTTTTTCGATGACTCCATTTCGATATCATTGCGACATCATCTCGATTTCTTATTTCTCACTGGGTAGGTGCAATACAAAATTTTTTAATTTCTTTTTGTTTTTATTCTTTAATTGATCACCTCGCAATTTATTCACGTAGGTACATACTTTAACTGTGTAAAAATATTTTCAATTTTGTAAAGCCAATTCGAAGAACATAAATGTCGATAATTGCCTCATCGTTCCAACATTCCCTTAATAATTCAAAATAGTTGAGTATCTAATTAGTTGACAATAAATATTTTTATAGGTTGTTATACCAAATTGACTGTGTCTTATCAATGAATATATTATAGTTGATAATATACAAAATGTAAATACCTGTACATGTTCCAAGAAATGTCTTATAAAAGACAACTTTCAGATGTCTATTCGGAAAGTCTTGAAGATGTTTTCAAGACTTCTTATAAAATCTTAAAGACATCTTAAGAAAAATGTTTTTAAAACGTCTTTTCATATTTGTTTGGAATGTTAGACTTTTCTATAACAATATATAGGGGGTTTGATAATTATCGTGCCACTTTTCGTGGACAGGTAGAGCGAGTTAAACTGAATAGAAAAGTTCTTTACCATTTTCAGTTTCTCAATGATGAATTATTAATTAATAAATAACGCGCAACGTATTTAATTATGTACTGCCTTTGCGCAGATTATTGTTTGGCCAACCTAGATCCAGGTCTGACCGTATAGGCGTTCTAAATTTATTTCTTACTATTAAGTAATTCACGGTCATGAAGAATGTAATATTTGTTAATTAATAAAAATCTGTGAATCAGCGTGTTTGCGTGATCCGATGAGAAGAATCAACCTAGTGTTATCATTGCTACGTGCGAGACACTTGGGAGGAACATTGTGTAACAACGGCTATATATAAATAATGCATGACGCTAGATTGTCGTTGTTACTTATACAATACTATTTTTAATTCTTCACCGCATGACCCCTCTCCACTATAAATTGGATTGTCTCTTGCCGCCGAATCACGCGCGAATGCATGTTGATTTACAAATTATTATTAATTAATAACTCATTATTTATCGAGAAACTCACAAAACAGTAGGACTTTTCAATAAAGGATTTTTCTATTTGTTAGTTTAATCCACTCTACTTGTCCACGAGAATATAATTACCAGACACCCTGTATAATATATTTTGTTAATAATTTATCAACAACATCAAATACGTATTATTATTAATAACTTATTACGTTATGTAATTGCTTATTGTATGTAAACTCAATTTTTATTGCTAACATCATTACCGGAGTCCACCTATTTGCTCCTTATCTCTTATATTACGTTATAATTTATTACAAGTATAAATAGGTATGGATCTTTACAATTCGTTGTAATTAATCACAATATTTGGTAAATCATCACTAGTCGCTTCAAATCGACACAATTGGCTACAATTTATTCTAATCGAGTTTCTTCACAGCATCATGGGCGGATAATGATTCTTTAGAATTTAAATCTAATATTTCTTTCGTGAATTCTAGAGGAACTACAAATAAACAAAGAAAAATAGACCGATATTCATATAATCCGTTCTTATGTTCAAGACGTCTTAAGTACAATAAAATGTTAAACCAATCACAAAGTCATATTAGCACCTAAGACATTATTTACGGTCTTGAAATATGAACGGAATAAATACCGCCCATATCACGTGTTTTTCTTATTCTACATAACAACGTAAAAAAAAGACAGAAATTCCGATAACACGCATGTATAAAAGACGTCTTAAAGATGTCCTTTAGACATGCATGTTATCTGGGTTGATAATTAACATTTCACTTTTGACACAAAATTTAAGTTTACTGTATAATAACTAAATTTTTTATAATTACTTATATTTTTTATCTCTTCAAAAATAACTTTTATTAATATGATTGTGAATGAAATTAATGATATTTTTATTTTTTGTTAGTATCTGCTTCATTTGTACTTATATTTTATTTAAAAAATGAATAAATATTAGAACACACTTTTTTTCACCTTAATTCTAATTTGTAAAGGTAAGAAGAATTTTCAAGAAGAAAATGCAATTTTTTCCAAGCGTAAGCTCAATCATTATTTGTTTAATGATTCTAGTATTAAGCTGATATCTTTTTTAAAGAGAAAAAAGTTTAATTCTTTAAATTGTAATTATGTGTGTTTAACGGGTTAAGTGTTACTAGTTTAGTTTTCACGTAAAGGAGCAAATGCTCATTCTTGTAGCATTGATTTCCCCTTGTGAGTACGATCTTGAAACGATCTTTACAATTATATTTAAAATTTCGCAAAGGTCGCGAAAGATCTGCAAAATAAAATTAAGCGAGGTATAGAATCGAGTATAGCCTGTTAGCTACGCTCGATTTATATATTTGTATATCGACGAATGCATACGATCACCAGACAGTGCACTTATTCGGGGGGTTCATTTTTGCTCCCAGTGGACAGCGAAACGCCTCTACGAACGCCTGAGAATTCATCATTACATTGTTGATTCTGAAAACATAATCGATCTTTACCTCTTACGTTTTTTCTTACAAGAACATTAAACTGTATAAATAGAAAAAAATAAGAGAAAGTACCTTTCAGAGTAAGGAGTATGATAGTCGAACTCGATCGAAAAGACATAGGCCTCGAAAGTCGTATTAATACAATGTACCTAAAAACATAACGATACACCTAGAAAACATTATGACGTTTTATGCATAAATATTTAAAACATACTTATACTTTTATAAGATGTCTTATAAAACTATCAGAAAAATATTATACATCTTTATGACACGATTTTTTAAAGGTATCTTATATTAGACCTAGACATATTGTAAAATGAAAATTAATAATAATACGGAAACATGTAACAAAAAGAAAAATACGAAAAGGAACTAGTGTTATCTCTACAATAAATCAGTATATAAATAATTTAAATTTAAGTAACTTTGATAATAATCTATATATTACAAATGATAGATTTTATGGTTAGCAAAGTTATGTAAATATTATGTAAGTCCTTATATAACATGTAATGTTGCAGCAATACTAGTAATATTAAGTATTATAATAAAATATTACAGAATTAAAGATATACATATTACACGTATATAAATAATATTGAAATATTACAGTTATATTGTTGTGTTATATTACATCCAAAGTAGTAAGATGTTGTTAAATGACATTTTAATGATCTTATTGATATTAGAGACATCATTAAGACATTATTAAGATGTCATTTGACATCACCTTGCTACTTGGGCATATCATCTTTAACAAACACCAACTAACAAACATCAACTAACAGTAACATAACATCAATGTTATATTTCCCACTCAACAGTGTAACTATATATATGATATAACATTATATTGCATTTATATTGTTTGTCGTTTGCTAGGATATCACATTGGAATATAAATAAAATAGTTTAGAGTTTTTAATGCATTGTTTTGTAATGTTACGAATATATATATTTTTCATTAGTATTACGCAAACGTACATTGTATAGAATAATAAATTTATATATAGTAATTTTGTAATTTAATTTTTAATATATTATTCTTATGTTGATCTTTTTACGTGACATACAATTTATATATGGTGTTTTAAAAAGTTTGGAAATGGTCAATTAGCTCCGAAATAATTGGTTCTATGGGAAAATATTTCAGGTAAAACATACAGTGCTCAGAAAATTCTACCAGATGGCAATATTTGTGCTTGGAATGTCCTGTTAAGATGACCTTAAAAAACTAAATGAATACCCTCATTTTTTATTGCATATTCTTGTAGCTTACTTCGAGAGCTTTCCAAAACACTATAATAAAATATTTTTCACTAAATACTTTCCGAGACTTGAAAGTTACAGTACCGCCGACATTAGTATTACACAAAGTATAATATATGTATCACGGAAGTTGCACAATTAGATTTATGCGTATGCGCGCACGCAACACACACATGCACGTACAAAAGTGTAAATCTGACCGTTCCTTAAAAAGTTAACTAATATTAGTAAAAGCAAATTCTCTGTTATTCTCTATGCATATGTAATCTTAATATAGATATTGACAAGAGAGATGACGGGGTCAGCTTCCATCTTTAGCACTGTGCGTTGTACCACACCTGAGTATGTGACTTTAGACTACCTCCTTCGCTAATTCTAAACTCTTTTAATTTAAAAATCTACTTTTAGTCTGAGTATTTTGTATTATATTATTAAGATTTTAAAATGATCTCAAGAATTTATACTTTTAAGCGTTGTTATGGTCTTTACGAGACACCCTATGTTTGTCGTGTATGTGTGTTTTGTGGCGATAAAAGATATTATTATTTTCTATTTATTATCAAAAAACATTAATTATAATTTCATATCATATAAAATAAAAATATAATACAAATATTATAATAAAAAGTTAAAAGTTAATAGATTATAGATTTTAATAAAGTTATAAAATAATATTTTTTATTAGTGGCGGAAAATATTATTTTGTTACTTGGAGTAATACGGGAGTAATATGAGGAGGTATACTTCTCTTTCTTTTTATACTCATATATTTGTAGAAAGAATATTTGAAAAAGGGAACGAGTTACCTGTGCAGCACTTATGAAGAAGAGCTGACTCGGACGGAGCCCCTCCAATCCGGGGAGACTTCGGTCTTTCCCGTTCGTCAAGGTGTGCCAGGTCTTGTGGGCAATTTGCAGAGCACCGATATCGGCGACATTTTCATTCTTTGTCATATTCCAATCGAACTGTGTGACAAAATTAAGAGAAACGAACTGTTGTGCAAACGAGCTTGATCTTAATGAGAGAGTTGCAAACAAGTCTTCTTTCAGAGACACATAAGCCTCATACCTGCACGGCAATGTCGTTTCCATAAGATTGAACCTTTCGCCAGAAACTCCTGGCGTAAAGCCGCGCGATACATTCAATTCTGGTTTCCAATCGTTTCCAGGAATCTGGCGTGACGCGAAGCCACTCGTCGACATTTTGGTTCGGCTCCATGGGCAGCTTACGCTGGTGAAAATCGAAGGCGTGGAGAATCTCGTGCGCGATGACCGACCCTAGCGTAGCATGTACTGCAAAAGCCGGTCCACCGTCCCACGACCATGCCCAGGATGTCATCATTGCCAATGGAATACCTTTCATTTTTAACAACAAAAGAATTCACTTAAATTGCTCGATGCCGATTTTGCGTGCATAACAACTTACCGATGGTGTTTGTGGAGGATTCGTAATAAGCGTGCACGGCATAAGGATAGTGACGTCTAAAGATATAAATTTTATAATTTAGATAGAAAGATCTCGAAGGAAACAAATCAAATAGCTCTCTCTCTCTCCTATATATTAATCTAATTTACATATCTAATCTTATAATCTAATTTATATTATCTAAATATTGATAAATTTAAATGAAAAATAAAACTTATAAAAAACGAAGTAGAAAAAACGATGAGAGAACTACTTGATGTAGTCAGAAATTAAGTTTTTTTTCTTTTATGATTCGTGAATCTCTATTAAAAATAAAAGACTTAAATAGAAGTTTCTTTTACCTCACTATTGCGTTTTTTCGTAACAGACTTGAGTTTTCTGAACTTCGGATCTGACGGAACCTCTTCAGGACGGTGGCGATAAAGTCCGAGTCTATTACAACCTACGAAACAAGTACAACTTACACTGTTTAAAAATACCGATAGAAGAGACGATAGAGACAAATTTTAAAATTTACATTATCTTATCATCTTATAATTAGATTCATATTTCTACTCTTTTGTACAAAAAGGGAAAGAGTTTATTTCTTCCGTTTTATATTTCTGTAATAAGTTCTGTATGTTTCAATTAAATTCAATATTTAAGATAATCGTTTCACCTCGGCCATCTCACGTGCCAGCAAGGTGTCATTGTAGAAATCAGGCGACACGTGAAATCGACCCCGTAAGGAATTTAGTTTCTGTAATGCCTGTGTCCTAGTCTCGTCATCCAGCCACGATTTCACTAATATACGCTCAGCTATCGTCTCCTTCACACGTTCGAACAGCGCAGTCACCTTCAGAACGATAACAACAATTATTATTAAATTATTATTAAATTAAGGCGACAGTTTACACGACCAAGATTAATCTTTTGACTGTTTGAACGGCTCGAGAAATATGAGGTTGAATATCCCAGTGGTAACACCAATGTCGAATCGATGTCGATTCGATGTCTATGCGTCGATGAATGGTCGATGGTCGAATACTTGTCGATATTTTTGTCATTTTTGACTTCATCATAATAAAAATTCTTTTTATATTAATTGAGCAATTGTGAATATTATAATATTAAATATATATAAGATTATTTTTATTGTTTTTCAGTAAATTTTATAAGATATATATAAGATATATGTACCTATAGCTATATAAGATATAGAAGATAAAGATATATTATCCCTGGGGTAATATTTTTCGCAATAAAAATATGCGATTTTTTTCTATCAGGAAAAATGACAAAAATATTGACAAGTATTCGACCATCGACCATTCATCGACGCATAGACGTCGAATCGACGTCGATTCGACATTGGTGTTCCCATTGGAATATTGTACAAGACTGTATAACGTTGCTCGAGCACCGGATAAGCGCCGTTCGTTTCGCGTTCTCAAATTCATATGTTAAACTTATTAATTAAAGAGTTAAAATTGACAGAAGAAAAATATTACCCTATTAACCAGAGTTTCTAAATACTTTGGAGAATACTGCCGCACGTAGAGCGCACTGACCGCCTCACTAAAGACGCTTTTAGTCAGTCTGTAGCAGGAGACTTCCCAATCCTTGACGGTAACATTCGCAATGTCGTGCAACGTGTCCACCGCGTAGAGCAACAGCAATCCATTATGAATAATCCTTTGTGATTTATGATAATTACAATTAGATATTAATTGATACAAGGTACACGTGTATTCTTTGTAACGCGTTATAATTATGATCGGTAATCCAAATTAATACGCGTTTCACGAGCAGGCTACATAATTATCTACATTAATATAGATTAAATATTAATATAAATAATAAATGATAAATAATGATAAATAATAAATGCCTTATATTATATTTATTAGATATTAATTAAATAAAGATATGTATATATTACAACGTATATATTATTCACAATATCATATATTCTATTATGTCGTAAACTATCGATTCCCTCAATTTTCCAACTTCTATCGTGGAATTGATCCCTCCCGGATTTACGTCCCGACATCATCATCGACATCGAACCCTTGGGGTTCAGCAAAGAACTCGGCTTCGTATCACGAAGGTATACAGTGCCCGGTAACGTAACCATCCTATATGTATTTAGATATGTATGCTGCTGTAACCATCCCAGCCCGGTAACGTAACCATCCTATATGTATTTAGAAATTTGCTAAAAATTATCATCAATCCATGGAGTTCTGGAAACGAGTTCTGTGGACAGATGAGAATAAGTTCGAGCTTTTTGGATGCAAACGACGATTTCGTGTGTTGCGGAAAATTGGTGAGGAACTTGAAGATCGAAGAAAGATGGTCACTTTATTATGCCGGGCACTGTACGTGCGCGAATTGTTACGCGTGCGAAATTATAATACAACGATATGGAAAATCCGTACCGTCTGGAGGAGCGACTCAATAGCTTGCCAAGGTTGCGAAAGTAACGTGGAGCCGTAATGTAAACGTAAATCTGTTGGTCCTCAGATGCGACGTATGTCGGCGGTCGATGTACACGATTCGTGTCGTTATTATCGCCCTGTAGGTCGACGCCGTTAATACGGTAACGTAATGTAGTATTCATCAGCGATCTCCAACTCATCTGTTTCAGGATCATCAGATAAAATAACCCTCTTTTATTTTGAGAGAAGGAAGATTGATCGCGAGAGTCAATCGAAAGAAAAGAGAGAAGTCTAATTGGTGATTAAAAGAAAAGAAATAAAATTTCGGAGAAAAAAATGAAGCCGAAAGATAAGGGTATCCAATTAAAAGCTAAATATGTCTTATCATTATCTAATTGGATTTCGAAACTTCAGGTTTAACCCTCCGGGTTAGTCACGATATCTAACAGATACACGTTCAGACTATAACATTTATTTTAAGCCATTACTAATACTTCAGTTTTTTCAAATTTTTTTTACACTTCTTAATACTTGTCAATTTGTTCTTTATGTTTTCACTTACTTTAATACCTGATCTATTAGCCATGTGCTAATAAAAAAAATTATTTAAAAAAAAATAATGGAAAAATTAGTAAAAATTTCTGATACATTGTCCACCATTCATAAAAGAATAGCGCGACAGAAGGTTAAATCACCGTTTACAGTTGGTTCCTATTAACTATCTCGTTTATGATGAGAATTGTTCTCATATCTCCTTCTAGCGGTCAAAATGTAGTAGAATTTCGTGTAACTCACGGTTAAAAGAACGATTAAAAGTGTCGAGTTGCTACTTACGTAACCAAAGTTTTCTTGGAGATAAGTAATATTGTACGCGACGTATACTCTCTGTTCAACGTCCACCCAATTGTACAAATCTTTGTGCTTCGGATAAATCTAAAGACAGGATGCGTTTTATTCGTTATTTAATTCGCATAAAACGGTAGTGATAAAGCTTCACCTTTTCGAGCGATAAGCAAAACTGCAATAGTAGATCCGTCTCCGATGATTGTTCCTCAGGATCCATATTCTTTGGCAGGAACCCTCGGACGATCTCTCGAATTCTACGTGATCTTTGTACGTCTCTATTTTTCTGAAAAAAAAATTTGCATAAAATACATTTAGGATTTAAAAAAAAGAAGTGTGCTAAAAGCATCAACGAATTTATTAGAGGCTTATGTATGTATAAGCTTGTTTATTTCTTTTTCTTTTTATTAATAAAATACCGTGTAAAATTTTAAGCCAAGATACGATGGTCGAATGATCCTTACCTGGTCCTCTGCGAAAAACTCATAATTTTGCTTGGCAGGGAAATCAAGATATACGGATGATTTTGTGCGATCGTAAAGATCTACATCGATGTATAAATCAAAGAGGGGTGCGCCGTTTATTTTCAGCAATGCGGAGATTAGAGGGGTGATGTCAGTCGGTACCACACTTTTCGGCGAAAGATAACCACCAAGTTCGTCTAACAGCTCGTAAACTGAAAGAGGGAGCATTAGCACTGCACCTTATCACAGGACATATATATATATATATATATATATATATATATATATATTTGTATCATTATATATTTATTATATATTTATATCATTTATATCATATCCATATCATTTTCCATTCCATATATATATATATGCATATGTGTGCGTATATAACCAATGAAAACATATTTGGAGTAAGTAAAAAGATTTTATTTAATTTATAATAAAATTAAAATAAGAAAATTATCAAAAAATTTTTAAGATCTGTCTTTCAATGTCTATCCAACTTTTATTAATGTCTAGCGAATGTTAATACGATATTTTAATGATAAACAAATTTACAATATTGATTATTTGCAATAATTGCATAAATAATTAAAATTATATTAGATTTGATTGATTGGTCGAATTTTATTCAATTGATCAAAGCTGAAATGATAAAACAATTGTATATTATATTATTGTATGTTATATAGGAGATTTTTTTTATCTGTTTGTTTATCAAATATTCGGTTTTCGTTGTTGTCTACAACAAATAATGCGCATATGTTTTTAAGAAAGAATTATGATCAGTTAATTGTTTATGAGAATATTGAAGTGAGATGAAGTATCATAAGTGATTTTGTTTACCGGGTGTAAAATTTATGGGTTTCTCCTTAAAGTCTCGACAAATATCGTAAAACTGCCCAAGCTTCTCGAAGGCAGCGACCATTTGCCCTGTCTCGTTTGTCAGCGTTTCTAAAACAATAATACTCGCGATTAGGATAATTTCCTGGAAGGAAACGTCGTTACTAGTCACGAAGAAAGCTGAATTAACGGGTAAAGCATAATGATTAAAGATCTCTAGATGATCTGATTAGTAGTGGGAGTAATTCGTCGACCTTGAATCACGCGAATACACGTTTCGAAGGTTGCGTAAAAGTAAGAGAGGGGTTTTAGAGAAGTGTTCCGCCAGCGATAAGCAACCGGCGTAACACATGTACGTGTAACACGTATATCGATTAAAGTGCATTATTTATAGTAACGGCAAGTCGGCCGTTCGATTTCACCTCACATCAGAGAGTCCGATAACTTTTCATCGAACGGAACAATCCTTTTCGCTCGTTTCCTCTGTTCTTCCGGGAAACACGAGCGTGCGAACGTCGAAGACTTCCGAGAGACTTGTTCGAACCGAACATCCTCGTTCTATGTATCACGCGTTCATCCCTTAACAAAACAGAGCTTTTGATCCTGTCATCCCGATATTGCTCCTCGTATCGTAGTTGATATTTATCCATCTCCCCTTTAAGTTTCGATCTCCGAGTTATATAGTATTATCCTGGCGATGCGGCGATCCATATGCGAGTATAGTTGGTGCCAGTCGCTCGGCGCCAGTCGCGCCGGCGACACCACTACCACCACTATCGTGTCCATGATAGATTCTTATGAAATTGAGGTCGTGTTTTCTACCCAGGATCTTCCCTTTGAATCTCTGCCATTACAGATTAATACGCCAATTACATCCGTCTCTCACCCGCACAAATCTCTTCCCGTCTTTTTTTTCTTTTTCTTCGTCGGTACGAAGATCGCAATAATTGCGACGAAAAGAGGACAAAGAAAATCGATATGATTGCCGAGTATCGTTATTGTCACACAATGCTTCAATATTCAATATACTCTTTAGGATTATCGAACGTAATGTAGAAGAATTGTAAGCGAATTTCTACTTAAAAAAATTACAAGGCTACTTAAAAAAGTTACAAGCGCAGAGACGTTATCTCATATAGATTACTCTAATTACATCACATTATTTTATACATATAAATAGTAGCAATAAAATCATTGATTTATTTTACCTTGATTTTTCTTTAACAAAAGTTAACTTTTCTAATCTTATTTCTGCGAAACAGATATTTCTTTGTTTTAATTACACATTTTTTGGTAATACGGAAAAGTCTTCATGCTAGACTTCTATCAGCTAAAACCACCGCGTTTTACTCCGGTATATCCGATACACCCTCGATACCTAGAAGGTATTCCCCTAGGAGCTATCCATATCATTCCCTTCGGAGGGAAGCACGAGGTTTCCACCAAATATATTATTATCTCTCCTACTATATCGGTAACAAGGCTTATGTATTTTTAATATCTTTTTTTTACTCTTTTTAAAAAAACCGCTTATGGAATCATAATCTCTAAATTAGAGCAACTCTTGAAAAAGTCACTATAGATGAGAATCGAACACGGGACTCATCACTTTCTAATTACTCACACTAACATGCAGCTCTCATCCCTTTTATTTACACCTAATTAAGTTACAAATATATTTATTCTTTCTCGAAAAATGTTATGTTGTATAATTATCTAATTGCAAGACAATTGTGAATCTATACTGAAAAAAAATTGAGTGAACAAATAATATATTTCGTTAATATATT
>CABEGB010000005.1:67997-133993 GCA_901521435.1 Crematogaster levior
TTTTAATCCGACTTGAAGTTTTTCAAGAAAAAGAATAAAAACTGCAAATTTTTCGTACTCGCGAAAACAATGATTTTTCAAACATAAAATTCGATTGCACGCAAAAGAATAAAGGAAACCCATTCAAATTTTTACAGAATGTTCAGCACAGTTATCCGAAGACAACGAGCCGTCTAAAATGTCTTCATGTTATTTTTTCGAAAAGTTACAGATTTTTAAAACTCGCGTAATCTCATTCAGGATCTTATGTCTTCAATCGCTTGGGGAGTCGAACGAAATTAACAAAATCGTAGAAAACAAAATGTGAATATGTAGATGAAGAATTGAAGAAGTTTTCTGTGAAAACAGAATATCGATAACTTTGAAAGAAAAAATACTACGCGAGTTTTTCTAGCGCTGTAAATCATGGCGGGCGCGCCTTTGTTTACAAGGTAACAATATTTTATTTATATAACGCAAGCATGTTTAACGCGTTTTATAGAGCTAGTTTTTCGTACGCAAAGTGATCCATTTATTTATCGTATACGAGAAAAAGCAGTACAATAATAAGCCCGAAAACGTACTAGTACAAAAAAGTGTTCGTATACGTACAGCGAACAGGCACATTTGTTGTTTTCAGATGGACAATTCTCGTTCGTACGCGTGGATTCGTACATGAAGCGCGCATTCTGCGTACGTAAACTTTCGTACACATCATACATCAGACATGAGACATCCGACATCCGACATCCGACATCTGACATCAGACATCATCATCATCCGACATCAGACATCAGACATCATCATCATCATCATCATCCGACATCAGACATCAGACTTCAGACATCCGATATCAGACATCAAACATCCGACATCAGACAACACACATCATCATCACCATCATCATCAGACATCAGACATCCGACATCAAACGTTTTTAATAATTGAAAAATTACAACACGTCAGGTGGGACCGTAGTGGTCCCGCTATGCCTCAAAGGGTTAAGAAATTAGGCAACCATATTAGAATATCTCTTAAACCTTGGGTGCTGGAGCAATTTTACCGCCGAATTTGGATTCAGCGCAAAAAATTACGTAGGAAATAGGTGGTCTAGTTTTTGGGTCTGAGATTTTCTAAAATTTTGTCGGCATGTGTTATTCGCGACATTAATTGTCGTTCAAATTTATCGATGTGCTTACACGACCACCGACAAACCGATAAGCTAATGAATTTGATGGACAATTATAGTTGCTCCTTGGTGTACAGCTTGTTGCTCTTTAAACTGATTAGTTTCTGGCTTAAGAAAATTATTTTAATGGTTATTTTTGTTTTATTGCTATTATTTTTAGATATTTCATGTTGATGGTCGGACTGATATTTTACGGGATGACTGACAAACATTTTTCCTGTAAGAACATACACGATTTAACGCAATAAATAATCTGATAGGGAAACATTAGACATTTTTATATATAGAAAATGATGGGAGCCTCTGTTGTGACATTGCATTGATGTAATTTATATCAAATATTTTAATTGTTTGCTCTATAGGATTGTTATCTATTATAAGTACATTGTGAGATAAAAGCAAGTGAAAGAATTCAAGTGAAGTGCAAACAATTGTGAAAAATGTTGATTATTCGACAGCAAAAGATCTATTTGTATCAATAATCAAGTTATTTGCTTGTAGGATTTCTTTTGTTGTGATTATATTATGAGTGTACGTGAAATAATTTGTTCAAAATATTAGATTCTTACAATTTTTAGTCTATTTATATTTCGGACGGATAGTCTATGTTGATAAAGTCAGTGATGTCTTAAATTGTTATGAGCATGGAAACATTTATATTTTGTTTCCTTGGAAAGTATCTCTGTACGAAAGTCAGTATTTTATGTAAAGTGTAGAGGATGCAATATGCTAAGATTTATTGCATTTCAGAGCTAAAAAATTGATGTGGCGAATTACTTTGATACGAACTAAATACGAATTAAATTCGAGTTTTAATCATGATTATGAGATTGTAGAAGAATAATACTTGACACTCACGGTTAGAAAAATCATGGATCTTTTTCTCAATCAGCTGCGTAAGAAAATTAATGATGTAATGAAATTATCTAAGAAAAACTATATTTGTAGATTTGTAGATTTGTACAAGCTGTTAACGTGAATGATGTTTCGACAGCTGAGCAACCTATCGTCGCGGCATGACGTTCGGGTATGGCAGTAATACTTCTATCATGTTGCAGATCGTGAAAGTTTCGGCATCATACGTGTCGATGTTACACGAAATGTATTGAAGCCTTACACTACACGTCACTAATATTTTCGCATGCAAAAGATGTAATACTTAATCACCATCAGTTGTTTAGAGATTAACAATTTTTCTATTCAAAGAAGCAGAGTATCAAATGTACGCGTGTAGACACAAGTAGGAGTAATGATTCATCAACTTACCGAAATATCTTTTTGCAATAAATTTATTTAGTCTATAGTAAAAAGGACAGAGTTATAAATATATCGTTGATATTTTATAAAATATTGACATATTTTACAGAATCTGACAATAAAATGATGACCAACATAAACACTTTTAATTAAAAGAGATTAATTTAATTACTATTATAGCATTTTTATATTAAAATCGAAAATTGATTTAGAAGATTTATTAAATGGTTAAATAAAACTGAAATTTAAAATTTATATAAAATAAAATTTAAAATATATATAAAATCAAATTTATTATGTTAAAAGTGCAGTATAAAAACACAAATAGCGTGTATTATGAAGTATTATAAAGTACTCGCCTTGGATACAAGAAAAAATTTTCCAGTCTCTGTATGCATTTTTTTCCCTCTGTGTTTCTGCACTGTCGTTGGTCAACTGATCGAGCTTTCTTGCAAAGCTCTATAGTGTCAACTGTGATCTTTACACTGGTGATCTTTACACTAGTCTTTCCATCGCAATAAACTCCTGCGATACGTCTTAACCTTCCTTCCACGATCTCCCCCAGCATAGGAAAATCACCAGTTATACTTTTCCCTCTCTCCACCACACAGCGGCAGAAAATTTCAGCCTCATATCAAGTAGTTCTTAGAAGCTGCGCTTCAATTTTCCTATTGCATTTTTAAAAAGAATATACAATTGTATCATGGTCAAAAGTTCAGAGAAAAGGGGACTCTCCCTATATCGTCCATGTGCTCATTATTTATAAAATTACAGTTGAAAGTTTTTTTTTTTATTTTTTCTATTCTTTTCTATATTTTTTTAATGCAGCAGAAATATTTAATAAATTGTGATTGGTCGATGACATGCGTCGCGGGTTCTGCTTGATCCGGAAGCGTTTTAGTATGAATAAGGTATTCGACGATCGTGAAATATAGGAATGACCACGCTCAGCCGATTGGTCAAGATCGGCCTCCATATTTACGGTATATGGCCGTACACACCGTCGACTGTCGTGTTCAGATTGTACTGGATTATAATGATGAGCACGGCTCAAATCTTTCAGTATCGGTACGTAGTGATGAACATTCATATGGATGACTTCTCTGAGTACATGGATTCAGTGAGCAGCGCAATGGCGTCTTCTTTATTATATATGAAGCTCGTTATCTTTTGGACCCATCAACGGTAGGGTATACTTACAGAACAATATGCAAATTGTGTTACTAGTCTCATTATCAGCACCTGTCAAAACAGAAAAATATCGAATAATGATTAATCGGTTCTTGATTATATTTAATATATTTTTATTAAGAATTGAGAATATACGCACGACTGCGTATTATGAGTTGTCTGTTTTTTCTAATACTCCAGTGAAATATTCGGGTCGAATTCAGGATCAACCGAATTTCATGGTAGATTTCATGATAGTGAACAGAATGGTAGAGTGAAACATTAACGTAAATGGTGCATCTGATCTTCCGTAGAATATTTTTCGATGTATTGCAAGTGATGTCTGCGGACTGGCAAGATTGCACTTCGAACAACTCGCGCTTAATGACGAACATGGCGAATCTTGCACATCGTGCCTCAAGATGGATCATCGGCATGCAAGCGGTCGCCGTAATTTTTTACACTGTCGGTGTACTTGCCACTAACGCAAATGATCCCAAGAAATTAGAACCATACGCGCGGGACCTTATTCTGAAAATGGAGCTTCCATTTAACATTAGCACAAATTTTATTTACACGACAGTTCAAACTATTCAATTTTACCATCTGTTTTTAGTCGCCTACGGCATTACAACTATCAATTCACTTCTCGTCACTTTGGTAAGCTCAAATGGTGCGATATGTTTGCTCAAAGTTGAAATAAAGCGAAACTTCATTTTTAAAATTTTTTTCTATTAATTACGTATCACATAATAAATGAAAAATACATTATATATATACGCTTTAACCTTGTACTGTTCGACTTTACTATACATTTATACTGTTCGGGTCACATTGACCTGAACATCATACATGTAACACTTAAAAATTTTAGAAAAAAAACAAAGAATTGTTATACTTTTCTTAGTCAAATTAATGTTAAACAAAGTTATAAAGTGTTAGAACGCTCTCTTATTACTTAAAAATGTTACAGGAAAATAAAATAATTTTGGGTCAAATAGACCCGAACAGACCAGCAGAGTTAATAATACTTTATAAATTATGTAAATAATTTGTTAAATTTTATTTTATATTTTTTTCGATGTCTTTAAAAAACAATAATTTTTGTTTTTCTGAGAGAGAAAGAAAGAGAGAGAGAGAAATCATGTAGCTATGAATCTTAGATAATTCACATCTGTGGTCAAATCGACATTCTTCGAGGACGGTTAACAAAAATTTTTTCCAAACATTCGGCGGATTCGATGAATGAAATTACAATGCGATCGTTGATTATTAAACACCAGCGTATTATCGTATTTGCGGAAAATATTGAAACTCTTTACACGTACATTGCATTAATGATGATTTTATCAGATGTGATCATTATATGTTGCTTAGGTTTTATTATTGTTATCGTAAGTAACAAGTCCAAAATGATGTTTAATTACTTATAAACTCAAATATTGTGTATCAAGTCGAATAGTTGTTGATAATTATTAATACTGAAAATGTCTGAAAATATGTGTATCGTGTGTGTGTAATTAACTCATATTAAATTACTGTTTGCCTACATGAAAATTTTAGTCGCTCGACACACCCAATGCTGCAGCAATTTTGGTAAAGTGCATGCTATTTTACATTTTGATAAACGTCGAGATATTCATATATTGTTTCGCCGGTGAATATCTGAGCGCCAAGGTTAGCTTTGAAAGAAAAATTTCAGCTTTTTTAATTTGGATATCTAAATCTCGTATTTTTTTCTTTCAGAGTAAAATGATTGGAAATGCGGCGTACAATTCTTTGTGGTATGATTTTCCAGCCAAAAAAAGTCGAGTTATATTGTTGCTGGTTGCGAGATCGCAGAAAAGATTAACAATCACAAGCGGAAAAATCTACGATCTTTCTTTGGAGCAATTTACTAGCGTAAGAATTGACTTGTGATATTTTTTTTGAAACTTGTTCTGCTTTGTAACATCAATTTTTTTATATTAGTCTTTATCTTATCCATAATAATAATTTTTTAAAAATTCTCATTAATCTTAAAACAAGAATTTGTTACAATAACAACATACAGATTAAAACAAAATTTACTATTTTTATCTTTTAATAAGGAACATTGATTTAAACTGTCATGTTTCCATCGCATTACAAATACTTTATACAGCTTTCATTTATTATTATATTATTAGTACAACTTTGCTTCCGCCGTTTTCCTATAGATGGCTTTAGCGGTAAGTGGTGGTCGAAATAAATAGACGTCATACAATAAACTTTGACATCTGTCAACATAATCCCATAGAAACATTAGTCGATTTGTGTCTGCATCATAAAGTTATTCTCGATTGAAAATGTTAGTTTACGAGCCAATCGTCATTTGCGGGAGGTTTTAATTTTCTGCTTCAATATGAAGAAATCTGCGGCTGAGGCTCATCGAATGCTCTCAAATACTTATGACCGCTATTAGTGAAAGAATGTGTCGTGAGTGGTTTCAACGCTTCAAGAACGGTGATTTTGACGTCGAAGACCGGTATAGCAATAGAAGAGAGAAGGTTTTCGAAGATGCAGAATTGGTGGAATTACTTGATCAAGACTCGTGTCAAAATCAAGAAGAATTGGCACGATCATTGGGAGTGACTCAACAAGCCATTTCAAAACACCTCAAAGCCATGGGAATGATTCAGAAGCAAGGAAATTGGGTGCCGTACGAGTTGAAGTCGAGAGATGTTGAACGGCGTTTGTTTGCTTGTGAACAGCTGCTTGAAAGGCAAAGACGGAAGGGATTTCTGCATCGCATTGTGACTGGGGACGAAAAATGTTCATTACGATAACCCCAAGCGCAGAAAATCATGGGGAGTTTCCGGCCATGCTTCCACGTCGACGGCCAAACCGAATATTTACGGCTCCAAGGTCATGCTCTGTATTTGGTGGGACCAGCTCGGCGTAGTGTATTATGAGTTGTTAAAACCGACTGAAACAATCACAGGCAATCGGTATCGAACGCAATTGATACGTTTGAGCCGAGCATTGAAAGACAAACGGCCGCAATACAACGAGAGACACGATAAAGTGATTTTGCAGCATGACAATGCTCGACCCCATGTTGCGAAAGTGGTCAAGACATACTTGGAAACGTTGAAATGGGAAGTCCTACCCCACCTACCGTATTCTCCAGACGTTGCTCCCTCTGACTATCACTTGTTTCGATCAATGGCACACGGCCTGGCTGACCAGCACTTCCGGTCTTATGAAGAAGTAAAAAATTGGATCGATTTGTGGATCGCCTCAAAAGATGACCAGTTTTTTCGACGCGGGATTCATTCGCTGCCCGAAAGATGGGAGAAAGTAGTGGCCAGCGATGGATAATACTTTGAGTCATAAATGTATAACCAGTTTTTTACAATAAAGCCTCGAATTTCGGAAAAAAAAACGGCGGAAGCAAAGTTGTACACCTAATATTATTAATTATTAATAATAATTACACAATTTTTAATATCAATTATTAATTACATTTTTTTTTCATATTATTGTTTTATTTAACTTTATAATATTTTATGTAAGTGTGTAATTATGATATGATAGATTAGCAATAATTATAGATCAGCAATAATATTTCAGGTAGTAAAGGCATCATTGTCGTTTATATCAGTACTCTTAGCGATGTATTGACAATTATTAACAATTATTAACAATTGTTGTACAACATTAACTTTACACACAATAGTAATTAGAAAGTAGAATTAAGTAAAAAGAAAATAAATACAAGGTTTGTTCCAAATACTACTACTCCATTATTTTCTCACAAGTTACTAGTAGTTAATTATTTGCACTTCAACTCGTGTGAAAAAGTTATGCTTAATGCAAAACCAAAAATTATATGACAAAAGTTTTTTTTTTGTTTGGATGGGTATTCTTTATAATATTATTGGTAAGACAAAATCGCAATCCGAATTCTTTTTTCCTCTGTGCTTTAATTTGTTAATCTACAGTGAAAAAACAGTATTGTAAAACAAACATTCGCTTTCTCTTGACATCAAGAGAGATTCACATTCTCAAGTTTTCAATTATCTTTTATGGCTGTCGTGCACTTTGCATCTAACATTTCAAATTGTATATTTTTCTCTTTATTGTATAATTACTTTTATACAGGGTGTTCCAGATCAACCGGAGGTCCTTGAAGGAGTGGATAGATCTCGATAATGTGAGTAAAAAATGTCCTTACAAGAAAGTTGTGAGATCAATAGTTTTTGAATAAAACGCATTAGAAGTTAACCAACCACGGGGCCCGCATTTCGCGCCGTCAGGAGCGGCATGAACCATTCTCGTTCGAAATACATTCTGCCACATCAATTACTCGTAATTGTTTTCATTTGTTTTCCATTGTTTTTGCTACTGATGTTGCTACTGATTTTTGGAAATATCCGAAGCGGCATCAACGAAGAATCTTAACTCGAAGAGTTTTAAATTGTCAAAGTATGTATGCATTGATCCCCAATTTTAAAGAATCTTCTATGGAAATATTTCTGTTTACAGAAATATTACAGTCATAAAAGTATAATTCGAATTGTAATATTAATAATTATTTATAGCATTTATTTTTTTTATCAATATGATTACAATATGAAAAAATAGCTTCTACAAAACTTAATTTTATAATTACTGAACGACAAGTAATTATTAACTTTATTGTTAATTGTACATTTTATTAACAAATGCTACGAGTAATTGATGGCAGAATGTATTTCGAACGAGAATGGTTCATGCCGCGCCGCTCTTGACGGCGCGAAATGCGGGCCCCGTGGTTGGTTAACTTCTAATGCGTTTTATTCAAAAACTATTGATCTCACAACTTTCTTGTAAGGACATTTTTTACTCACATTATCGAGATCTATCCACTCCTTCAAGGACCTCCGGTTGATCTGGAACACCCTGTATATATATATTGTATATATAGGTGTATGTATATATATATATATATATGAAGCTTTCGGTATACACACACAGGTATGGGAATATATGTATTTGTATATATAATAGTAATTATATAATCAAGAAAAATATACAATTATATTTATATATAATTATAATATAATATATACATATATATATATTACAAGCAAATTGGAAGAAGGATAAGATTTTTTCTATTATATATTATTATACTATATAATTTTGAATTTATCTTTTACTAAATAAATAGAAAAAATTCCAAACTTGATAAAGTAACACGAAATAAATATTATAGTACAATATCTTATAATATACTACAAATAAAAGAATAACTTAAAACCAATAAATTTTATATTTTTTTGCTAGGTATTCTAGCACGTACTGTCTTCATTATTCTTCTTCCAATTTGCTTGTAATACGAGTTATAACACGCTCGCGCAAAGCCCGTTCCAAAGAAACATATCCACAGCAATATGTTCGCTGCCCTTCTCGCTTGCAACATACCTCTAACAGCAAAATTTCAACTTCGTTTCGATGTTGTTGAATTTTTAAAGAAAGTGGTTATATTGCCATGGACAAAAACTCGATAACGGGGAGAGAGAAATGGTATCTTCTCAACTTTTTTTACGTACCAAGCTACTATTATTAAGATCGTCGCACGTCGTCCAAGTCCGTCCAAATTTGCGATACGAGGCGATAGGAATATGTAACGAGTGGTTAGTCATCCGATTGGGGAATATTTAGTAATGCGTTTTGACAGTTCTACCTCCTCAAATTTTTTACGTGGATGATCTAGTAATATAAATGTACAATACTTCGAGCGATCCGCGATCTGCTTCTTGTTACTTTCAGGAAGTATGAAAATGAGTACAATCAGTCGCGTGGAAGATCGCTCTTCACACATTTGCGGAATTTGGTCTATCAATTGTTTTATTCCGATTGTTTTGGATTATGATGTTGAGCACAGCTGAATAATTCCAGTTATCATCAATATGTGGCGATACATTTTTTACAGTAATAATTCTTCGACTCAATGGATAGTGTAAGTAATGATATATTGCATATACTCTGTTGTTCATCAAACTCAGTACTCTGTGGACAAATCAACGATATACATCATATTAGCTTCATATTATAGCTTATAAAATAAAAAATTATATTTATGAATTCTGTGAGTGATTAGAAAAAGTACAAGATAAATGCTACAATATTCTTATATATTTAGTTTTTATCTTAAAACAATTAAATCTTAAAACAATTAAATCCCTTATTTCGTGGGTAATGTAACATATGTAATTTAGTAATTTAAAAAGCAAATTGTTCTATGTTATTACAGACAATCGGTTATTATAGACAATATGATGGACCAGCAATCTTGGTGCGATCCATATTATAATATTTTATATTATAAACCTTGAGACATTTATATACTGTTATATATTGTTTCGCTGGTAAAAATTTGGTTGTCAAAGTTTAGCGTCAACAATTCTGAGCCGCTGATTTCATTTATACATAAAAGTCGAAAATCTATCTTTCTTTTTTCAGCAAAAATAATTGGAGATGTGGCTTATGATTCTCTTATACGGTCACAACTAAAAGAAGTCGAATTGCACTTATCATCCTTATAATGTAAAAACGACTAATTATCACAGTTAGAAAAATTGGGAATGTAATGGATCCTGTTTTTGGAACGGTTACTGGCGTAATTTTTGCGATATAAATTTTGGAGACTATTAACAGTTTACCAGTTTAACAGTTAACAGTATACCAATATACCACATATTAAAAAAATAACATTAAATACATTCTTAAATTAACAGATATACTTTTTATGGAATGGTTAAGCTACATGGGTAAAGACATGTTAGAAAGAAAATTTAATTTTTAAAGTTAGCTGTGTTTACTGATTATTTAATATTTAATATCATCTATTTTTAATACTATCTATCAATATTATAGCTTGAAAGGTACCGACAGCATATATTTCCGTCCTATTAGCGATATTGAATATTAAGTTCAATCTCTACAACATCATAATAATATTTTGATAGATTATGATTTAGTAGCGTGTGTATGTATATATATATATATATATATATATACATAGAGAGAGAGAGAGAGAGAGAGAGGAGAGAGCATGAGGTATAAAATTATATACAGTATAAAATTATAAGTTGAATAATAAAATAATTACAGCAGTATACAAAATTATAATTGTTACATTACAGTTGTTATATGTTGAGGCACACTCAGTCTGTTATAGCAAAACTTTGATTGAGGATCGCCCCTGTTTTCATCATCATTATCATTATTATTATTTTACATGTTACTTTAAACACAATTTATTTCAAATAATTTGATCAATTTTTTTTCATGTATAAAATAAAACAATTACACAATCGATTGAATATTATGTAACAGATGTTCTTCTCTCATAATTAGAAATTCTTTTAAATTTTTATAAAATTCAAACATTATTATAATGTTTATAAAACAGTCATCTTTAAAAGATTAAACATATTATAAATTATATATTATATATTAAACATATTATATATTAAACATATTTTAAAGAATAAACATATCTTATTACACATTTTTAAACGTTCTTCATACACTGATTTGTATAGTTCATATTATGCTTACAAAGTTTAACGTTTGCAAGGAACATCATTCGTAATGGAATATAAAACTTCACTCAACACTCTGTTTTCACCATCTTCCGCTCCTGGTTTATTTTTTTACGATTATTGCACACAACATGTATCTAACGAGCACCGAAGTTTCATCTCAAATCAAGTAATTTATATATTTCAGAAGAATAAGTTGCGCAAACACGTGCATACTCTCCACACTTACAGTAGAAAGAATATATTTTTCGATATTAAGGAAACAAAATCTCGGGAAAAAAACTTTCGCCTTTTTCATCTTCCCTCTTCTTCAAAAATTTTTCTCTTATACACGGAAATACAAAACTTTTCTTATAGTCACCGAGCATGGTTTAATGTATACATTCGCATGCTGCTATCTACTGTTGCTTCAATTTTTAAAGAATATAACGCACTGCACGCTATATCACCGCTTGATAATTCGAGAAGGAGAGGGTCGGCTACCCGGAAACTTTTTTTATCGACAATAGTATATGCATCTGTTGCGATCAAAATATTTAATAAGCCGTGGTTCGTAGGAGGGTGAGCCTCACTCGTGCTTTCTTTTAAACTTTCAGTTCGTACAGAGATATCACATTGTGCATATCGTACTATCGATCAAGTATTTTTTGTAGCATCGTTTAAAATTCTTTTATCAATGCTTTTATTAACGGTGTAACATACTAAGAAAATAATAATAACATAAATATGAAAGTGGAGAATACAGTTAGTCAAGCAATAGAAATTTGGTTACGAATTTTTGGCATCTGGCCGAATACATCATGCGTTTTATTACGTAGATTGTTCTGGGTCGTCATGATCGTAATTGAACAAGTCTTTCAATATCGATATATCGTAATGCGTTTCCATTTGGTCGAATTTTCCGAGATAATGAATATTTTAAGTACAGCAATAATGTATACGATACTTTTAATTAAACTTGTTATTTTTTGGTATAAACAGCGGTAAGATATGCAACAACACGTGATAGACACTATCAATGAAAAATTTGTTTTAAATATTATTTAATTTAATAACATTATTATTATTATTATTATTATTATTATTATTATTATTAGATGGTGTTAGAAACTCAAGCATTAGTTACACAAATTTAGCATTAATTTCAATTCAACAATTACTTTATTCAATAATTAATTAATGAAATAAATTATTTGGTAATTGCGTAAACAATATAATTAAACTAAAGACAAAATTAAATTAAAGATAAAATGTTATAATAAATTAATTATTGTCGTAAAAAAGAAATGAATAAATTTGCATAGATAAAATCATTGCACAGAAACAATTTTTCATCGATGGTTTGCATAACGCTTCATACTACAGCCGTCCACCATGATTATAATCAATAAAACCGTTTTTAGAACATTTAACAGGATATTAACAATGATGGCTATCGATTGGGAAAGGTGTCCTAGCTCGAAATTCAGTATGTTTGCGACGAAGTGCAATGTCAAACTGTCACAGCGCTTCTCTATCATGACGGTGATTCTTTATTCGTCATCTGTAATTGTTTTTAGCAGCAACATTCTCGTAAATCTCGTAAATCTGAATGATGATGACACAGCCTTCAATGTTTCTTCACGATTGCTCATTCTAGAGATGGATTTACCATTTAACATTAATCGAAGATTCGTATATGAATCGATTATAATTATTCAATTTCTTCATTTGGTGTTGTGTGCTGACATAGTTGGTTTATTAAATGCTCTACTTATAAATCTGGTGAGTTCTTCGAATATCTCTATTATTTCTATTACTTACAAAAACATTTTTTTATATTTTATTAGTATCAATTAATTGACAGAGTTTACTTGTATGTATAGATATTACCTACATTATCAAAAATAATTATATTAACATAATATATTATATTAACATAAATTTAATCTAGGCACTAAAATTATTTTTCGCAATCTTTATTAAGTTTATATTATAGCAGTTGAGTGAAATGTATATTTTAGATATTGCATATAAGTGGTCAAATCGATATTCTTCGTGAGAGTTTAATGGAAGTTTTTTCAAAGAAGAGGAAGTGCAATATGAGTAACTTTATGATAAAAAAGATAATTAAAAAACATCAGAAAATTATAATCTTTTCACAGCATATCGAAGATCTGTATTCGTATATCGCGATGGTACTATTTGTATCAAATACTTTAATTATCTGCTGCTTGGGTTTTACAATTGTCACGGTGAGCAAGATTAATTGTGCGGTTAAAGAAATATATGTTATAGAAACCACACTATTGAATCACAATAGAAGAGTAGTAATTTATGTTATTAATTATTCAGCATCTTACTATCACTTTTTCCTTGCTCTTAGGATATTTCTTAAAATTCTAGTCGATTGATCAACCAGATGCTTTAAACAATATAATCAGAATACTTTTATTTTACGTCGTTGTGAATATGGAGGCATTCATTTTTTGTTTCGTTGGAGAATACTTGAGCACTAAGGTTAGACATTGAGATGAATATTGTACAATGAATAAGCAAAATATTACGTAATTGCTTCTAAAAGATCCATTATTTAATAGAGTAAAAGTATTGGAGATGCAGCGTACGATTCCCTCTGGTACGAATCAGATTCCAGAGACAGTCAAATAATACAGTTCTTAATAATGAGGTCACAAAATCAATTAAGCATTACTATTGGAAAAATAACAAATTTGTCTTTAGAACGATTTAGCAGTGTAAGTCTATCTTAGATTTGTTTTGCTCATAAAACTTTTACAGATTTTATGTTAAAGAAAATATAAAATTTTGTTCCGTCAATGTTTATCTGGAAAATCAAATAAAAAATTAAAAATACATTTCAAAAAATATAAATATAAATAAAATATTAACTGTTAATTAAATACGACTGTGTCGGCGCGCAACATATTTAATTATGTACTACCTTTGCGCAGATTATTGATTGACCATCAAAGATCCAGGCCTGACCGTTATAGGCATTGAAATTTTTTTCTTAAATGTTAATTATTTTTGTAACATGCTATTAGATACATTTTTATTCGATATTTGTATATAATTGTTTTAAACAACACATAGTGTTCGTTGCAATTCACTACTGTGTTATATATTATTAAATATATTATTAAAATGAGCTAAATAACAAATAAATAATTTTTTTCATTGAAATTAAATATTTATAATATTAATGTTAATATTCATTAATCTTCTATAATAATCAAATATTATTGTTACAGATTATAAAGGCTTCGGCCTCCTACATGTCGGTCCTACTTGCAATATATTGAATCGAAACCGTTCTGTTTACATCTAATTTTTAGTGGTATTAATAGCTGGTTACTGTTTAATTGTAAAAAAATTGCTTCAATTAAAGTGACGAAAACTATTGCAATGTTACTATTTTGTTTGATGCGTGCACATTTGCATATATGTGTTTCAGTACAGATAAATCACCAGTTATGCTTTCCCCTCCCCCCAACGAAGAAAACATTTCAACTACAAGGAAAGCAGTTCGTGGAAGTTGCGCTTCAATTTTTTCTATTGCATTTTTAAAGAGAATATGCAGTTGTATCGTGATCAAAAGTTCAGAAAGAAGAGGACTCTCCCTATCGCTCATGAATTCATTATTTGTAAAATTACAGTTATAGTTTTTTCTTCTTTTTTTCTATCTTTTCAATGCAACAGAAATATTTACCAAATTGTGATTGGTCGATGATATGCGTCGCGCGTTCTGCTTGATTCGCGAGTAAGTTTTAGTATGAATAAAGTATTTGATAAAATATAGGAATGACCACGCTCAGTCGACTGATTGGTCAAGATTGGTCTTTATGTTCATGATATATAACCGTACAAGAAGTCTCTCGGGTTCAGATTGTACTGGGTTACAATGTTGAGCACGGTTCAAATCTTTCAGTACCGACACGTAGTGATAAACATTCATATGGACGGCTTCTCTTACTAACATGTATGTAGTGAGCAGTGCAATAGGATCTTCTTTATTATACATTAAGTTCGTATCATTGGGAAGCTGCACATTCAAGGTTGTTATATTTTTAAAGAAAGCGGTCATATTGTCCATGGTCAGAAACTTGATATCGCGAAGAAATAGTATCACCTCAACTCTTTTACCAATCATCAAGATCGTCACACATAGTCCAAGACCGTTAAAATTTGCGATACGAGGTGATAAAAATATTTAATGAGTGGTGGATATTTAAGGATATGGAGCTACGTTTTTCTTAAAAGGTCCTCCTGAATTTTTTTATTTTAAACAACGGTTTGCAATGGCATACGTGTACTTCGAACTATCCGTGTTCTTGTTCCAGGAGACACGGAAATGTACAGTAGTCAGTATCAATATATGGCGAGACATTTTTACAACAATAATTTTTCGATCCCGAATAGATAGTATAAGCAGTGGCATACTTTGTTGTTCATCAAACTCAGTACTTCGTAGACGAATCAACGGTAAGATATACATCATATTAATTTCATACTATAGCTGACCTATAAAATAAGTTATTATATATAAATTCATGATATAAAAATTATTTGAGTCATATAAATTGTTTGAGTGATTGGAAAGAATACAAGATTATAAATGCTAAAATACTCTTAATGTATTTAGTCTTTCTTTATCGTAATCAAACCCCTTATTTTGTGCATAATGTACATGTGACCTGGCACATACATAAGTAACAGTAGGATATAATTTGTTAATATGTATAACTGATTACTTACGTATAAAATGTAGACAATAATATACTGTTGACTCTTCTTAGAATGTTTACCAATATGTTGCATATAATGACTATAGAAGTGGGAAAATTGTGTTTTGACTGTAGTTTGTGCATCACGATCAACTAGGCCGAATTCTCACATACTTTCTCAACTTGAATATCTATCTTTAACTGACTGCCATAGTTTTGTACAGCTACAACGTGTTTGCTGTTAACACCGATGATGTTCAAAACATGAATGTGTTCCCGGGAATAAATCCTAAAGATGAAGTTGTCATTCCAGATCATAGGTATTCACATGTTTGTTATGATCTCCGAGTTTTTTCATCTGGCTTTCATGTGGGATTTCCATGGTAAGTATTACATATTACTTACAGTTTCGCTGGTGAAAACTTGACTATCAAGGTTAGCACTAACAATCCTGCTAGTGACTTTGTTTATGAAAATAAAAATCTATCTATCTATCTTTCTCTCTTTTAGTGAACTAAGCAAACTAAGTGATGTAGTTTTTCGTATACAGCGTCACGATTAAAATGAGCCAAATTGCACTTATTAACCTAAGATTGCAAAAACGATTAATTATCACAATTAAACAAATTATTGACTTCTCTTTGAGAAACGATTACTAGCGTAAGATTTTTGCGACGTAAACCTTAGAAACTTTTAATAGTTACTACATGTTAAAAAATGAAATTTAAAAAATTTAAATTTATTTAAATAAATATTTTAATTAAAACAGATATGTTTTTTACGGAATAGTAAAAGATATGTTAGAAAAAAATTTTAATTAAAAAATTGTTTTTTAAAGTTTTTTAGTTTTATTTAATTATTAATATTCTGGCAATTAATATTTAATATCATTAATCATTAATTATCATTAATTATTAATATTATCAATCGACATTATAGGTTATGAAGGTATATCGACAACGTATATTTTTGTCTTATTAGCGATATACTGATGCTGTTGACTATGTAATATTAAACTCAATCTCTGTTATATCATGATATTGTAATAAAGTTTGGTAGCATGGTAATAAAAATATAAAATTATAAGTTGAATAACAAAAGATTCACGATATAAAAAAAATTATTGTAATTGTTACTTTATATGTTGAGACACAATAAACTCAATCTGAGTGCCATAGTGGAGTTTTGATTAAAATCCGCCCCGTTTTCATTATTATTATTTTTACTTTATATGTTACTTTGAATAATATTGCATTTATTTCAAATAATTTAATCAATTTTTCTTCCGTGTGTAACACAAAACAATTACATATTCGATTAGAATATTATATAACAAATGCTCTTCTCTCATAATTAGATTTCCTTAAAATTTTAGTAATGTTCATACACTGATATAATGTCTATGAAACAGTCATCTTTGAAAGCTTTAACATAAATTCTTTACGATGTTTTTTTAAAGTTTATATTATACTTATAAAGTTTATCCTTTGTGAGGAGTGCCATTAGTACTAGAAAAAATAAAATTTCACTTAGCACTTTGTTTTTACCCTCTTCTGCTTTTGGCTTATTTTTTATGATAATATTGCATAAAACCTCTATTTGACGTTCACCGGAGTTTCATCCAAAATCCGTGTAATTTACATATTTCAGGAGAATAAGTTGCGAACACGTGCATACTCTCCACACTTACCGTAATACACAAGAAAGAATATATTTTTCGATATTAAAGAAACAAAATCTCGGAAAGAAAACTTTTGTCTCTATCATCTTCCCTCTTCTTCAAAAAATTCTCCCCTATGCACGGAAATACAAAACTTTTCTTATGATAATCGAGCACGGTTTAATGTCCTGTGTACATTTGCATACTACTATCTATGGTTGCTTCAATTTTTAAAGATTATAATATATGCTATACCACCTGCTATACACTGCTATACACTGCATGCTATACCACCATTTCGCTTAAGAATTCGAAAAGGAGAAAAGCAGCTACCGGGAAACTTTTTTTTATTGACAATGGTATATGCATCTGTTGCGATCAAAATATTTAATAAGCCATGATTCGTAGGAGGGTGAGTGCTTTCTTTCAAGCTTTCATTTCGTACAGAGATACCACATTGTGCATATCGTATGCCATCGATCAAGTATTTTTCGTAACATCGTTTAAAATTCTTTTATTGATATGTGTAACGGTGTAATATACTAAGAAAATAATAATAACATAAATATGAAAGTGGAGAATACAGTTAGTCAAGCAATAGAAATTTGGTTACGAATTTTTGGCATCTGGCCAAATACATCGTGCATTTTATTACGTAGGCTGTTCTGGGTCGTCATGATCGTAATAGAGCAAGTCTTTCAGTATCGATATATCGTAATGCGTTTTTATTTGATCGAATTTTCCGACACAATGAATGTTTTGAGTATAGCTATGTCATATACTATACTTTTGATGAAACTTGTCATTTTTTGGTATAAGCAACGGTGAGATACGCAACGGTATTTAGTGGAACGTGAGTCATATCAGTGAAAAATTTGTTTTAAATATTATGTAATATAATTATTTAATAACATTTAACGATTTGTTATACATATTTAATATTAATTTTGATTCAACAATTACTTTACCTGATGAAATAAATTATTTGGTAATTGCATGTATAAACAATATAATTAAATTAAAGACAAAATTAAATTAAAGAAAAAATGTTCTAATAAATTATTGTACATAAAAAAGAAATTCGCATTAGTAAAATCATTCCAACAACAACAATTTTGCCAGCAACAAATTTTTCATCAATGATTTACATAACGCTTTATTAGCGCCGTTATCACGTATTGATTATAATCAATGGAAACTGTTTGCAGAACGTTGAATAAGATATTAAAGATGATGGCGATTGATTGGGAAAGGTGTCCTAGCACGAAATTCAGTATGTTTGCGGCGAAGTGCAATGTCAAACTGTCACAGCGCTTCGCTAACTTGACGGTGATTCTTTATTCGTCATCTGTAATTGTTTTTAGTAGCAACATTTTCGTAAATCTTGTAAATCTGAATGATGATGACACAGCCTTCAACGTTTCCACACGATTGCTCATTTTAGAGATGGATTTGCCATTTAACATTAATCGAAGATTCGTATATGTATTGGTCATAATTATTCAATTTCTTTACTCGATATTGTGTGCTGACGCAGTTGGTATATTAAATGCTCTACTCATAAATCTGGTGAGTCCTGTTGCACAAAAAGATATTATTATGATTATGAATATTATCTCTATTATTTTTTATTTAAAAAATATTGATTTCTTCATATTTTATTAACCATAATACGAATTGACTGATAGAATTTATATGTGCACATTACATAAATAATTATGAAAAATAATTATTAAAAGTTGATCTTTTAAAATTCGAAAAGCTACATCTCAGACTCTAAAAAATTTTATGCAGCACAAATTTATCTAGAATTTTTTTTTGTGTCCTCTATTAAGTGTATATACAACACATTTAAAAGAAATAAATATTTTAGATATTGCATATAAATGGTCAAATCAATATTCTTCGTGAGAGTTTAATGGAAGCTTTTCCAAAGGAAAGGGATAGCAGCCTGAGTCATTTTATGATAAAAAAGATAATTAAAAAACATCAGAAAATTATCATTTTTTCAGAATATGTCGAAGATTTGTATTCATATATCGCGATGGTACTATTTGTATCGAATACTTTGATTATCTGCTGTTTGGGTTTTACAATTGTCACGGTAAGCAGGATTGAGCAGTTAAGAAAAATATATGTTATAAAAACTGCACTGTTAAATCTACACAATAGAAGAGCAATTATTTATGGCATTAATTATTCAACATTTTATCACTTGCTCTTAGGATATTTCTTAAAATTCTAGTCAATTGGTCAACCCGATGCTATAAAAAGTATAATCAAGATTCTTTTATTTTATACTGTTATCAATATGGAGTCATTTATTTTTTGTTTTGTCGGAGAGTACTTGAGCACTAAGGTAGGCATTGCGACAAATATTGTACAATAATTAAATAGAATATTATGTAATTGCTTCTAAAGATCTATTATTTAATAGAGTAAAAGTATTGGAGATGCTGCGTACGATTCGCTCTGGTATGAATCAGATTCCAGAGAAAGTCAAATAATACTGTTCTTAATAATGAGGTCACAAAATCAGTTAACCATTACAATTGGAAAAGTAACGAATTTGTCTTTGGAACGATTTAGCAGTGTAAGTTTATCTTAGATTTATTTTGCTTATGAAATTTTTACAAATTTTACGTCGAAGACAATAGAAAAATTTGTTCTGCCAATATTTAACCATAATTTATAAAAAAATATGTTATTTTTTTAAATACAAATAAAACATTAACTATTAATTAATTTTTGTAACACGTTTTATACATTTTTATTCCATATTTTTATAGATTTGTTTTATTGCAATTAGTATGCTGCAATATTTACACTGTTATATATTAAATATAAAACAAATTATATATAAAACAAGTTATATGACACAAATAAATCACTTTTTTCTTTAGATTTCATAATTTTGACGTTATTCTTATATATTTTTACATTAATCTCCTATAATAAACTAATCCAATAATATTGTTGCAGATTATGAAGGCATCGGCTTCCTATATGTCGGTCTTACTTGCAATGTATTGAAGCAAAACTAAATTCTATTTACATCAAATTTTTAGTGGGCATTAATAGCTAGTTATTATTTATTGCAAAAAAATTTGCTTATAAATTAAAGTAACGAAAACTGTTGCAATATTACTCTTTTATTTCATATGAGTGCACATTTGCAGGGATGCGTTTCAGTTGGCAGTACAGATAAATCACTAGTTATGCTTTCCCCTCCCCTCTACGCAACGAAACATTTCACAAGCAGTTCGTGGAAGCTGCGGTCCACTTTTCCTATTGCATTTTTAAAGAAATTATATATAGTTGTATCGTGGTTGAGATTTTGGAAAGATGGGACTCACCCTATCGTCCACGTATTCATTATTTGTAAAATTACAGTTGCAGTTTTTTTCTTCTATTTTTTCTATTTTTTAAATGCAGCAGAAATATTTAATAAATTGTGATTGATCGATGACATGCGTCGTGCGTTCTGTTTAATCCGCGAGCAAGTTTTAGTATGAATAAAGATAAAATATAGAAATGATCACACTCAGTCGACTGATCGGTTAAGATCGGTCTTCATGTTTACGGTATGTAACCGTACGAACCGTCTTTTTGGATTGTACTGGATTATAATGTTGAGCACGGTTCAAGTCTTTCATTACCGACACATAGTGATGAACATTCGTATGGACGACTTCTTCTAGTAATATGTATGCAGTGAGCAGCACAATGGGATCTTCTTTATTATACATTAGTATCATTTGGTAGAAAGTTGCACTTTCGAGGTTTTTAAAGAAAACGGTCATTGTCCGTGATTAGAAATCGATATCGCGGAGAAAAAAATGTATCGCCTCAACTTTTTTACCAAGCTACCATCATCGAGATCGTCACGTAGTCCAAGTCCTTCAAAATTTGTGATACTAGGTGATAAGAATATTTAACGAGTGGTTGGTTGTCTAATTGATGGATATTTAGTGATACAGAGTTATGTTTTTCTTGAAAGTTTTACCTCCCTGGATTTCTTTATCGTGGACAACGTTTGCAGTGGCATACGTGCACTTCGAACTTCCTTGGTCTGCTTCTTGTTATTTCCAGGACACACGAAAATGTGCAGTAGTCAGTATCAATATGTGGCGATACATTTTTACGACGATAATTCTCCGATTCAATGGAAAGTGTAAGCAATGGCAATATACTTTGTAGTTCAATGTACTTTGTAATTCATCAAACTCAGTACTTCGTGGACGAATCAACGGTAAGATATACATCATATTAATTTCATACTATAGCTGATCTGCTATATGATATAGCTATAAAATAAGTTATTATATTTATGAATTGTATGAGTAATTGGGAAGAATACAAGATTATAAATGCTATAATACTCCTATGTATTTAGTCTTTATCGTAAACAATCAAATCCCTTATTTTGTGCATAATTTACATATAACTGGTACATAAGTAAGAGTATTACTTTGTTTTTGTATCTAATTTGTTAATACTGATTATTTACGCAAAAGTATGCACAATAGTATGTGACATAATTTTTCTTAGAATATTTTCCAACATACTGGATATGATGGCCACAGACTGGGAAAACTGTGTTTTGACTGTAGTCTGCGCACTGTTGTCTCACTACCAGCAAGTACAAATTCTCGCATCGTTTCTCAACTTGAATATCTGTCTTCAACTGACTACCATAGCTTTGTACAACTACGGCGTGCTCATTGTTAACACCGATGATGTTAAAAGCATGAATATATTCTCAGGAATAAATCCTGAAGATAAAGTTGTTATTCCAGATTCATAAGTATATATAGAAATAGTATACACTTGAATCAATTGTTTTGGCAGATATATAGAAGATCGTAATAGATATATGTATATATATATATACTATATTTATTATGATCTTCGAGTTTCTTCATCTGGCGATGTGGGATTTCTATGGTAAGTATTACATATTACATATTACATATTGTTTCGCTGGTGAAAATTTTGCTGTCAAAGTTAAAGCTAATAATCCTGCTGTTGCCTTTGTTTATGAAAATATAAAAAATCTATCTATCTTTCTCTCTTCTAGTAAACTAATCAAGCTAAGAGATGTAGTTTCGGTCATATAGCGTCACGATTAAAATGAGTTAAATTGCACTTATTAGCCTAAGATTGCAAAAACAATTGATCATCACAATTAAACGAATTATTGATCTCTCTTTAAGAAACGGTTATTAGCGTAAGATTTTTGCGACGTAAACCTTCAAAAATTTTAACAGTTACTACATGTTAAAAAATAAAATTTAAAAAATTTAATTTTATTTAAATAAATTTTTTAATTAAAACAGATGTTTTTTACGAATAGTTAAAGATTTGTTAAAAAGAAATTTTAATTTAAAAATTGTTTTTAAAGTTAATTTTATTTAATCATTAATATTTAATATCGTTCATTACTGATATCGTCAATCAATATTATAGGTTGTGAAGGTATATCGACAGCGTATATTTTTGTCCTATTATAAATATACTGATGCTATTTACTGTATACTATTAAGCTCAATCTCTATAATAGCATGATATTGTAATAATGTTTGGTAGCCCGAGGTAATAAAAATATAAAATAAGTTGGATAATTATAAGTTGAATAATAAAAAATGATACGAAAACATAATACCAAAAAAATTCTGATTGTTACTTTACATGTTGAGGTACAATAGACTCAGTCTGAGTGCCATAGCAGAGTTTCGATTGAGGACCGCCTCCGTTTTTATTATTATTATTACTTTATATGTTACTTTGAATAATATTGGATTTATTTTGAATAATTTAATCAATTTTTCTTCTATGTGTTAAATAGAGTGATTACATAATCAATTAGAATATTATATAAATTATTATGTATATAATATTATATAATAAAAAATATTATATAATAAATGCTCATCACTCATAATTAGATATTCCTTTAAATTTTCGTAATATTCAAACACTATTATAATGCCTATGAAGCAATCATCTTTGAAAGCTTTAACATAAATTCTTTACGATGTTTTTTTTTAAGTTTATATTATGCTTATAAAGTTTATCCTTTTCAAGAAACGCCATTAGTATAAGAAAAAAATAAAACTTTACTCAGCACTTTGTTTTTACTTTCTCCTGCTTCTGGCTTACTTTTTTCATGATTATTGCACGCAGGCCGTATCTGACATGCATCGAAGTTTCATCCAAAATCATGCAATTTACATATTTCAGGAGAATAAGTTGCGAACACGTGCATACTCTCCACACTTACCGTAATGCACAAGAAAGAATATATTTTTCGATATAAAGGAAACATATTAAGGAAATCTCGAAAAAAAAACTTTCGCCTCTTCTATCTTCCCTCTTCTTCAAAAAATTCTCCCCTATGCACGGAAATACAAAACTTTTCTTACGGTCATCGAGCACGGTTTAACGTCCTGTGTACATTCGCATGTTGCTATCTACGGTTGCTTCAATTTTTAAAGAATATAACATATTGCACGCTATAACACGCTTACCACCCGAGAATTCGAGAGGGAGAAAATCGGCTACCGGAAACTTTTTTTTATCGACAATAGTATATGCATTGTACGTTGCGATCAAAATATTTAATAAGCCATGATTCGTGGGAGGGTAAGCCCCACTCCTGCTTTCTATCAAGCTTTCAGTCTGTACAGAGATACCACATTGTGCATATCGTACCATCGATCAAGTGTTTTTTGTAACATTGTTAAAAATTTTTTTATCGATGTCGAAGCGTGTTAACGGTGTAACATACTAACAAAGTAATAATAACATAAATATGAAAGTGAAGAATACAGTTAGTCAAGCAATAGAAATTTGGCTACGAATTTTTGGCATCTGGCCGAATACATCGTGCGTTTTATTACTTAGACTATTTTGGGTCGTCATGATCGTAATCGAGCAAATCTTTCAATACCGATATATTGTAATGCGTTTCCATTTGATCGAGTTTTCTGAAATAATGAACATTTTGAGTCCACAGTGACATATACGATATTTTTAATTAAACTCGTCATTTTTTGGTATAAGCAGCGGTGAGATACAACGGCATAGTGGAACGTCCTATCAGTGAAAAATTTTTTTAATATAATTTAATTATATTATTTAACATTAGTATTAATTTAGTTAAGTATAACATATTAAACATCTTGATTTAACAAATATTCTAGTTAATAAAATAAATTATTTTAATTGCAATAAGTGAACAATGTAATAAAGCTAAATTGAAGACAAATTGCTATAAATAAATAGATTAAAACACAAAGAGGAAATATGAATAAATTACTAGCAAAGAAGAGTGCACAACAATAAATTTTTCATCGATGGTTTGCATAACGTTTTTTTGCGGCCGTTATCACAATTATGATTAATGAAAACTGCTTTGTAGAACGTTTAACAGGATATTAACGATGATGGCGATAGACTGGGAAAAGTGTTCCAACACGAAATTCAGTATGTTTGTGACGAAGTGCAATGTCAAACTGTCACAGTACTTCGCTAACATGACGGTGATTCTTTATTCGACATCTGTAATTTTTTATAGCAGTAACATCTTGATAAAACACGTGAATTATGACACAGCCTCAACGTTTCCACAAGATTGCTCATTCTAGAGATGGATTTACCATTTGACACTAATCGAAGATTCGTATATGAATCAGTCATAATTGTTCAATTTCTTCATTTGCTGCTGTGTGCTGATGCAAACGGTTTGTTAAATGCTCTACTCATAAATCTGGTAAGTCCTGTTACACAAAAAATATTATTTCAATTATAAATATTATCTCTATTTTTTCTGTTACTAATAAAAATTAATTTCTTAATATTTTATTAACCATAATATTAATCAATTGATTGGCGGAGTGTAAATAGATATTACATAAATAAGCATTAAAAATAATTGATTAAAAGTTGTCTTGCTGTTCGGATTTTAAAAAATTTGTTGCAGACACAAATTTGCTAGACGATTTTTCAGCATGAATGCTTCTATTAATTGTATACAACATTTTTTGATCTTTATTAAGTACAGAAATGAGAAAATATATTTTAGATATTGCATATAAGTGGTCAAATCGATATTCTTCGTAAAAGTGTTATGGAAATGTTTCCAAAGAAAAGGAACCCCGACAGCCCGAGTTGTTTTTGTGTAAAAAATATAATCAAAAAACACCAGAAAATTATAATCTTTTCACGGCATATCGAAGATCTGTATTCGTATATCGCGATGGCAATGTTTATATCGGATACTTTAGTTATTTGCTGCTTGGGTTTTACAATTGTATCAGTAAGCGAATTTGAGTCTGGTATTAAGAAAAACCTACATTAACAAAACATAGAAATGCACTATTAAATCTAAATAGAAGATCATTAATTCGTGTCTTTAATTTTCAACATTTTATTATTTTTCCTTTGCTCTTAGGATATTTCTTAAAATTCTAGTCGATTGGTCAACCCGATGCTTTAAAAAGTATAATCAGAGGTCTCTTATTTTACGTTGTTATGAATATGGAAGCGTTTATATTTTGTTTTGCTGGAGAATACTTGAGCGCTAAAGTAAGATATTGAGACGAATATTGTACAATAAATAACCAGAATATTATGTAATTGCTACTGAAAACTACAAGATCCTTTATTTGATAGAGCAAAAGCATTGGAGATGCTGCGTACGATTCCCTCTGGTACGAATCAAATTCCAGAGACAGTCGAAATATATTCTTCTTAATAATGAGGTCGCAACATCTATTAACCATTACAATTGGAAAGATAACGAATTTGTCTCTAGAACGATTTAGCAGTGTAAGTCTACATCTTAAATTTATTTTGCACGTGAAACTTTTTACATAATTTTATGCTAGATGATTGTTCTGCCAATAATTATCTAAAATCAATAAAAAATAGAAAATATGTTATTTCTTAAAAATATAAACAAAATGTTAACTATTAACAATTAATTTTTGTAACATGTTACTATATATATTTTTATTCGATATTTGTATTTTTATATTTGTTTTAAATAACAAATAATACTTATTTGTTGTTAATATTCACATTTATTATTTATTAAAACATATTATACAAACAAATAACTTTTTATATTTAATTTAAATATGCATATTTTCGACATTAATATTTTTATAATAATCGAATAATACTGTTACAGATTATAAAGGCTTCGGCTTCCTACATGTCGGTTCTACTTGCAATGTAATGATGTAAAATACATTTTATTTACATCAAATTTTTAGTAGGCATTAGCATAATAGCTGGTTACTGTTAATTACAAAAAAATTTGCATATAAATTAAAGTGACAAAAACTGTTGCAATTATAATACTTAACATTTCTTTTCATATGCGTGCACATTTGCATGTATTCATTTCTGTTGGGAATAAGAATAAAACTTTGGATGTTGTGGCGGTAGATTGATAACTAGGGATACGCAATGTTTATTAAATGAAGTCGAACAATTCAACTTCGTACTGCTTTGTTCTCCTGCTGACATTATTCGTTTTACATTGCAAATGTTGAAAAAATTTTTTTTATTTTTCCGTTGAACTTCCGCTCACATTATACATTTGTTGCTTATACGACATTTTTAAATTTCATAATTCACGAGAGAGAGAGAGAGAGAGAGAGAGAGAGAGAGAGAGGGAGAGCTTCAGAGTTTTAATTCTTTTGTCATTTACGAAATATTTACGTAAATTAATGGTGTATTTGTAAATAATCAACTTTTCTGCTTCCTTCAGAATCAGCATATCACAGACGCGGCTTATGAATCTCTTTGGTACGAGTGCATGCATGAATGAATCATTTCTAATATTGAGATGGCAAAAATGATTGTAACAATTACATTTGGAAAAGTTATAAATTTATTACTGAAACGTTTTACCAGTGTAAACTAAAGAACACTCCATTGCATTTATTGTATTTTTGGAAGTACAATATTTTTATCCTTTTTCCTTGATTATTGTTGCAAATAGTGAAAGTATCGGCATATCTGTTTTTCTAGCCATGACCTGAAAAAAAAGAATTAATTATGATTAGTAGTGCATTTAGAAATTACACATTACATTAACATTTAGAAATGCATTAAAAGAGAAAAATATTTATGGCTTAGTTTTACATTTCATATACTCTGTCTTCTTGTCTGTCATTCGTCACTATGAGTATCTCACTTATGACACATATGAAAAGTATATACATTTATACTATCCTATATCCTACTTCATCCTTTTTATTTAAATTTATTTAAATTATTTACTCTCTCTTTTCCCAACATACCTAGACATATGTATTTATTTAATTTATATTCTATTTAAACTTTTTCGATTCTTTTATTTTTCTTTTTAGAATAATTCTCTCTCTGTCTTTTTCTCTTTATTTTATACCTTTTTCTCTCCTCATCACTTGTTCATATCTACTCCTATTTCCTATTTTCTTATTCACATATAGTTCATGTTTCTTCTCTCTGTTATTTTTTTCTTTTTTTTAATTTTCAGGTGCTTACACTCTTCAACCCTCCACAACTTACCTTTGCCACCAAATATCTTGGCATTTTCATTGTTTTTAATACCCTATTACACCTTAATTCTGTTCAATCTTATTTCCTTTTCTATCCTACACCTTTGTTTTACTCCTCCTCCATTATCCAATTACAAACAATAATATTTTATATTACAAGTAAGTTATTAATTTAAATTATTCTTTTTACGTATTAGTATATCATCACAATGAATAATTAACGTTGTTATGAGTTGTAAGTTTCAGCCTCTGTAACACGATCCTTTCGCTCTATTGAAGTAAAACAACATTTTGTATATTGCGTTTCTAATAAGCGTGGAAAATCGCCAATTATTCAATTTGTACACAAAAATTTGTGAAAATCCATTTATATTATTTTAATGTTATTCTACTTATATTATTTTGATGTTATTCTATCACGTGTTTGGCTTGTACGCTTTCATTAAAAGCCAGAATAAACTCAAAAAAATAATTCGCAAAATTGTGTTAAACAAAATCAAAACAAATTAATGAACAAAGTGAGCTTGTGTTTTCTCTCTTTCTTTTTTTTTTCTTTCTTGCTTGTTTATTAAGAAGAATTCCTATTCGGATTCTATACACTTGCTACGCGCAAAGTCTTGCATTTTAATTATATTTGTCTAAGTAAATTTTCTTCTCTTTTCTTCTTTTTTTCTTTTGTTTTCTATCTGAAACCGTAATAGGTGCTTTTGGTTTTCTCCAAGCATGCGATTTCCATTTCGCAGACTAAAAAATTTGTTTATGATTACAGCTATGAATTTAACATTCAATGCGCGTTTGCGTGTTGCACTCCTGCGTTTGTTTGAATATTTAAAGCAAATTGCTCAATACTGCATCGATCTGTAGGGTCATCGATTATGTTTTTCGTATTTTCTTTTTCCTACCAGAGTTACGAGCAAGGCACAGCAATTGTGTACATAATATAAATACAGACGCAAATATTTAATGACCATGAAGAAACCAGAATGTGTTTAGCTTTCTCTTTTACTTAACAGTTTGTATAGAGACGCTTATATATCGTACGATTAATTAGTATATACATTCATATTACTAAAGAGTCTGAAGTTATTAAATCGCACAAAATATATATACATATATATGTATATAAGAAAGAAGACAATAAATGGATAAAGAGGTGGAAATGAAAAGTATTGAAAAAAAATTCCTACAATTGATTTGTAAAAATTCTCTTTCGCATTCTTGGTATATCCAGAGTTCATCGTACATTCCGTTTTATAGATTTTTGGACGATTACATTTTTTAGCCGCTCAACTTTTTTAAATATCTATCGATATCTTATTACGCATTTACACACTATCGATCTTTTCGATCTGATGGCTAGAAATTTAGCGAATTTTTTCAGACTCACAATTTTTTAGCTCAATTAGCGGTGAGACATGTAATAGCTATAATTTTAATGTTAAAAATGATAAAAGTATTTTTACAGAAAGAATCATTATATTATATATATTTTTAATTATACAATATAATATGTGCATTTGGCGCCACAGTGTTATACAAATTTCTGCAAATATGTAGCTTTAGGAAATTAATATTCTTTTTTATTATTGTGGTAATTTATAAAATCACTCTTAGAATATTTGATATTAAGATGATAGCGATAACGATCGACTGAAAAAAAAGCAGTGATTTTAGTACATATAATAAGCAAAGTCTTTCGAGTCGTACAAGTGTTCGTACACATATGCACGAATCAATCAAAATATATTTCGAATAATACAATTCAAAATATATAACGTGAATTGTAAAATATTAAATTCTCTTCATTTACCTGAGAAAGGTTGGTAAGTTACAAGTAACGAAAACAACTCGAAGAATTATCAAGTATTTCACACACGATATCTAATAATTTTATTTTTTTCCGATATTTTGTGCCTTACACTTCTCATATCTTACTAAGACTTTAGAGTAAATTTGATTTTAGTAATCGTGTATAGCTCACGGTGTTTCATATGGTTCTTTGAATTATTAAAGCAAATAAGTCGCAAATGCTGAGGGTCTCACATGAAAGATACTCTTCGATAGTTCTTCTTTTCTTAACGGTGATTATTCGCGAGCGGCGAGTACGACTTTATGACAGTTAAATTATATTTCTTGCACAAGTATCCCTGACTAATTTTTTTTCCGTCGATCTTTGCTATAGGTCATATTATTAAAACTTTTCAAAAGATCTCATGTTCTTATGCGACTTGTCATCGGATGTACGTCGCCGCGTATAGATCATTACATATTTAACCAAATTATTCACGAGTGTCAGTGATGAAGGGGATTCAAGACGACTCATCTTCTTCTTTTTTTAAATTACAACAGGCTATTTGTTCGTGGAATATACGCAGTATAAGGATGAAATAGTTAATGAGCAACTGCCATTGGTCAATTGCCAAAGAGTATAATTTATTTCTCAATGTTTCTAGAATCTTTCAGTCTTCACACAAGTTTTCTACAACGTACATCAAACTGTTATTGCAGAATATAATTTTAAAGAGAGCATTTGTTCCTTATACTTTGATGAAAGTATCCATAGGTTTTTGATGTTCTGCCTTGTACATAGACAAGAGTAGAAAAAGAAATTATGACGGGTAAACGTACGATCAATCGCACGGTGGAACTTATGCTGACTATGTTTGGTGTCTGGCCAGGTATATCATGTGTACTACTCTACAGAGTGTTTTGGATGATTACATTAGCAATTAACGAATTCTTTCACTACCGGTACTTTGTAACGCATTTTCATGTCGACAATCTTTTTGACTTGATGGACTGTTTAAGTAGTTTCTTGGCGCATGTGAAACTAACCGTTAAGCTTATTATCTTCTCATTGAAACAGCGGTAAGAGATACTTAATAAAATAAACAATTAAAAAATTTTTACTTCGTGAAAAAAAAGGAAAATAACGTTGCAAACATACCGTGCAACTGTTTCAAAATATTCGGTCGTTTTGTAGAAAATTTATAGATATTTTGACGATGACTGCAGAAGACTGGAACGATTGCGATAATGCTGGCATTGCATTGCGTGAAACGGCAAGCAAAGCGAAACTATCGAGTCGTATTTGTAATGGATTAATTATTCTTCATACAATCGCCGCGCTTGCATACGTCATTGGCATTCTCCTGGCCGATGCTGACGTCACCGATCGAACGGCTGAACTGCCTCTCATGATGAAAATGGAATATCCCTTCGTTATAGACACGCAACGCAAATACAGACTGGTATTAGCTACCCAATTTGTTTTTGTGATGGCGTGCAGTTGGGGAGCTGGTTTATTCAACGCTTTGTTTCTAACTCTGGTAACCTGCACCTGCATAAGCAAGTATCATAAGCAAAATACAATTATTGTTATAATTAATGCCTCACTACAAATTAATCATATAAATGTTAGATTGTAAACTCGAATTAGTAGTTGACTGTAAATTCGAGAAAAATTGAATATCTATTTCAGATCTTATTCCATGCATGCATTTTGTTAAATTTATTTCTTATAACATCCCTTTTTTCCAAGGAAAATAAATAATTGTTGTTACATTGTCATAAATAACAGAACTTTAATATGTAGACTCTACATATGGGCAGTCAAATGAATATCCTACTTTGCTGGTTGACGGAAGTTGGAAAGAATGAAGGCATCGAAGAAACTCATGACTCATCCGCGTCTGTCATGACAAAAATTATTCAGAAACATCAAAAAGTTATCAATCTCACGAAGAAGATTGAAAATCTCTATTCATATATTGCTTTGCTGCAATTCACATCGAATACGGTGATGATTTGCTCATTAGGATTTCTCATCGTAACAGTGAGTATAAAATTTTAAATTACGTATTCTACATTAGAATTACTTACATCAGTTAATTTTTTACATTTACAATTACCTCCATTATAAATTGGGTTGGCAAGAAAGTAATTTGGTTATATATATATATAAAATACTATACATATATATATATATACTATATATATATAACCAAAATTACTTTTTTGCCAACCCAATATCAATTAATTTATGCTTATTATGTACTCATATAAATCAATATTTATAACGTTTATGCGTCAACATGTTTATTTTCATTTTCTGTCAACATTGCAGGCAATTGGCAGTCCCGATGCCACCGAACAAATAGTCAGATCTCTATTATTTTACGCTGTAACAAATCTCGAAGCGTTTATATTTTGTTTCGCTGGAGAGTATCTAAGTAACAAGGTTGGAAATGAAAGATTGTTGTGATAGCAATAAAGAAAACATATGGATAATTTGTATTTCCAGTATTTTAATTAATATTAGAGAAAAGTACTATAGAATATCTATTTTCATCTTCATAGAGCAAAGCGATCGGAAACGCAGCGTACAATTCTGCTTGGTACAATATGAAAGCTAAAGACAGTCGTGTTTTATCATTCATAATTTTAAGATCGCAGAGACAATTGAAGTTTACAGCGGGCAAGATGGCGGTTCTCTCCTTAGAGTATTTCACAAGTGTAAGATATATAATAATAAAATAAAAAATATATTAAATATATATTAACTAAAACTTTTATGTTAAATAACATAGTAACCTAAAATTTTTAATCTACTATAACATTTTTGTTATTTATTATAGTAAATAATAATATTATTATTATTGTTCAGAGTAGATTTTTCTATCGTATAAAAAATTTTTTACGCGGTTATATCATAATAATGCACATATGTTTTTCTTTATTGCTAATAAATATAACATTGTTATAGATCATGAAGGCTTCGGGATCGTATTTATCGGTACTGCTGGCAATGAAATAAATGCTGTAAGATCCATCTTGTATTTTTAAATAACAACCGTAAAATAACGAACTGAGTGATCATATAGAAATTGATTTTTCTAATTAAGAAAATATATTAGAACACTATATATAATGTATATGTATGTATGCATGTATGTATGTATGTGAAAACACAGTGAATTTTAAATACATATTTTTAGGCCAACGTAATATACATAGTTACTTATATACATAGTTACTTATATAACATATTATCTGTATACACTTTTTATTTATGTTACTGAGAGTTTTTAAAGCAAATTGGATTTTAGTAAACAATCGCGTACAATCCACTATGTTTTATATGATTTTTTGAATTATTAGAGTAAATTATTATGAACGTGCAGTAAATTCACATGAAAGATATCCATTGCCATATGCTTTTCTTTTCTTAAGAGTGATTATTTGAAAGAAGTTAAGGCTTTAACAGTTAAATGATATTTTATGCACAATTACCTGACCAATTTCTTTATATTTTTCCGCGAATCTCTTTTCTGTCTTATAGATCTTAAGACTTTTCCAAAGATCGCTGAATGCGACTTGTCAGCGGATGTACATACATCGCTGAGTATAGATCATTACATATTTAAGAAAATTATTCGCTTGTGCGGTAAAGAGAACGCAAGACGATTCTGTTCTCTCCCTATTTTTTGAATTGAAAACTACTTCTTCGTAATGTACACATAGGATAAAAATATTTAATGAACAATTGCCATTGGTCAATAGTCCAAGGGTGATATTTACTTCACAATGCTCCTAGAATCTTCCAGTCATCAAACAATTTTCCACAACGTACATCAAACTGTCTTTATAGAATATAATTTCAGAGAGAGCATATGTTCCTTGTACTCTGTGAAAGTGTCTCCATTTGGTTTCCTGACTTGTACATATAGATAGACGATAGTAGAGAAAGAAATTATGACGAATAAACGTACGATCAATCGCACGGTACAACTTATGCTGTCTATATTCGGTTTCTGGCCAGGCATATCATGCGCACTACTCTACAAAGGGTTTTGGATAGTTACACTATTAATTAATCAATTCTATCACTACCGGTATCTCGTAGCGTATTTTCATTTTGGCAATCTTTTCGACTTGATGGACTGTTTAAGTAGCTTCTTGGCGCTTGTAAAACTGACCGTTAAGCTTATTATATTTTCCTTAAAACAACGGTAAGAAATACTTATAATAAATTAAACAATTAAAATTTTGTAAAGAAAAAGAAAAATAACATTGTGACTATACGCTGTATCTATCTCGAAATATTCGATCGTTTATAGAAAATTTTTCGAAATTTTGACGATGATGGCGGAAGATTGGAATGATTGCGATAATACTGACGTTGCGTTCCACGAAACGGCAAGCACAACGAAACTATCGAGTCGTATTTGTAATGGAATAATTATTCTTCATACAATCTCCGCGCTTGCATATATCACTAGCATTCTCCTGACCAATATTGATGTCACCGATCGAACACCGGCTGACCTACCTCTCGTGATGAAAATGGAATATCCCTTCGTTATAGATACGCAACCCAAGTACAGACTGGTATTAGTTACGCAATTCATTTTTGTGATGGTGTGCACTTTGGGAGCTGGTTTATTCAACGCTTTGTTTTTAACTTTGGTAACATTGCACTTATATAAATAAGTATTATATAAGTATAGTATTATACATATTATAAGTATTATAAGTATTATGAGTATTACAAATATTACAAGTCTTATATAAACAAGCTATGTAGTAATTAAATTACAGTAATTAAAAATAATTATATTCATAGTTAATACCTTGCTACAAGAGTCATAAATATAAGTGTTAGGCTATAAGTTCGAGAAAAATTGAATATTTCTGATTTAATTCGCTTGCATACAAATTATTAAATTTAATTCTTATAAGTTATTAAATTTATTTCTTATTTTTAAAAGTAAAATAAAAAATCGTAATTAGTATTATAAATGACGAAACTTTTATTTTTAGACTCTACACGCGGGTGGCCAAATAAACATTCTGCTTTGCTGGTTGACGGAAGTTGAATTTAAAGACATTGAAAAAACGCATGATTCATTCTTCACTGTTACGATGAAAATTATTCGGAAACATCAAAAAATTATCAATTTTTCGGAGAACATTGAAAATCTCTATTCGTATATCGCTTTGTTACAATTCGCATCAAATACAATGATGATTTGCTCATTAGGATTTCTCATTGTAACCGTGAGTACACTTTATTAATTAAAATTTCAAATATAAAAATATGTATTTCAATTTCAAGAATTAATTACATTAGGTCAATTTAGTACAATCAATTTAGTTAAATAGTTTAAATAGTTTTTATAATATTAGATTTTTTACATTTTAATAACAGTATTTATCTTATAAATTTTTTATACATTGACTTTTATTATGTAACAATCATATAATTAATTTATTATGTTAGTTTATTCATATGTTATATTATTCACAATAATTATTCACACCATTATTTGTAACTCTCTATACATGAATGTTTTCATTGTGTTTCAATGCTGCAGGCAATCGGCAGCCCTGACGCTACTGAACGAATAGTGAGGTCTCTTTTATTTTACATTATAACAAACCTCGAAGCGTTTATATTTTGTTTTGCTGGAGAATATCTGAGTAATAAGGTTAGCAACATAAAATTATTTTAATAGCAATAAAGAAGACGTATAGATAATCATTTAGTTAGTAGCACTAACTCATAAAGAGAAACACTGGAAATTTGAAATTTATATTTTTATTATTTTCATCTTTATAGAGCAAAGCGATCGCAAATGCAGCGTACGATTCTGCTTGGTACGATATGAAAGCAAAGGATAGTCGTGTTTTATTATTTATAATTTTAAGATCGCAAAGGCAATTGCAGCTTACAGTGGGCAGGATGGCGGTTCTTTCCTTAGAGTGTTTCACAAATGTAAGATTACATTTGTTACAAAGTTAAAGAAAAAAAATCATATTTACTAAAATTTTGACGTATGATGACACAGTTATCTAAATTTTTAAAACTATAATAACGTTTTTGCTGTCTGTTATAGCGAATTATAATATTATTATCCCCCTAAGATAAATTTTTCTATTGCATAAATTTTTGTACACGCAAACATATCATAATAATACACATGTATTTTTTTTTAATTTTTCGTTAATAAGAACAACATTGTTGTAGATCATGAAGGCTTCGGGATCGTATTTATCAGTACTGCTGGCAATGAGATAAACGCCGTAATCCATCTTATAATTTCCAAGTGACAGTCGTAAAGTAACGAACCAAGTGATCATATAGATGTTGATTATTCTAATTAGAAAAACATATTAGAACACAGTATATATATATATATATATATATATGTATACATAAATATACATATAAATATATAAATATGTATGTATGTGTATATATACTCATATATACACACACATATATATATATATATATATATATATAGTGAATATTTTTTAAATACATATTTTTAGACGTAATACATAGTTATTAACTGTATGCAGTTTTCATTTTACTTTACTGACACTTTAGGGCAAATTTGATTTTAAAATGCAATTCACAGTCCACCATATAGTACTTTGAATTATTAAAGAAAATAAGTCGCGAATGCGCAATGTGACTCACAAGGAAAATATTCTTCGACAGGCACTTTTCTTTTTTTTTTTTAATGATTCTTCACGACTTTATGACAGTTAAATGATATTTCTTGCACAATTACTCGACCACCTTCTTTATATTTTCTTTTCAACTTCTTTTATATTCACTGGATTTTAAAACTTTTCAAAGATCATTGGATGCGACTTGTTGACCAGATGTATCGTCCATGCATGTAGATCATTACATATTTAAGCAAATTATTCGCTAGTGCGTCAGGGGTGAAGAGAACGCAAGACTGTTCTCTGTTTTCTCCCGTTTTTAAAATTGCAACAAACTACTTCTTCGTGGTGTACACATAATAGGATAAAAATATTTAATGACAATTGCTTGGTCAATCACCCAAGAGTGCAATTTATTTCACAATTCTTCCAGTCGTCAAGCAATTTTCCACAACGTACATCAAACTGTCTTTACAGAATATAATTTCAGAGAGAGCATATGTTCCCTGTACTCTATGAAAGTGTCTCCATTTGGTTTCCTCGCTTATACATATAGATAGACGATAGTAGAGAAAGAAATTATGACGAATAAACGTACGATCAATCGCACGATAGAACTTATGCTGACCATGTTTGGATCCTGGCCAGGTATATCATGCGCACTACTCTATAGAACATTTTGGATGATTACGTTAGCAATTAATGGATTCTTTCACTATCGATATTTTGTGACGCATTTTTATTTTGATAACCTTTTCGACTTGATGGACTGTTTGAGTAGCTTCTTGGCGCTTGTGAAACTGACCGTTAAGCTCATTATATTTTTCTTAAAACAACGGTAAGAGATTTATTATAAGTTTAATTTGCACTTAACACTAGCAAATAATAAATTAAACTTATAATAAATTAAACAAATAAAAGAAAGAGAAAAATAACATTTTGACTATACGCTGTATCTCGAAATATTCGATTGTTTGTAGAAAATTTTTCGAAATTTTGACAATGACGGCGGAAGATTGGAACGATTGCGATAACACTGGCGTTGCGTTTAACGAAACGGCAAGCAAAGCGAAACTATCGAATCGTATTTGTAATGGATTAATTTGTCTTCATGCAATCGCCGCGCTTGCATACCTTACTAGCATTCTTCTGGCTGATACTGATGTCACCGATCGAACGGCTGACCTGCCTCTAATGATGAAAATGGAATATCCTTTCGTTATAGACACGCAACGCAAGTACAGACTGGTATTAGTTACGCAATTCGTTTTTGTGATGGTGTGCACTTTGGGAACTGGTTTATTCAACGCTTTGTTTCTAACTCTGGTAACCTGCACCTGCATAAACAAGTATCATAAGCAAAATACAACTTTATTCATAATTACAAATTATGTAAATGTCAAGCTGTAAATTTGACAAAAATTAAATATATTTTTTAGATCTAATTCCTGCATGCATACTATCAAATTCATTTCTTGTTAAATATATTCTAATTTTTTGAAGATAAAGTAAGTAATCGTAATTACATTGTCATAAATAACAGAACTTTTTTTTGTAGACTTTACACGTAGGCAGTCAAATAAACATCTTGCTTTGCTGGTTAACGGAAGTTAAAGAATCCATCATCGAGAAGACACATGATTCATATGCCACTTTTATGATAAAAATTATTCAAAAACATCAAAAAATTATCAGTCTTTCAGACAAGATTGAAAATCTCTATTCATACATTGCTTTGCTGCAATTTACATCGAATACGGTGATGATTTGCTCATTAGGATTTCTCATTGTAACCGTGAGTAAACTTGAAATTTCAAATATAAAAATATTTCACTTTTCAAATCAATTACATTAGTTAATTTTTGTATACATTAATCTCTATTATTTGTGTCTATCATGTTAATTTATTTATTTTGTTCATATAAACAACTATTTATAACTTTTCATACGTGAATGTGTTTATATTCATTCTTTTTCAATATTACAGGCAATCGGCAGTCCCGACGCCACTGAACAAATAGTGAGGTCTTTTTTATTTTACGTCATAACGAATCTTGAAGCGTTTATATTTTGCTTCGCTGGAGAATATCTGAGTAATAAGGTTAGCAACAAAAAATGTGATAATAAATAGAAGATGTACAGACAATCTACGTTTAAGGCGTGAAAACTCATATTATAAAGAGAAATTCTATGAAATTTATATTTATATTATTTTCATCTTCACAGAGCAAAGCAATCGGAAACGCAGCGTACAATTCTGCTTGGTACAATATGAAAGCTAAGGATAGTCGTGTTTTATTATTTATAATTTTAAGATCGCAGAGACAATTGAAGTTTACAGCAGGCAAAATGGCAGTTCTCTCTTTAGAGTACTTTACAAATGTGAGATACACAATAATTAGAGAAGAAACATATCTGAACTGAAACTTTCATGTATAATGACATTGTCATCTATATTTTTGTTATCTATCATAACAAATAATATATTATTATCGTATAAAATAGTTTTCTATAAATTTTTTACATTGACATATAATAATAATAATAGTAATAATAATAATAATAGTAATAACAACAATAATAATAATAATAATATATGTATATATCTTTTTCTTTATAAGAACTAATAAAAACAACGTTGTTATAGATCATGAAAGCTTCGGGGTCGTATTTATCAGTACTGCTGGCAATGAAATGAAGCTTGTAATATCCATCTTGTAATTTCCAAGTGACAGTCGTGAAGTAACGGATCATAGAAATAGGTTTTTCTAATTAGGAATCTGTATATACAGTAAATATTTTTTAAATGTATACTTTTAGACCAACGTATATACGTAATTATTAATTGAATACAGAAAACTGTAATATAGAAATAGCATTCTTTTCACTAATGTAGGAAAAATTGTGTTCTTACACGGCTTCTGTCTAAGACACAGCTTCTCACTCCTTCAAACATGTAAACACACGCATTTGGATACACGTATTTTTACCTATGCACTCTACTCTTGTTGGTTTTTTAGAACCAATGCACACAGATTTGCTGCAAACTGCCAGCAACTGTGAGCAACCTCACACTGTAACACTTGAGTTTCTCTGCTGCTTTTTCGCTGTTCCGGTGCATAAACAAATATTTCTCAAATATTTACCGGAGCTGAAGTACGACCGTCAGACGCGTACGTTCGCATCCACACGAATCATTGCATATTTAAATACGCGATTACATCACTGACGTCCAAGGGAAGGAGAAATGACCCTTCGTGTTCTCCCTCTTTTTGTATCGATGTTGTGACAAGCTATGGTAAGCGTACGCGAGCGAGGGCTCCATATGGCACAATAAAAATATTTAATGAGATATTCCCATTGGCCGATCATGGTAGGGAGCGTCCATTTGATGACCTCGTAGAACTTCCCAGTCTTTATGCAGTTATTCTAGAATATACATCGTCTTTATTGGCAAATATACGTTGAGTGACAAAGAGAGAAAGATAGAGAGAAAGAAAGAGAGAAAGAGAGAGCACAGTTTGTTTGTCCTGTTACGTATCGATACTTTCCCTCGTGTAAAAAAGAGCGAAGAGAAAAAAGGGATTATATATGACACGTAAAAGCACAATTAATCGTACGTTAAAATTAATGCTCACTGTGTGTGGTATATGGCCAGGCACATCGTGTATTATAATCTGCAGGACGTATTGGATTATCGCGTTAGCAATAGATGAGATTTGTCACTATCGTTATCTTTTAATGCATTTGCACTCTAACGATCTTTTTGACTTGATGGACTGTTTCAGTAGTTTTTTAACGCAAGTAAAATTTACGATTAAATTGATTATATTTTGGCTAAATGAACGGTAAGTAAAGAAAAGATACTGTGTGATAATATATACATAATTTGTATTACCCAAAGATTATTCCGTTATTCTCTATTCAATATCTTGTATATTTATAATTAATATGTATGTGGTACAGATAAATAAAGTATTTACTCATTCATGAATATTTGCTTTCCTTCATAATCTTTGTCGATGAGTGCGTACCTATTTTATTTCTCCAGAATATAAGGAAATAAGAAAGTTAAAATTGTTCAAAAGAAATTAAGATATAATCATATAAGAATGCAATAAACTTCTCTAGATACATTAGCTTCTGTGTATTACTGTGTATTTTCTTCTAGTCGATAGAATAATTAATGATTCAAATAATTCCTAGAAAATTCATCGAGATCTTGGCGATGATGGCAGAAGACTGGAATGATTGCGCTAGCAGTGACGTCAACATGCGCGAAACGGCGCACAAAGCTAAATTAGCAGATCGTATCACTAATGCGATGTTCACTCTTCACACATTAACCATCGTTGCATATAGTATTGGCATTTTTTTGGCCGACGTCGATGTCACCAGTCAGTCCGAATTACCTCTTCTCTTAAAGGTGGAGCTTCCTGTCGACATAAACACAAAACGCATGTACAAAATGTTGTTGGCCATGCAATTCGTGCATCTTATTATGTCCGGTTGTGGAACAGGTCTACTAAATGCTTTGCTTTTAACTTTGGTAAGTAAGTTGCAATGTGCAAAATGCATTTGTTACAAATAATACAAATTAATACTTAGAAATAATTGATCATCTCAATTTTTTTTTAATTATCTCAAAATATCTTTCTTTTGCTGTTTAAATGTATAATATTTTATTTTAAATGTATTATATTTCGAATTTCGCTCAATTTGATGAGTTTTATTTTTAGACTTTACACGTAGGTGGTCAGATAGATATTCTGCGATGCTGGTTAAATGAACTCGTACCAAGAGGAAATGAAGAAAGATCCGAATCTGTCAACGTTACAACGAGTAAAATCATTCGCAAACATCAAAGAATCATTAGTTTTTCGGAATACATTGAAGATTTATATACATATATTGCATTAGTACAGTTTACATCAAATACTGTGCTGATTTGCTCCTTGGGTTTTCTTATTGTAACGGCGAGTGAAAGTATTAAGTATTATGCATAATGAATATTACTTTCTATAAAAGATTAATCGTAATTTTTATTACAAATAAATTCAACATTTTGTTACAAATGAATCTGCAACTTGTTATATACATTAGATATATATTTACAATTTTGGATAATAATTGCTTTGATATTGCAGGCAATTGGCAATCCTGATGCGACGGAACACATAGTGCGGTCTCTTTTATTTTACACAGTAACAAATCTCGAAGCGTTTATATTTTGTTTCGCAGGAGAATATCTGAAAAACAAGGTTAGATGGGACAATAATTATGATGATCAATAGCAGTTACTTGAATTTGTCGAGTTAGAAGACTTCACGGCGATTTCTTTATCTCTACCTTTCTAGAGTAAAGCTATCGGAACTGCAGCGTACAATTCCGCTTGGTACAAAATGAAACCTAAAAATAGTCGTAATTTGATATTCGTGATATTAAGAGCGCAGAAGCAATTGACACTTACAGTTGGGAAAATAATGGATCTCTCCTTAGAATCTTTTACAAGTGTAAGATTTACGCAACACACAAAATAATTTTGGACAATAATTGTACACATAATATTTGTATACACACAATATATTTAAGATACTTTCTACATAAAAAATTTACTTTTTATCTATATAAATCTTTTATATCAATTTGTAAATGTCTTATAGCAATATTCAAAGTGCATTTTTCTTGATAATAAAATTATAATCTTTTAAAATATTAATCTCTAATACAAAAAGTTCATATTCTTTATAGATTATGAAAGCTTCGGGATCATATTTGTCAGTACTGCTAGCTATGCAATAAATACATCATATATTTGAAGATTTTTATACAATAGTCTTGAAGAATATCATGTAAATATATCTTCAGCGATAGAAACAGTACATACAGTATAACGTATATGTATTTTAGAAACAGTACATACAGTATAATGTATATGTATTTTTATAATTTATATTCAAACAAGTAAAGTATAGCTTAAAGTATAGCCTAAAGTATAGCTTAAAGTAGTAATAATTTAGATATCTAAAAATAATACTAATTTACAGGATATAAAAATCATTCTTTACATAATCACAATACTTTAAATTATTTTCGAAAAATTGTAAAATTATATACATACATTTATATAAAGTCATATCGGTCCTTAATTAAAATTAAATTAACAAAGAGTACACACAATCTGATACAACTTTTATATTTTCCAGTTTAATATACATTTGTGTATCTTTTAGTAAAATAAACTAGAATATTGGTTATTAAAACAATTAAATAAACTAGATATACACAGCACTTGTTAATAAACACACTAAAAATTATTTTGCATATACAAAAAATACAATGCAAAAATTTTTAATACAATAATATAATATACAGTCCATTTAAATACTTATTTACGTAGTAATGGATTTACATAGTAAATATATCAGTTTTCATTTTCAGATATAAATGCGTTTAATCCTAATTATCAAGTTAATCCTAATTATTTCTCATTAGTACAAATATTATATTTCTACAACACAAATCCACTGTTATCTATTACAAGCAAAACATGTAAATCTTTATAGTGCACATAGTTCCTCACAGAACTTTTCATCCTTTAGAGATTAAAACTTTTCTGAAGCACCATAGAGTAGCATGACTAACTATCACATTATCTACGTCCGTACGTATTGTTGCATATTTAAGTGTACAATTCACGATTGTAGTATTGTAGCGCACAAGAGAGAAGTGAAAAAACCTCATCTATCTTCACATTTCTTACATGAAATTCATGAAAACCACGATAAAATGTATTCACGGTCTATGCGCACAGTAGGATAAAAATATTTAATGAGCAACTTAAATTGCGATCAATTGCCGAAGGTTGAACTTACTGCAGAATTCTTAGAACGTTCCAGTTTTTCTCACGCAGATATTCTATAATACATGTAGAATTGTCATTGAAACGTACGCGCGTTGATCAAAATACATTTCTCTCATTTACCTAAGAATTTGTATTCTATTATATATACTTTGATAGACTTTACACAGAAGCGAGACTGTGTAAAACGGAAACAAAGAGAAATAAGAATTCATGGCTCGTAAAAGTACATTTAACCGAACGTTGAAGTTCATGCTCACTTTGTGTGGCATTTGGCCAGGCATATCGTATGTACTGTTCTGCAGAATATTTTGGGTCATTTCTTTAACATTTACCCTATTCTGCCACTACCGTTATTTTACAACACATGTATATTCTGCTGAAATCTTGGATATGATGGCTTGTTTGTCTAGTTTTCTTGCATATGCCAAAGTAATTATCAAGTTTATTGTATTTTGGTTAAATCAGAGGTGAGTAATATGATTGACACATAAGGTTTAGAAACATTCGACAAAATATTACAATTAATATGCACTTATATTAAAGCTGGAATGAAAGATATTGTAATTCCAAAACCATAATTTTTCAGAAAATTTATATGTATCATAATTTTTATAAAAGTAGAGTAATATATTATGTAGCAACAAAACTTTCTTTTTTGACACAATGTACATCACATAGTAATTACCAATTTAAGATAAGAAAATATGTTAAAACAATCTCACTTAAAAATAGTTTTTTTAATTTCTAGAGTAAATATATTTATCACATTATTATTACTAATTTAAAAAACATATATGAGCAAAGATCGATGAGTAAAAATAAAAAACAATTAGATACTGTAATAAAAAATATAATACTGTAATAAAATACTGTAATTAAAAATACTGTAATAAAAAAAATAATAACAAATCTATAAAGAGATCAATTTATGATAACGATTAAGATTATTTTATGATTGATGCAACAATCAATAGTATAATTATATAATTGTTTACAGAAAATGTGTCGAAATCTTGGCAGTGATGACGGAAGATTGGAATGATTGCATTAACAGTGACATTAACATGCGAGAGACGGTACGCAAGGCAAAAACATCGGATCGTATTACAAATGCTATCATTACACTTCACACGATGTCAATTGTTACATATTGCATTGGTATTATCCTGGCCGATGTTGATGTCAATGATACCACGAAAGAACTACCTTTAATCGATAAGATAGAAATGCCTTTCGACATAAACACGCAGTCTAAGTACAGAATAGTTTTAATTACGGAATTTTTGTATATGATTCTTTGCGGATGGGCGACTGGTATAACAAACTCCTTACTGTTGACATTGGTAAGTTAAGAGTTCATTTTCCATTTACGAGTATACTTGCAACTGTGTCTGATTTAAAAAAATAATAGTAGGCTTTCTAAAATGTTAATATGAAGAATGTAAAACCTGATACCTCTCTCTCTTTCTTTCTCTCTCTCTCTAATACATGTAAAAAAAACGTTATTTATATTTATTTTAATGATACTACAATATTTGATACTTTGTGGGTTAATTTTGATTAGTTGCTTATCTATTAATTTTATTCGTCAATTATATTGTAGTTAATTTCTCACGTTGTGGTATCTTTATTTTCAGATCTTACATACGGCTGGCCAAATCGAGATTATGTGTCACTGTCTAGCGCAGCTTGTGTCTCGTAAGAACAAGGGCAAATCAATCACTATGACTACGAGTAAAATTATTCAAAAACACCAAAGAATCATCAGCTTTTCTAAAAACATTGAAAGTCTTTATTCATATATCACATTGCTTCAGTTTGTGTCAAACACAATAATGATATGTTCGCTGGGTTTTCTTATAATAACAGTGAGTAATACCGTGAGGAATACAGATGTATTATGTAATTCTTCAAGTAACTACTAACATTAAATACAAAAATTTATTATTCTATATTGTATTCTATGTTACATCTATTTAAATCTTTTTTTATTATAAAATAATAAAATCGATTACATATTAATATTACATATTAATATTATATTATATTTTAATAAAAAGTATATAGCATTACATTTAATAGATTTTTACATATTATTTTTGTACAATATTACAGACAATTGGTAGTCCTAATGCAGTAGAACAAATAATGAAATCATTATTATTTTACACTATAACAAATCTCGAAGCATTTATATTTTGCTACGCTGGAGAATATTTGAACAATAAGGTAAAAAACGATATATTATTTATAATAATAACAAAATATTTCCGTTACATAATATTACTTATTACTTTTATTTTATAAAAAACCGAAAAAAGTTTGTATATATTAGAAATTATTTTATCTCCACTTTTATAGAGCAAAGAAATTGGTGCTGCAGCATATAACTGTGAATGGTATGATTTAAAATCTGCAGAAAGTCGTCTTCTATTATTTATTATATTAAGATCGCAGAAACCACTGACACTCACAGTAGGAAAAATATCGGATCTTTCCTTAGAATCTTTTACAAAAGTAAGATTTATATTAATACCCATAAATTTTTTTTTAAAAAAGAAAAAATATAAAAAACAAAGAAAAATATATATTTACTTTTTATAATATTACAGTTAAAAATATTGATTTTTTAAGTAAAAAAGTAATATTGTTATATTTTAGATCATGAATGCTTCGGGATCATATTTGTCAGTGTTGTTGGCGATGCAATAAGTAGTTTGACAATAACACAAATGACATAAGTAGTTCTTAAATAACCTCAGAAAACTCAAAGTTAAATCATTAGTTACTCATACATCTTGTAATATTTTTCTAACTATACTGCAAATATAAAAAAGTTTCTAATTTTTTGTTTAAATCATTGACATAACTACAATTAAAGAATATTATAAAAGTTCGTTGCGTAACAAAAAACAAATCTTTTTAAATTCTAATTTTTTAAATAAAATAATATATATTTCCATAGCATTGCTGCTCTAGATTTTGAGATTTTCCTGAAGGGTCGTAAACACTATTGATTGTCGCACATCATCGTTACTGAATTATTACATATTTAAAACAGATAATTTACGGTTGTATTATTAACCCAAGAGAGGAAAGAGTAACCCTTTCTACCTATCTCAGGCAACAAAACGACAAATATATTATACATATACAGGAATAAAATATTTTATGAGTTTTGGTACAATTCTAAGATTTTTTATTCTTTATCTCAACATTTTAAAACACATATTTTATATACTTACATTTATGATAAATGTGATTAATTTGATATACTTTACTTATTCGATACTTTAATTGTTGTTTTTATACACGATAATCTATACACCAAACATATATTTATATTATATATCTTATTTTTCCATGCAATTAGTTCTGACTCATTTAATTGTGGTAAATTATTTTATTTTTACGCAGAAATATTCGAGTATTTATAAAATTTTTATTACATTGCTAAAATATGAAGATTGCTAATAACACAAATTATTACAAACGCTTTTAATTATTACAAGCAACTTAAGATAAAGTTTCGAAGACCTTTTTCTTTCTTTTAATTTTCTGGGTTTTAGATTTCGAAACTTTTCTGAAGGATCGGAGACAAGACTGATCATCGAATTTAGCCACATCTATCTCCACACAAATCATTGCAAATTTAAAGTAGACAATACTGCGATTATATTATCAGTACTTAAGAGAGGAAAAAGCGAAGGTGAATTCTTCTCTTATCTTGCAAACTTGAAAAACAATACATGTACGATCTCTACACGAAGTGCGATCAAAAATTTAATGATCAATTTTCAGTTGCTACGTTGTACATATTCTTTCGTGATATATTTTTCTTTATCCCTTAGGTTCAAACAGATATACTGTGATATATTATAGTTTCTATCAAAATATAAACATAATTTACTGAACTGTCTATCAAAAAAAGACATATATTTGTCTGAAACATTTTTTTCGCTTCACTTTTTATTCTGTTCTGAACTGCAAATATCATTTTGACAAATTTACTTGAACGAGCAACAAAAATAAAAACAGACAGAAAATGTGTGTGTAAAATATAACCTAATATAGAGATAGTTAGATTTCTTACAATAACATTAATTTATAAATAAATATAAAAAAATAACATAAAGTCATTCTTTACGTTCATCATTATATTACCATAATAGATTATTTTTTAGAATTGTAAAATTGTAAAATATATATATATATATATGTATGAAATTATATACTAAATATACTAAATATTATATTATTATACTTTGTGTGTATTTAAATGATATAATATATAGAGTGTAAAGCTAAAAGTGTTACAGACTATTATGTCTAAAATTAACAAGCAAAATATGAAAATCAAAATGTCCTTGAAGTAATCTTAATGATTTCACTTATTAAAAAAATTCACTGTGTCATGATGCTACCTTTGAAACGGTTGATACAAACAAACATTTCATATTTCGCTTATTTTTAGAAGTAATACAATAGTCTTTACTTTTAGTTTTACACCATGATGTACCTGTTATACTTTTCATATTCTTTACACATTGTTTTTAGTAAAATAATTGAGAGAGAGAATATTAGATAAAAGAATTAAATAGATGTATATAATTCGTTCCAACAAAATTACACTTAAAATTATTTTGCAGGTACATGTAAAAAATACAATATAGAAATAATTTAAATACACACAAAGTATAATAATATAATATTTAGTATATTTAAATATTTACCTATATAAATTGTGATTAACACGTAATATACCATTTCATCGTACATTTTTAAATACAATTCATGTATTTGTTGTTAATCTTAACTGCGTTTCACCACTTTCGATATTTCTACAATACAAATCATTTTTAGACAATACAAGTTAGACAAGTAAAGTAATATAAAGTTTTGTAATGTTGCATATAGTTGCCGGATCTTCATCCTCTAGAAATTAAAATTTTTCTGATGCACAGTAGTCACGATTGACCATCGGACATACATGGTCATATCTATGTCCACGAGTCGTTGCATATTTAAAGGCAATTCACGATTGTAATACCAGCGCAGAAGAGAGGGGAAAAAGATCTTACTTATCTTTCCATTTCTTACTTCATGTAAGAAACGGAAAGATGAAATTCTTGAAAACCACGATAAAATGTATTTACGGTCTATGCACAGCAAGATCAAAATATTTAATGAGCAACTTAAATTGCGATCAATTGCCGAAGGTTGAACTTACTGCAAATTTCTTAGAACATTCCAGTTTTTCTCACGCAGGTATTCTATAATACATGTAAAACTGTCTTTGAAACGTAAGCGCGTTGATCAAAATACATTTCTCTCATTTACCTAAGAATTTGTATTCTATTATATACACTTTGATAGACTCGCTTCTGTGTAAAACGGAAACAAAGAGAAATAAGAAATTATGGCTCGTAAAAGTACATTTAACCGAACGTTGAAGTTCATGCTCACTTTGTGTGGCATTTGGCCAGGCATATCGTATGTACTGTTCTGCAGAATATTTTGGGTCATTTCTTTAACATTTACTATATTCTGCCACTACCGTTATTTTACAACACATGTATATTCTGCTGAAATCTTGGATTTGATGGCCTGTTTGTCTAGTTTTCTTGCATATACCAAAGTAATTATCAAGTTTATTGTATTTTGGTTAAATCAGCGGTGAGTAATATGATTGACACATAAGGTTTAGAAACATTCGACGAAATATTACAATTAATATGCACTTATATTAAAGCTGGAATGAAAGATATTGTAATTCCAAAACCATAATTTTTCAGAAGATTTATATGTATCATAATTTTTATAAAAGTAGAGTAATATATTATGTAGCGACAAAACATTCTTTTTTGACATTACAATGTACATCATAGCGATTACTAATTTAAGGTGAGAAAATAATGTAAAGCACTCTCACTTAAAAATACAGTTTTTTTTTTTTTAGAGTAAATATATTTATCACATTATTATTAATAATTTAAAAAACATATATGAGCAAAGATCGTTGATGAGTAAAAATAAAAAACAATTAGACAATACTGTAATAAAATAACAAATCTTTAAAGAGATCAATTTATATGACGATTAAGATTATTTTACGATTGATGTCACAATTAACAGAGATAATTATTCACAGAAAATGTGTTGAAATCTTGGCAGTGATGACGGAAGATTGGAATGATTGCATTAACAGTGACATTAACATGCGAGAGACGGTACGCAAAGCAAAAACATCGGATCGAATTACAAATTCTATCATTACTCTTCACACGATGTCAATTGTTACATATTCCATCGGTATCATCCTGGCCGATGTTGATGTCAGTGATACCAAAGAGCTACCTTTAATCGATAAGATGGAAATGCCTTTCGACATAAACACGCAGTCTAGCTACAGAATAGTTTTAATCATGGAATTTTTTTTTCTGATTCTTTGCGGATGGGCGGCTGGTATAACAAACTCCTTACTGTTGACATTGGTAAGTTAAGAGTCCATTTTTCATTCACGAGTATACTTGCAACTGTGTCTGATTTAAAAAAATAATAATAGGCTTTTTAAAATGTCAATAATGTCGGAATGTAAAACCTGATCCCTCACTCTCTCTTTCTCTCTCTTTTTCTCTAATACATGTAAAAAAATGTTATTTATATTTATTTTAATGATACTACAATATTTGATACGTTGTGGGTTGATTTTGATTAGTTGTTTAGATATTAATCTTATTCGTCAATTATATTGTAGTTAATTTCACACGTAGTGGTATCTTTATCTTCAGATCTTACATACAGCTGGCCAAATCGAGATTATGTGTTACTGTTTAGCGCAACTTGTGTCTTGTAAGAACAAGGGCAAATCAATCACTGCGACTACAAGCAAAATTATTCAAAAACACCAAAAAATCATCAGTTTTTCTGAAAACATTGAAAGTATTTATTCATATATCGCGTTGCTTCAGTTTGTGTCAAACACAATAATGATATGTTCGCTAGGTTATCTTATAATAACAGTGAGTAATAACGTTGAATATAAAGTATGTAATTCTTCAAGTAACTGCTAAAATTAAATATAAAAATAATTTTTTTATATTCTATATTGTGTTCTGTATTACTATCTATTTAAGTCTTTTTTTATTATAAAATCGATCATTTAATATTACATATTAATATTATATTATATCTTATAAAAATTATAAAAATATCTAATAAAAAGTATATGGCATTACATTTAATAGATTTTTACATATTATTTTTGTACATTATTACAGACAATTGGTAGTCCTAATGCTAATGCAGTAGAAGGAATAATAAAATCATTATTATTTTACACTATAACAAATCTTGAAGCATTTATATTTTGCTATGCTGGAGAATATTTGAACAATAAGGTAAAAAACGATATATTATTTATAATAATAACAAAATATTTCCGTTACATAATATTACTTATTACTTTTATTTTATAAAAAACCGAAAAAAGTTTGTATATATTAGAAATTATTTTATCTCCACTTTTATAGAGCAAAGAAATTGGTGCTGCAGCATATAACTGTGAATGGTATGATTTAAAATCTGCAGAAAGTCGTCTTCTATTATTTATTATATTAAGATCGCAGAAACCACTGACACTCACAGTAGGAAAAATATCGGATCTTTCCTTAGAATCTTTTACAAAAGTAAGATTTATATTAATACCCATAAATTTTTGGTTAAAAAAGAAAAAATATAAAAAACAAGAGAAAAATATATATGTACTTTTTATAATATTTTATAATTAAAAATATTGATTTTTTAAGTTAAAAAAGTAATATTATTATATTTTAGATTATGAATGCTTCGGGATCATATTTGTCAGTGTTGTTGGCGATGCAATAGTAGTTTGACAATAACACAAATGACATAAGTAGTTCTTAAATAACCTCAGAAAACTCAAAGTTAAATCATTAGTTACTCATACATCTTGTAATATTTTTTTAACTATACTGCAAATATAAAAAAGTTTCTAATCTTTTGTTTCAATCATTGACATAACTACAATTAAAGAATATTATAAAAGTTCGTTGCGTAACAAAAAACAAATCTTCTTAAATTCTAATTTTTTAAATAAAATAATATATATTTCCATAGCATTGCTGCTCTAGATTTTGAGATTTTCCTGAAGGGTCGTAAACACTATTGATTGTCGCACATCATCGTTACTGAATTATTACATATTTAAAACAGATAATTTACGGTTGTATTATTAACCCAAGAGAGGAAAGAGTAACCCTTTCTACCTTTCTCAGGCAACAAAACGACAAATATATTATACATATACAGGAATTAAAATATTTTATGAGTTTTGGTACAATTCTAAGATTTTTTTATTTTTTTCTTAACATTTTAAAACACATATTTTATATACTTACATTTATGATAAATGTGATTAATTTGATATACTTTACTTATTCGATACTTTAATTGTTGTTACTATACACGATAATCTATACACCAAACATATATTTACATCATATATCTTATTTTTCCATGCAATTAGTTCTGACTCATTTAATTGTGGTAAATTATTTTATTTTTATGCAGAAATTCGGGTATTTATAAAATTCTTGTTACATTGCTAAAGTATGAAGATTGCTAATAACACAAATTATTACAAACGTTTTTAATTATTACAAGCAACTTAAGATAAAGTTTCGAAAACGATTTCTTTCTTCTAATTTTCTAAGTTTTAGATTTCGAAATTTTTTTGAAGAGTCGCGGACAAAAGCTGATCATAGAATTTAGTCATACCTATCTTCACACAAATCATTGTATATTTAAAGTAGACAATACTGCGATTATATTATCAGTACTTAAGAGAGGAAAAAGCGAAGGTGAATTCTTCTCTTATCTTGCAAACTTGAAAACAATACATGTACGATTTCTACACGAAGTGCGATCAAAAATTTAATGGTCAATTTTCAGTTGCTACGTTGTACATATTCTTTCGTGATCTATTTTTCTTTATCCCTTAGGTTCAAACAGATATACTGTGATATATTATAGTTTCTATCAAAATATAAACATAATTTACTGAACTGTCTATCAAAAAAAGACATATATTTGTCTGAAACATTTTTTTCGCTTCACTTTTTATTCTGTTCTGAACTGCAAATATCATTTTGACAAATTTACTTGAACGAGCAACAAAAATAAAAACAGACAGAAAATGTGTGTGTAAAATATAACCTAATATAGAGATAGTTAGATTTCTTACAATAACATTAATTTATAAATAAATATAAAAAAATAACATAAAGTCATTCTTTACGTTCATCATTATATTACCATAATAGATTATTTTTTAGGAATTGTAAAATTATATATTATATATATATGTATATATATATATAATGTATGAAATTATATACTAAATATACTAAATATTATATTATTATACTTTGTGTGTATTTAAATGATATAATATATAGAGTGTAAAGCTAAAAGTGTTACAGACTATTATGTCTAAAATTAACAAGCAAAATATGAAAATCAAAATGTCCTTGAAGTAATCTTAATGATTTCACTTATTAAAAAAATTCACTGTGTCATGATGCTACCTTTGAAACGGTTGATACAAACAAACATTTCATATTTCGCTTATTTTTAGAAGTAATACAATAGTCTTTACTTTTAGTTTTACACCATGATGTACCTGTTATACTTTTCATATTCTTTACACATTGTTTTTAGTAAAATAATTGAGAGAGAGAATATTAGATAAAAGAATTAAATAGATGTATATAATTCGTTCCAACAAAATTACACTTAAAATTATTTTGCAGGTACATGTAAAAAATACAATATAGAAATAATTTAAATACACACAAAGTATAATAATATAATATTTAGTATATTTAAATATTTACCTATATAAATTGTGATTAACACGTAATATACCATTTCATCGTACATTTTTAAATACAATTCACGTATTTGTTGTTAATCTTAACTGCGTTTCATTTCTTTCGATATTTCTATACAAATCCTATACAATACAAATTATTTTTAAACAATACAAGTAGACAAGTTAGACAAGTAAAGTAACATAAAGTTTTGTAATGTTGCATATAGTTGCCAGATTTTCATCCTCTAGAAATTAAAACTTTTCTGATGCACAGTGATCACGATTGACCATCGGACATACATGGTCACATCTATATCCACCTGTCGTTGCATATTTAAAAGCAATTCACGATTGTAATACGCAGAAGAGAGGGGAAAAAGATCTTACTTATTTTTCCATTTCTTACTTCATGTAAGAAACGGAAAGATGAAATTCTTGAAAACCACGATAAAATGTATTTACGGTCTATGCACTGCAAGATCAGAATATTTAATGAGCAACTTAAATTGCGATCAATTGCCGAAGGTTGAACTTACTGCAGATTTCTTAGAAAATTCTAGTTTTCCTCACGCAGGTATTCTGTAATGTAGAACTGTCATTGAAACGTACGCGCGTTGATCAAAATACATTTCTTTCATCTATCTAAGAATTTTTATTCTATTATATACACTTTGATGGACTCGCTTCTGTGTAAAACGAAAACAAAGAGAAATAAGAATTCATGGCTCGTAAAAGTACATTTAACCGAACGTTGAAATTCATGCTCACTTTGTGTGGTATTTGGCCAGGCATATCGTATGTACTGTTCTGCAGAATATTTTGGGTCATTTCTTTAACATTTACTATATTCTGCCACTACCGTTATTTTACAACACATGTATATTCTGCTGAACTCTTGGATTTGATGGATTGTCTTTCCAGTTTCCTTGCATATTCTAAAATAATTATCAAATTTATCGTATTTTGGTTAAATCAGCGGTGAGTAATATGATTTACACGTAAGGTTTAGAAACATTTGACGAAATATTACGATTAATATGCACTTATATCAAAGTTGCAACAAAAGATATTATAATTTCAAAACCATAATTTTTCAGAAAATTTATTTGCACCATAATTTTTAGTAAAAGTAGAATTGTGAGTAATATTTTATGTACTATTATGTAGTGACAAAACCTTCTTTTTTGACACAATGTACATCACATAGTGATTTGACCGATTTCAAGTGAGAAAATATTGTAAAGCATTCTCACTTAAAAATACAGTTTTTTCATTTCTACTGTAAATATATTCATCACATTATTATTAATAAATTGCATATATGAGCAAAGATGACGTTGATAAGTAAAAATTATAGACAATTAGACAATATTGTAATGAAAAATGCAAATATGAGCAAAGATGACGTTGCATAAGTAAAAATTATAGACAATTAGACAATATTGTAATGAAAAATGCAAATATTTAAAGAGATCAATTTATATGACGACAATTAAGATTAGTCGTACAATTGATACCACGATCAATAGAAACAATCGCGGTCACAGAAAATTTGTCGAAATCTTGGCAGTCATGACGGAAGACCTGGAATGACTTCGCACTTTCCCCGGTGACATTAACATGCGAGAAACAGGTACGCAAATCGTCGATCATCGTTGGTCATCGGTTTCAAATCGCCTCAGAGAATATATAAAGAAGGTACACGTGTCTGGCCCCCATTTATTCCATCAGTACACGCTGTCGTGGTCGATGAGTGAGTTCGGAGCTCGGTTTGTCAAAAGTGTCACTGTCAAATTCTAGTTAGAAAATTCTAGCAACGCAAACCCGAGCGATTAACCGCGTACGTGTTTAAGCACGGAATTTTTTACGGAGACAGAGAGGGAGCAGCGAAATTGCGTGCAGCGCCTGCGAGGTTCTCGTAGCTTCTCATTTTGGCTGAATCAAGGTATGTCATTGCAAAATTTATTGTGACAGTTGTGCGATTTCTCCTCGCAAATGTCGCTTGCACGTCAACGTTTGATCCTTATTTTTAACATACGTACGTTTGCAAATTGAGCTTTTTATAATTTGAGCTTTTCCGGGAAAATTTGGCTTGAGAGAATGATGAGCGAACGCTAACTAATAGTAATGTTACATTAATACTACAATTTTTCGTTCAATAATCAAGTTCAATTTTGTTCAATAAATGTGATGTAACACGTGCTGTACATGACAGTTACATTGTTGAGTGAGAAATTAAAATGTTGATGTAATGTTATTTAGTAATTGCATCAGGACTAATTATTTGAAATATATCTTAACAGAGATGTCTTTTAAACTTTTTACTTTTGCTTACTCTCTTTAAAAGGCCTTTTAGACCTATTTTAACTCCATTTTCTACCTGTGAGAATAAAATCACTAATCTGATTAATAGTCTATGCATTTCTGTTTTCAAACAGGATACATTTGTATCTTTGTAGTTTATTCTTTGTTGAATTATTTTTGCAGATCTTTAGTAAGGTGCAACATAATGGAATTTCCAAATTTGGGAGAACATTGCTCCGAGAGTACATGCAACCGCTTGGATTTTTTACCTCTCAAGTGTGATGCTGCCAGGGAATCTTTTGCACGGATCATATAACTTATTTGAGTCACAGCTGCCCCAGCGCATATAAGAAGGACGTACAGGTGCCCGTGTGTCCATTGTGTGACGTTCCTATACCAATAAAACGCGGCGATCTGCCTGATGTAGCTGTGGGATTATTTTATAGACAACGACTGTAGAGAAAGCCGTAGGAAGGTATTCTCCAATAAGTGTTCTTCGAAGGGATGCAAGGTCAAGGAGATGGTGCCGGTAAAGTGCAGCGAATGCGGTGCCAATTTCGCTTGAAACACAGACACCCGACCGATCACGCTTGCATCGGAGCGGAAGAGGCACTGAGACTACGCAGGCTAGAGGCATTTGAACAAGAAAGGTCAAACGACAATATCGCAGAATAGCAGCAACAGCAATTCACATCCATTCCGCAGCCTTCAAGGAACAATGACCGAAGACGAAGCATTAGCTAGAGCTCTCCAAGCTTCCTTAGATGACGAGGAGAGAAACAGACGTATGTTACAACCAGTGCCTGTTGGAAACCGAGATAGATGTAGACTTTCATAACTATTTACACATTATTTTATAACGTTATAGAGAAAAAGCTTCCTCCTTGTTTTTATTAAAAATCTATGGACATAAAAATATATATTGTGATTCTCAAAGCTAGCACCGAATTATGAGTAATTTATATTCTGAGAGTTGCAGTTTGCATGGATAGTGCAAATGGACAGATTTATCGAGTTCGTACAGAATGATTTTTAATGAAAAGGATGCAAATCCTCATGAATTAGTCGATATGTTGATTTTATACAGAATTACACAAATAATGAATCGCAAACTACCTTAAAGGATGTACATACTTGATAATACAACGGAGGTTACTTAAATATCATATTTGTTGCTCTATTCTTTTTTTTTGATCTGTAATATATTGTTATGGATATAACTGTTGTTATACCTATAACTTGTGCTATTACGTTATATGCATAGAAATTAAACCATATTTATAAAATTGCTCACATAAGTAAGCACGTTATCACAATATCTTATGGGATTCCTAAGCAAAATTGTATATTAAGACATTTGTCTTAAAAGGATATTATTTATCATTAGATAAGGTTTTATGTTAAGTTGCAAGTACAAATTATTCATAACTTGATATTTCCTTTATATATCGTAAATGTGGATTGTCTCATATATTTCATTTAGATTGTAAACACTGGCTTACAACCAGGAAAGCTATTCTGCCGAAAATAAAACAATTCTGATAATATATTACAAGCTTCAGTATAGAGTGCCTTAGTAGACGAAGCATAATCTACATTAGAATATGCATTTACGTGAAATCTCTTCATTTTAATGATTAAAAAAACAAATTTAATTTATGCTTGTTAATATTTGTAATCGACTTGCTATAGAAATTGCTTTCAAACGGTGACTACGCATATTTCGTACGATAAAAGAAACAACTTGTGGATTTAATATTGTTTTCAATAGAATATTAAATTGTTATTAATTTATGATAATATCGTGTATACAAGAAAATATAATTATTATTATATTTTTCTTCCTATGGTATTTTAACAAATAACATATAAAATAAGTATTGATTTTTAGTGCAATATCAAAAACTGTGATGGCAGAAAGAAATCGTGTATATTGTACGATATCTAGGCGTGTTCATATTACAACTTAAGTAAAGTCTCAAGATAGAAATGACGTTTGAACATATCACAGTCGTGCTACAAGCTTCTTATTAAAAATTCAGAATATCACCAAAGTGAATAAACATGTAGACTTTATACTCAAGATATTGATATACTGATGAAACTGATATTCTGTGATAACTATCATATTTTTATAAATATATATAATTTTACAATATACTCAGTTTCTCTTAATTTACTTTCGACAATTTTTTCCTTTTGGAAATGTAGGATAAGCACCTTTTTAGCAAAATGTGGATGAGAGTTTTCAATATGTATATGTATATACACGAGACATGGATTTTAAAATAATTATAATAAGCAGAGAAATATATCTATAATATGTACGAATGCATTGACAATTAATGAATATAGTCAATAGCAGATGTATGCTTTATGCTTGCCATTACGTATATATTTAATGATTAATATGCTTTTAATATTGAAGATTCGAAAATAATATAATTCTTGATGATATAAATTGTAAATAGAAATACGCTTTTTACTATTTTAAAAGATTTGTCAGTACTGTTACATTATACTCGCCTAAGACGTGACAGAGTTACTGGAAAGGAGCATAAAAGGAGCGCTTATTATCTTCTTGATGTTATATTTTAAACATGAGAGAATCTTCTCAACATAAATTATTTTCTAATTTTTACTTGTACCTCTCTAAAAAGTATTTAAATTTAAATCTATAAACATATATATATATATATACTGCCTTCCAGTGTTTCTGAAACGTTTAAAATGTGTAAGATGAGGTGAATCATTATACATTCCTATATACATGTATATCCAGATGTATATCTTCTTATACATATTATAATAATTTATATTTAATGGATTCTGATATAAATACAAATAAATTGGAAATACATAATAAACGCAAAGAAATAACAAGCAGATGATTTTACAGACGTACAAATACTTCATTTATTGATATTATGTATAATTCATAATTTGTTTTCTATTCAGATGTGCTGTATAAAATTGTATGTTGTAACAATTATGCGATCTTAATACAACATAACTTTTCCAACAATTTTTAAATCTATGATATATATCTTTAAATATATGATATATGGCTTTAAAAGTGTTCATATATATAAAATAAATTTTTCAATAAAGTGTTCAGTAGGAGGTTGTTTTTCTCTTTTCTTTGAATATGCTTTCAGGATTTTGATTGTTATCTAGACATATCAAATAATTATAACGAAATAAATTTATTTTGACAATTTAAAATATAGGCATTTACGACATATATGGGGGAAAATTTCTCAAGTGTCCCAACGAAAAAAATCAAGGTCACAATCGAGCTGCAAATTGGCTCAATTGTTGCTCTATCGAATAGTAGTTCATGGCCCAAAATTTATTTAATTCCTTTCCCAATTTGCCGAGATAGAGGGGGGTGAAGTTTTAGGGTTCTACCGATTATTCGTGTATTTAAGTGATTGTAACATTTCATGCATCGCTCCAAACAAAATTTTACTAGAGATCTTTTTTCTTCATTTTTTTATGACCTTTCACGCGATTACTTTAATTTTTTTCTAAAATTAAATTTTAACCCTTTCTTTGGCAAATTAAACATAAAAATCTCTTTTTTACCAAGATGGACAACTTTTAACGCTCTGAAAAGTATCTAGAATGAAAGCTGAGGTTTTTTCCTATAAGTATACCAAATTTCAAGAGGGCTTTTTTTTTTGTTCACGAGTTATTAAATAAAATGTTTGCATGTATGCATGCAAACAAAAAAAAAGCCCTCTTGAAATTTGGTATACTTATAGGAAAAAACCTCAGCTTTCATTCTAGATACTTTTCAGAGCGTCAAAAGTTGTCCATCTTGGTAAAAAAGAGATTTTTATGTTTAATTTGCCAAAGAAAGGGTTAAAATTTAATTTTAGAAAAAAATTAAAGTAATCGCGTGAAAGGTCATAAAAAAATGAAGAAAAAAGGTCTCTAGTAAAATTTTGTTTGGAGCGATGCATGAAATGTTACAATCACTTAAATACACGAATAATCGGTAGAACCCCAAAACTTCACCCCCCCTCTATCTCGGCGAATTGGGAAAGGAATTAAATAAATTTTGGGCCATGAACTACTATTCGATAGAGCAACAATTGAGCCAATTTGCAGCTCGATTGTGCGACCTTGATTTTTTTCGTTGGGACACTTGAGAAATTTTCCCCCTTATGTATATACAGGTAGAGATTTATACGTATCCTTCTTAACGGAAATTTTTCCATAAATAAATATTTCAATTATATTATAGAATTTGGACGTTTGTAATAATAAAAAAATAATTTTAGTAATATAAGAATTTGACATGCTTACCCAGAATTATAAACAAGTTAAAAGTTCAATTTATGTTTATTACTTGACATTCATGTATTCTAGTATGTTACGATTAAATTGTATTACTTTAAGGTTTCTAATATTTATGTATAAATTAATGACTTTTATTTGCACATACTGAGTATTTTTTGTTACACTAATAAATCTATGCTTACGAGCTCGTATATAATATACCAATTATATACAAGAAAGAAACAAGTGTTACACTGCGTTTCTTTGCAAGGTCAAGATGTGTATTCACAGATTTGGCACGAAGTAAAGATATATTAATATTTATACAGAGATTTCGTTTTATAGTACAAATGTTTTTAATTCGAAACATGTACGTGCTTGCTTCGAGACATATACGTGATCATATAAATTTGCTAATTTGATATAGTCCATATTTCTCGTTCAAGATATTAAATACTTTCTAGAAAATAACATGTTAACGAGCAGCCATTTATTTGCCAACTTTTCCTAATTTAGTGTCCGTTTTCGGGTTTGCCGTTATATTTTGCACAACGACTATCGTTTCATTTATGTTCGTCTGGAGATTTCTGAGATCTTGAATGTACAACAAAGAGAGGCCTTTGGCGGCATTGTCTAACATTGCATCGCCCATGTTAAAGCCAGGTCCTATAATCATCTTCGTTTGGGGGGATTTACCCTTGGCATTCATGGCATTATTAGGCTGTTTAATTGCATCCGCGTTCAGTTTGTTGCACACGAGTTTGCTGCACGCTTGTAGCGTTATGAGATGATCAGAATGTTTGGGTACGTTCAGTAACTTGGCTATTGAATTAACTCCATTCTTGAAAGCGTCACTATCAACTGAAAAAACAAAACGCAAGATTTACATTATATTCTTACTTACTACGTATCCTACATCAAATATCGCAAGATGTACTTACAATTTAAATTATCTAGAGGATTTGTGGATTTGATACTAGGCACTTTTATTTCTGTCTTATCTTTTACCTTACTCCCTACGACTTGCTGATATTTCTGGCCTAGTAAGACAAATTACATATTCTATTAATATTGTTTGTTGATAAGGCAACTAACAATTACTCAAACTTTATAAAACTTGTATAATTGCAATATTCTTTTTAAAGCTTTAATTCTGTGTGTCAATAAATCCTTACAGTCATCTCCAAACTCTAGCCAAATAGCGTATCCTATGAACCACTCTAATTGATCTATCTCGTTCTTGGTCGTTATTGGACACTTGACGTCGTTGCAGTACTTTTCGAAAGTATTTGGCCATTCCGAAGAGGTAATGTCCTCAATTTCTTGCGTTCATCTATGGTGTAATGACGTATCTTCTGATCTTCCAACCATACAATTACCTTTCTGAAATGTTGAGTGTCTGAAACATTATAATACCATTATAACATTGACAATTATTATTACAGTTCTAAGTTCCTGTCTGTTTCATAAATAAGAAATATATAACGCAATTATAGAAATTTTTATAATCGATGAATTGATGTGGCCTGTTCGGAGTACAGGACAGAACACTGGGTGACTACATAGATACCATTCATTAGTCATGTCATTTTTTTATTTACAAATAGTTGCAATGTATCTTAAAGACGTATTGATTTCCTCATTTTATTTTCCATTACTTTTTGAAATAATTTTTCTCTATTAGCACCTGGCTAATAGATCAGACAAAAGTACATAAAAAACATGAAGAACAAATTGGCAAGTATCAGAAAAAATTAAAAAATTGAAGGTTAGTAAAAGTTTAAATAAATAAATATAACCTGAATGTGTATCTATTGTGACTAATAGAAGGTTAACCCTACCGAAGGGTTATACAGCACAAAATGACTCAAACTTGTAATTATCTTAATATTAATCTTTTTAGGTTCCTAATGAATCTGTATATTCCTTTAGGTCCTTTTGATTTTTGTTCGGAAGGAAAGGTGTTCCAAATGGTATCCCAGTCAATGTTTTCAATCCCACCTTCGGGTTATGCAACCTTGTAAGTCTCAATTCTATTAATTTTCTTAAATTTAATAAAATTAAACACAACAACCGAGTTTAAATGTTGTCTCTTGATCATATCATCGTCATAGTTAGACTCTTTCTACATCGCGTAGAGGTTATGACAGGTGTCACTCACTGTTTCCGTTGACCTTATCCCATTCCAAGTAGCCAAGAGCTCTTAATTTTCTCTCGAACATATTAATTATCCGCGGTGAGAAAGATCGGCGAACGGGTGCTGCTTTCGAAGAGGCGAGGTCCTTGCGAAAAATCGTAAAGAAAGAAGCCGAGTTCGCACAGACCCACGAGACCTAACGCTTTCGTTTTCGCGCGTGGTGGCGCCACGCGTCGACGCACGAGGCGGTCCACAGAGGGCGGGGCGCGCGGCGCGAGCAGGTGGCACGTTCGTCTATTCCGCCGCTCACTTCTCGCTGCTACCGTCCCACGGCCAGGAGTCTTATAAAATCGAGGAGCGAGGGGCGAGCGTCGGACCGAGCGAGAGAGTTGCGCGTGTGACGTGCGCATCGGCATTCGCGTCCAGGAATCGCGGATCGTGGCACGGTGGCCAGAGCGGGGCGAGTGGGGCAGCGGATGACAATGATGGCCGCCACCAGCGATGAACGGAGTGTTATGGAGCCTGGGAAGACGAATCCGGGGCAGAGCCAGCCCGTGGACCGGCTGAAGCTGCTCTACCCGATGGTGGACGAGGAGAAGACGCCGCTGCCGCGCTCCTGGAGCACCAAGGACAAGTACAGCTACATTGGCCTGTCGCAAAACAATCTTCGCGTTCACTACAAAGGTACGTGGGTAGCCCGTCAGCGCGCGACCTCCGCCGCGCGCGAGACGACGCGCTTCCTTCTCGTCGCGGGCGCGTGTGTGCGTCCACGGCGCGGGCCCCCGCGCCGCTCCGCCGCCTCCCGGACGCCGTCGCCGCGACCTCGTGCCCGTGCCCGCGGTCGGGCCGTTCCCGGGGCAGGCACGGTCGATCGATTGAAAATGGCAGGGCGCTATTTCAGCGTGTGTCAGCGACCTAAACAAAGGAATCAGCTGATCAGTCAGCCCAGTCCCCCCCGCAGTCGGGCCTCTACGCGTCGCTACCGTCGTCGTCGTCGTCATCGTCGTCGTCGACGACGTTGATGCCTCCTCGTCGAGGGACGCTCGTCGATCTCCGTCGACGCGTCTGATAGCGAAAAGAAATACCAGGGAGGGAGGGAGGGAGACGGGGAGATGCACGGAGAGAGGAATCGAGAGAGATGGAACACGCACAATGTCAATGACAGCTGCGTCGTCGACGAGAAGATGATACGTGGACTCTCGACGTCCCGAGCTCGTCGAATCCTCGCTCCGAGTTCCTCCTTTGTCCACGTCGAATTTCGCGTTGATATACAGTATTCTGCTTTCCGGTTTAAAGGTTTCTCCGCAAATGTAACTCATATTTATTTATTATTTACGTTGTTGAGTGGGAGAGTACGTATATTCATGCAATGTCACTGTTGTCTTGTGACCTGGGGATGTCAAAATAAAGATAAAGATTGTTCCCGCAATCGCGAGAGGAGCTAAAACAAATTACCGTTTCTCTCTTTTTTTTCTTAATGTCGATAAAATTTAAATTAGTTCTCGGGAAACGATCTTTATTGGATTTCGACGTTTCCCAGTAAACAACAAGCTAACTGACATTACATCAATATTTAATAATTTTCCATTTGACAATACAAGTGCAACATAACGGTTACATTGAAATTTCATAAGGGTAAATTTGAGGGTAAATCGAGTTTTTGTTTTCACTAAATAAACAATGAGCGCCGGTTGAATTGCCAGAAACAAAGCTGCTGCGTCAGCAAGCTTGACACGAGATTTGATCGTCGAGATATTTAATGGCGGAAAATGGAGAGTCATCGCGATGTAGAAGTCACCGGATTATCGTTACGGAACGATCTTCCGCGGATGCCATCGACGGGGGGCAGTCATTGAAATTTGACGCAACAAAGCGTCAACGTGCGTTTTCTTAGGAACTCCTCGCATTTAAATTCCATGAGCTTTCTTGAAACGGGCAAGCTTCTTTTCTCGAGACCTGACGATGCCAGAGATGGCGAGGGCTCTTTTTTTTCTTTGCGCTCTCCCCGTTATATACAGCTGTATCCTGGATTCCTCGGCGTGTGCTTGGTTGCAACATATATGACAACGACGGCGACGGCATTTATCTGTCACCCCTTGGTCCCATCGTCCGGGATAAGAAAAGTTAAAAGGCATTTAAAGCGTAAATGCGTTGTTCAGTCGAGCGTTCACGCTCGACTAACGTGATGTGTTCGTGCAATGAACGAAAATATTGTTTCTCCTTAATTCGACGCACAAAGATTGTTGGAAGGAAGTGAAGCGAGAGAGATAAACAATCGCTGTCGATTTATACGTCGACTTATACAGCAAAATAAATGTACTTTAGGCTGGGCACACCGGAGTCAAAGGCAAGACAAGGCGCCTTTTGCTGTTTTTTCCCTGTCCAAACGGTTGTTTCCGGTGTGTTTCCAGCCTTATAAATAAATTTGCTGCATTTTCAATGTTCGACAAATCAAGTTCGACGACGCGCAGATAATTTGCCAGACGGGTGAAAAAATGATGAAAACATTGACATTTGTTTATTAATATTCAATGGCGAAGGAGAGTTCGAATTTGTAAAATAAACGTGGACATTTGTTTTATCTTCTTTAAATATTGGACTGTGCAACAATGGAGTGCATTATTGCACAGAATAAGGCTTGCTTGTTACACGTATATATTTTTTCTGTTATAGAAAGTGTATTTAATGTTATAGCAAAGTTACAAGACATTACGAGAGCTGTCTACGTGAAATTCATTAGAAATTAAATTCGTCAGCTTATCTTCGTGAAAGGAATATTACTGTTGATCGTAAGATAAACACATTCGCCGAGTATAATTAAGCAGTCGCGAGTGTTAAAATTCTGTTATGTGGGGAAAGCGTGAGCCGCAAGAAGTTACAATACGCCGCAGACACGAGGCATAAATGCACGCGTATATACTCGACCCTAGCCATACTGCGCGTCGATAATATCCGTCGCTCGCGAATCCTTTAATTTAACTTCGATCGTTGCTTCTGAGGTTTTGCGGAGCACACGTCTTAGATTGTCCAGGCAATTCAGCTTGCAGTATAAATATTTCCAGTTTTCAAATCAAAATTTCGTTAAAGCAAATTCCACCTGAAAGTAAAAGATACTTTATATGACTCGTATATATTTGCAGTTATATAAATTGCATATACTTATTCATTACATTTATGTTTGTGTTAGTTTGCAACATAAATATTTCAGCACTTTCAGTTTTCAAATCGAAATTCCGTTAAAGCAAATTCCACCTAAAAGTAAAAGATACTTTATATGGCTCGTATATTTTTAGTTAAATTGCATATATTTATTCATTATATTTGTTTATGTTAGTTTGCAACATAAATATTTTAGCACTTTCAGTTTTCCAACTGAAATTCCGTTAAAGCAAATCCTTTTTTACCTGAAATTAAATAAAAGATACTTTATTTGGCTCGTATATTTTTACCGCTGAAGTACATGTACTTATTCATTATATTTATGTATTTTCTCTCACTCGTCAAAGCTCAGCTATAAATAACGGAATTTCCGAGGAAAAATTGCAAATTTAAAATTAATCAAGCTGTATTGCGGTGATAGATTTAATGGCGATATTTCCGAGGCATTTTCCAATAAAACGGAATAATTCTATACGCGGCGAATAATCGTGAAATCATAAAATTACGCTTGCAACGCATTCGAGAATCTCCTACACTATTTCATTGTTAATTAACAGACGAGTTATGATCGTTGTTGCGAGCCGCCAGGTCCAGGTGCTGCTTATACGCAAATCCATGGTAATTATTTCGCGAGAAATTCGATGCGAGAATCGGCCGTGGACTCTTCAGGTTGGCAGTCGTGATCTGCGAATCTGTTTACGAATCGCGACTCAGCGGAACGAACGAATGCACGTGGCCTCCCTTGCACGGGAGTGCCTGAGAAAGCGGAAGGCCGCCGTCGTCACTCGCAATAGTACA
>CABEGB010000006.1:0-67638 GCA_901521435.1 Crematogaster levior
TTGGACCTGCAGCAGAGCGACCACGCGCGCAGGTGCCCGGCAGCAGAAGGAGAAACTACTTGGCTTGTTGAACTTTCAGGCAGGAGTTCAACTGTGAGAGTGTGCTCAGTCGTTAGGTGGGTTTTATTCACATCCGGACCCGGCGCGGTTCGGAGGCCTAGATTATACCAGGAGATGGGGAGACCGTGTTCCTTTAAAATAGATACAGGTTTCCAAACGTCTCTAGAGTTGTAAACCAGCAGTTTGTGGGGAGAAGGGGGAAGGTTTGTAGAAGGAGGTTTTTCTTTGAGGTATCCTACAGGGGAGAGGTCCCATATCAAAATTTGAAATCTCCGTCGGGTAGAAACTCATTGAATTTTCAGGGGAGAGGTTCCGATGTTCGTCGGACATTTCAAGAAGAATTACTTGCTGAGGGGGCGGATTTCTTGGCGAGTGAATTTGGGGGAAATTTTGATTTAACTTTGGAGAAGCGGCTCTAGAAGGCTTTGTGTTATATGAAATTTGTCCCTGAAGGAGAAAGCCCTCCCTTTCTTGAAGAGCTTTTGGAGAAGAATTCAGGGGAGACTTGATGAGAGAAAGAAGAGTTTTCGGAGAAATTCCTGGAGGAATTCCCGTGACGTATTTTCGAGAAAATCGTCGCGAGGGGAGCCAATGACGTGGTGGAGCACACCATTGATGTCAGGGACTCTCTCCCCATTAAGCAGGTTCAGAATACCAATCCAAATGCAGGGAGGGAAGTTTGAGAGAATATTTTGGAAATGAAGAGGGAGGGCGTGATAGAAGGTCCCGAGGTCCTTGGATGTGTCCCCCTGCTGTCTGGTTCGGAAGAGGACAGGAGTCTGAGGTTCTGCGTGGACTGGGAAGTGGCTTGACGTGACCGTGAAAGGATCTGCCCTCCTCCCAGGTGGGCGATATCCTCCCAGCTCATGAGGAACTCTTGGTTTTCCACTCTGGACCTGAAAGAGTGGGTATTGGCAGGTGAAAATTCGTCCTGAGGACAAAGAAGCTTTACCTTCTCAATCAGAGACAGACTTTGGCAGTTCTGGCTGCCTTTCGGCCTCTGTGCCCGCGACTTTCGAGCGCCTCATGGAGAAGGGTCCTGCACGACTACTGCAAGAGGGTGTCTCAAGTCTATCTCGACGACGTTTGTTTTAATTTATGGGAGGAGTTTCTCCGAAATGCTCCAAAATTTAAGAAAGTTTTCAGAGCGGATGCGCGAACCAATTTCAGTCAATCGAAGAAGTGCATGCTTGGAAGGTGGAGGGGCCCCAGATGTTGGGGCATATTATTTCGGAAAACGGAGGTTTCCACGGACTGAAGGGATTAAAGCTGTGAGGAATGGCCCAATTCCTCTGGCAAAAAGGAAGCTTGGCTTTCTCAGGAGGTTTGTTCATCAGCCACAGGAGGTGCAGTTAAAGGGTTTTTCTTCTTGGCTAAACCCTGTACTCCCACTTACGGAGAAACAGACTCCTTTTGTTTGGGAGAGGAGAGAAGTGCTCGTTCGAGTTCTCAGGGTCGCTTTCTTCTTCTCCAGTCCTCGCGTTCCCGAAGGGTGAAGGAGGGGTTTGTTTTGGATACCGATACTTCCAACGTAGGAATCAGGGCAGTATTTGTTAAAAACAGGAGAGGGAAGAAAGGGTCATTAACTTCCCACTTCAGTCGCGTCTAAGCAAGATGAGCGGAACTATTGCGTGACACGCCGAGAGTTGTTGGCTATTGTGGAGTCCTTGAAGACATTCCGCCATTATCTTCTTGGGAGGAGGTTTCTGATTCGCTCGGACCATGCCTCCTTGAGGTGGTTGTTGTCTTTTAGGGACCTGGAGGGGCAATTAGCTCGTTGGCTGGGAAAACTCCAGCAGTTCGATTTCGTAGTTGTTCATCGAAAGGGGCTTACCCATCAGAATGCCGATGGGCTTTCCAGACGCTTCTGCGAGGCGGACGGTTGCGGGTACTGCTCAAGGGTGGAAAGAAACGCGAGGGGGAAGGAGAATATCGTCGCTCATATCACCCTGGCCGGAGGAGGGTTGGAGGGGTGGCGCACGGATCAGAAGGAAGACGAGAGTATTTCTCCTTTTCTCCGGGGAAAAGAATCTGGGGTTTGCCCCCCTCGTTCGGAGCTGGCTCCCGGTGATGTTTCAGCCCAGATCTACCGGGGTTATTGGGACGCGCTGTACCTAAGGAATGGGGTACTGTACAAGAAGTGGACGGCGCCCAATTTGAGAACGGATTTTCTGCAGCTCGTAGTTCCGCGGAAGCGGGTGGAGCAAATTCTGCGGGAGGCTCATGACACTCCTTCCGGAGGACATTTCGGGGTGAACAAGACTCTGGATAAGATTCGGAAGCGTTTCTTCTGGGCTACCTGCAAACAGGATGTCGAAGAATGGTGCAGAACCTGTGAGGTTTGCATCTCAAAAAGAGGTCCTGCCGGGAAGGGGAAGTCTCCTTTGCAGGTATACAATGCCGAAGCCCCTTTTCATCGGGTCCAGTTAGATATTTTGGGCCCACTTCCTCCTACCAGGGCGAGGAATAGATATCTGCTTGTTGTCGTGGACTGTTTCACGAAATGGGTGGAGGCTTTTCCTCTCAGGAATATTAGGGCAAGGACGGTGGCGGAGGTGTTTGTGAATCAGGTAGTTTCCAGACACGGAGTTCCTCTGGAGGTCCACACGGATCAGGGGAGGAACTTCGAGTCGAGGCTCTTCTCGGAGCTCAAGGTTCTTTTAGGGAGTCGGAAGACGAGAACCACCGCTCTACATCCCCAGTCCGACGGGCAGGTGGAGCGGCAGCATCAGACAATAATCAACTTCCTCGCGAAATTCGTTTCAGAGGACCAGCGGGACTGGGATCGATGGATCCCGATGTTTCTTCTCGCATACAGGTCTGCCAGGCATGAGACGACGGGCGTCTCTCCTTCTGAGATGTACCTAGCCCGTGATCTGAGATTGCCGCTGGATCTTCTTCAGGAAAGTCCCCCGGGGGCAGTTGTAGCCCCACGGAACCCAGGAGGTTACGTCGGAAATTTGAGACGCAAATTGGGAGTGCTGCATTCTTCCGTGAGAGGGCGGATGGGAATCAGGTCCGCTCGAGTCAAGTCGTGGTACGATCGGAAAGCCAGGCGGGTCCTTTTTCAGGAAGGTCAGAAAGTCTGGCTCTATAATCCGCGCAGGAGGTGCGGGAGGGCACCTAAGCTGCAATGTAGTTGGGAGGGACCTTTCACAGTGGTGAGGAGGCTCAGCGAGGTTGTTTTCTGCATCCAGAAATCTCCTGGACGGAGGCGGAGAGTGGTGCATGCGGATAGATTAGCGCCCTTCTTGGAAAGGCGGTTTTGAGGAGTTTAGGAGGGGGAGTCGGAACCCGTAGGGAATGTACCGTTTGTTTTTTTTTGTTAGAGTTAAGTTTTTGTTAAGTGTTACTGCGTTTTCCGTTCTTCTTAGGAAAAAGAAGGCGCGTGGCACGGGGCTGGAGGATGTCCGGCGGAGCCGAGCGAACGTCTCCGGAGCCTGGAGCTTTCTTTTCCTGGGATGAGTTCTCTTTCCGGAAAAGAAGACTGCCTCGCCCACGGTTTTTCGCCTGAGGTTTTTCCGTGGGCCTTAGGGCGAATGCCGAGGCAGGGACTAGGGGAGTCCTGCGGGACGTTGGTACCTCAGGAAGTTTATTACCCCCCTTGTCCGAAGAACGAAGACTCAAGAGTCAAGACGCAAGAGTCAAGACTCAAGAGTCAAGACGCAAGAGACAGGACTCAGGCATCGAGAGGGATATGGGCGGCAGTGAGGAGGATTCCGCGGCTTCCCCCTGGGAGCCGGTTGGGGGCCAACTCGATACCCGTGAGGAGGGTTGAGCCACCCTGGAGCCGGTTGGGGGAAGGTCGCGAGGCTGCGTCTCCCTGGAGCCGGTTGGGGGTCTACTTGGAGTAGAACCGCCCTGGAGCCGGTTGGGAGAAGAGGATCTTCTTCTGCCCCTCTTGGATTGTCGGGGCGACAATCTGGAAGAAGGGGGGCAGTGTTGCGCCCGCGCCCGATTATCCGGTACGCAATGAAGATGCGTACCGGAGGATGTTTCCTGTTCCCTGGCGACGCCTGTTTACGCGTTGCCAGGCGCGTTGTCATGTTGTTGTTGTTGACGGCCTGTCAAACTAAAAGGACGTCTGTATCTTTACTCCTAAATAAATCGTTCGTTTTCTTCATATAACCGAGTCGTTTCTTTCCGCGAGAGTGCCGCGGAGTGAGTGCGCGAGTGTGCGAGAAGCGTGCGCGAGTGCAACAATATAATTAATATAATAATATAATTTGTATTTTATTTATCTTTGGTTTTTAATAATTTGCGAATTTGGAGAAAATGTTCCTCGAAACGAAATATTTGGTTGCCCTGAAAAGGGCAGATTATTTCATTTTCTTCTTTTTTTATAGCAGATGTTCAAAGTGGCCACCGTCCATTGTGACACAAGCTCTCATGCGTCTCAATAAATTTCTTTGAGTCTTCTCCAGAATATGATTTTCGATAGACCAAATGGCATAATGGAGTTTGTTGTTTAAATCGTCGATGTCTTCGGGAAGCTTTCTGTAGATTGTCTCTTTACAATGTTCCCACAGGAAAAAAATCTAACGGATTAAGATCCGGAGATCTTGCGGGCCAAGATATTGGGCCATACCGACCCATCCAACGTTCAGGAAATTGCTCGTTTAAGTAATCCGTAATGACTCTGGCGTTGTGTGGTCCAGCACCGTCCTGTTGGAATATGATTTTATTCCTTCCTGCTAATGGCACTTCTTCCAAAAAATCTGCCATATTTTCTGCCAAAAATTCTTTATAAAATGCGCCATTTAATGTATCTGGCAGAATTACTGGACCAAGTATGTTTGTGCCCATTATTCCTGCCCAGACGTTGAGTTTCCATCGAGTTTGAAAATTTCTGTCTCGAGTGACTCGAGGATTCTCATCTCCCCACACGTGCATGTTGTGAGAATTAAAAATTCCTTCTCGTGTAAACAGCGATTCATTGCTGAAAATCACACGAGAAGGAAATTCTGGATCTTCTTCTACTCTTCTCAAGAAATTCTCACAAAACGTGAGAATCCTTCCTTCTAGGATAATCTTCTTCTCATAAATTTTGCACGCGGCAATAATGAAAAGCGTGCAATTTTTCTTCCTTTAAGACCCTCTGTACTGTAGAGTAAGACAGATCATGCTCTCGAGCAATAACCCGAATACTAGTTTCAGGCTCTTGTTCGATTGCACGAAGAATTGTCTCCTCATTTCGTACGTTTCTTGCGTTGCGTTGTCTACCGCAGTCTTTTTTATTTGGTAAGACGCTTCCGCTCTCGTACAATTGTTGCGCTGCTCTAAGTATTACGTTAGCCGACGGATGTCTCGCTCGATTTGGATATAATTCTGCATATCGTCTTGCAGCAACGTTATGCTGTCCCTGGCATTCGCCAAGTGCCATCAGCATGTCGTAATATTCTTCGTTTGTGTATGCCATCTTGCTAACGCTTCTAATAATCGAAGGATTATTGAGTGAAGAATCGATCGCTTAATCTTATTTATACGATCCTCGCGGGGGTCCATGTCCCCCACCATGCCCCTTCCGTCAAATCGCGAGTCGCGTGTCGCGTCACGCGACTCGCGACCCGCGACACGCGACCCGCGATTTGTCGGAAGGGGCATGGTGGGGGACATGGACCCCCGCGAGGATCGTATAAATAAGATTAAGCGATCGATTCTTCACTCAATAATCCTTCGATTATTAGAAGCGTTAGCAAGATGGCATACACAAACGAAGAATATTACGACATGCTGATGGCACTTGGCGAATGCCAGGGACAGCATAACGTTGCTGCAAGACGATATGCAGAATTATATCCAAATCGAGCGAGACATCCGTCGGCTAACGTAATACTTAGAGCAGCGCAACGATTGTACGAGAGCGGAAGCGTCTTACCAAATAAAAAAGACTGCGGTAGACAACGCAACGCAAGAAACGTACGAAATGAGGAGACAATTCTTCGTGCAATCGAACAAGAGCCTGAAACTAGTATTCGGGTTATTGCTCGAGAGCATGATCTGTCTTACTCTACAGTACAGAGGGTCTTAAAGGAAGAAAAATTGCACGCTTTTCATTATTGCCGCGTGCAAAATTTATGAGAAGAAGATTATCCTAGAAGGAAGGATTCTCACGTTTTGTGAGAATTTCTTGAGAAGAGTAGAAGAAGATCCAGAATTTCCTTCTCGTGTGATATTCAGCGATGAATCGCTGTTCACACGAGAAGGAATTTTTAATTCTCACAACATGCACGTGTGGGGAGATGAGAATCCTCGAGTCACTCGAGACAGAAATTTTCAAACTCGATGGAAACTCAACGTCTGGGCAGGAATAATGGGCACAAACATACTTGGTCCAGTAATTCTGCCAGATACATTAAATGGCGCATTTTATAAAGAATTTTTGGCAGAAAATATGGCAGATTTTTTGGAAGAAGTGCCATTAGCAGAGAGGAATAAAATCATATTCCAACAGGACGGTGCTGGACCACACAACGCCAGAGTCGTTACGGATTACTTGAACGAGCAATTTCCTGAACGTTGGATGGGTCGGTATGGCCCAATATCTTGGCCCGCAAGATCTCCGGATCTTAATCCGTTAGATTTTTTCCTGTGGGGACATGTAAAGAGACAATCTACAGAAAGCTTCCCGAAGACATCGACGATTTAAACAACAAACTCCATTATGCCATTTGGTCTATCGAAAATCATATTCTGGAGAAGACTCAAAGAAATTTATTGAGACGCATGAGAGCTTGTGTCACAATGGACGGTGGCCACTTTGAACATCTGCTATAAAAAAAGAAGAAAATGAAATAATCTGCCCTTTTCAGGGCAACCAAATATTTCGTTTCGAGGAACATTTTCTCCAAATTCGCAAATTATTAAAAACCAAAGATAAATAAAATACATCAAATTATATTAATTAATATTTTCAGTTTTTTAATTCAGTTTTTAATTCTGAGGCTTCAAATCATCGTACGTTCACGTTTCACATTGGCTGCGTTCAGCAAACAGAACAGACCAGTGAGCGCTTAGTGATTCTTTAATATGATTGGTTCTTGCATTTAGATCTTCGTTGGATCTAAGTGCAGAAACCAATTAAATAAAAGAATCACTAAGCGCTCACTGATCTGCTATGTTGCTGAACGCAGCCACTTTCAATTGGTTACGGGATTGTCGTGATAACAATAACCTATCAAGTCAGTCGACTGCTTGCCACGTCGAGTAAACACGTGTCGTGTGTTCGTCGAAAACGTGTTTTTCTTTTTCGAGTAATTTTCGCGCTGAATAGTTATCATTAAATATTTCCTCGTTTTATCGATCAAGTGAGTGACAGAGATGTGAATGTGTTGTGTGCTTCGAAACGTGAACAATAAGAAAAAGGATGAAATCACTCCATACGAATTTGTCTCATCGCGGAAGCAATCAATTGTTTAGACAAAATGATACGTAAGTAAACATGTTGAAGCTTCTTCGATACATTCCTCTCCCTCCTCTCTCTCTCTCTCTCTCTCTCTCTGACGCATTCTTGAGTGCATGAATAAATGTACATGCGTACGTGTGTCTGTCTGTCTGTCCGTCCGTCTGTCAGCTGCGTGCGGTGTGTGTGTGTGTGTGTGTGTGTGTGTGTGTGTGTGTGTGTCCGTCCGTCTGGCTGCTGCGTGCGTGCGTGGTGTGTGTGTGTATGCATATTTATGTATCGTCAGCTGATTGCAGCAGGCGCCTCGCGTAAACACCCGCGTAACGGTGAGTGGTCCGCCCCTGCTTGTCTCTTGTACTCGACTCACGATACGCTACCTATTTTCCTTTGTATTTTGAAAACTAAGCTCCGGAAAAATTTTTGGCAAAGGAAAAGTTGTCTTAGAATACGCTTAGGAATATGTCTCTTTAAGGACATACGCTTATTTTGAATCACCCTGTATATGAAGGATGGTTTCACTCCCCTTAGAATCGTTTCTTAATAGCAATTGAACATTTCTAAATTTATCTATTTACTTTTCTTCTCCCCACATGTGTGTAATATTTCATCATAAGAACATCTTTCAGCACATTAATAATTTTGAAAAAATAATTTTTTGCATCTATTATAATAAAAGAATATTTATCGCATTATAATATGAGAAAAAAAAGTTTTATTCTGAATTATGCTTATAATTCTTTAAATATTCTAATAGTTTTAGCGCCAATTAAAAATTTCTCTATTTATTCTAATATGTCTAATATGTTTTAATATGTGCCGATATATATATATATATATATATATATATATATTGTTGCATCCGCTCGCGCCACCCGATGCGTTTAGAAGCGCGAGCGTTCCCTGGCAACGGGCCGTCGTTGTCAAACAGCGATCGGCGTTTTTGAGATCGGTTCTTCCGAAACGAACGGACGTGTTTCTGTATTACGGCGCTATTCTAATAAAGAGTTCCTTTAATTACTTCCGAGTGCTTATTCCGCTTTGGCGGAGAGTGCCGCGAGTGACCGTGAGTGTATGCCTGTGTTGGAGAGACCGGCGCGGAGGCGCAACATTTTGGGGGCTCGTCGATGCTTCGTCGAACGTTATTGACTGTGGTACGCCATTCACTGTTTTCGATTTCAGTACATCATTTTCATAAGACATTATGGTTTCTTTTCCATTTTCAAAAAATTTTTTGGTTGTAATTTTCTTTCCATCGATAAAACGAGTCGAGGTATTGGTACGTTTCACAGCAGTGCCACCACTCATTTTATCAAAACTAGTGAAAGTGCCAAAAGAAGTAAAGTTCCCTGCAGAACCAGCATTCTCCATTAAATTATCAAACGGTAAACGGAAACCGAGTCCAAAGGGCCCGAAGAAAGAAGTACTCAAACTGTTGTTAGTCGAATGACCGTGTCTTCCCGCGGCACCTCTCCGGGGATCAAAGCCGTGAAAACCTAAATTACCAGCAAACAGATCTTCGAGCGGTATTCCATCGAAAAATTCTCTAAATACTTCCTCAGGATCTCTGAAAACGAATGTGCCGCCGAAGTGCGAATCAAAGTCGTCTCCGTGACGTCGCTTGCCCCCAGGCATTTGAAGGCCATCCTTGCCATACTGATCGTAAACCTGTCTCTTTTTCTCGTCAATCAAGACTTCGTACGCTTCTGAAAGTTCCTTGAATCTTTTATTCGCCTCTTCCAAATTATCTGGATTCTTGTCCGGATGCCATTTCAATGCCAACTTTCTATACGCCTTTTTTATGTCAGCGCTGGTAGCGGTCCGCTGTACTTCGAGCACTTTGTAGTAATCGACCATCGTTCGGCACGTTGGGGGTTGAATTGAAGTCTAGGAAACCACTTTATAAGTCTGTGAAGTATTAGAAGAAAATCAGTCCTATCCGTGGTTTTTCCGTGGGACTCAGGGCGAATGCCGAGGCAAGGGCTTGGGGAGTCCTACGGGACGTAGGTGCCACGGGGAAAGATACACCCCCCTTGCCCGAAGATCGGAAGAGGACGCAGGGGTGGCAAGAGGAAAGCGGAAGAGGACGCGGAAACGGGGGGGGACGGTGCCCGGTAACCCGTAGCAGCAGCTCGGGGTAGGGCAAGGAGCCGTCCGAAGATTGCGGGTCAAGGGACGAGAGGTCCCGAGAAGATCGCACCCTCGCCGCAAATGAAGAAACGGGAAGTTTCTTGGAAGCTGCCCTCCGGAATGTCGGGACGACATTCTAGAAGAGGGAGGGCAGTGTTGCATCCGCTCGCGCCACCCGATGCGTTTAGAAGCGCGAGCGTTCCCTGGCAACGGGCCGTCGTTGTCAAACAGCGATCGGCGTTTTTGAGATCGGTTCTTCCGAAACGAACGGACGTGTTTCTGTATTACGGCGCTATTCTAATAAAGAGTTCCTTTAATTACTTCCGAGTGCTTATTCCGCTTTGGCGGAGAGTGCCGCGAGTGACCGTGAGTGTGTGCCTGTGTTGGAGAGACCGGCGCGGAGGCGCAACAATATATATATACAGGGTGATCCGAAATAACCTTCCATCTGTAAAATGACGTATTTCTGACACAATTTTAAGACGATTTTTCCTTTATCAAAATTTGATTTGAAACTTACTTTTCGAGTTATAAGCAAAAATAGATAGGAAATCACGCGTCGAGTACAGAAGGCAGGCAGGAGCGGCGCACCGCGAGCGTAACGCGGGTTCAATTGACCGCCCGACGGGTGATTACCACCGCGTGAGTCGCTATTTTAATCTTATGACATAAAATTATGCTTTAAATAAAATTTTGATAAAGAAGAAAGTGTCTTAGAATTATATCAGAAATACGTTCCTTAAAATAAACTTACTTTAATAACAAAATTACTTTAATAACTTTAATAACAAAAAGTTGTTCCGGTTCGCCGGCCGTTGAATGCTGCAATCAGCTGATTGCTACACGCGTGTGTGTAATGCGTGTGTGCGTAAAAGAGAGAGAGAGAGAGAGAGAGGGAGGGAAGGAGGGAGAGACATTCATACACATACACGCATACACTTTTTTTTCACTCTCTTTCTCTCTTTTACACAAACACTTATGCACTCTCATTCAGTCACTCATTTACTCACTCACTCACCTGCTCACTCACCTTGTAGCAACGTAGCGAATCCTCATGCTACGTGTTAATTGCTGCCCCGTTATGATTAAGTTGTAGAGACACATCAAAACTTTTTGTAAATTAATCTCACAAATTACTCTCACTCGATTAACACAATACAGATTACGCGATAACGAATTCACTGATTTACTGACTCACTACCGCTTCACCGATACCAAAAATTACTTTAAAAGAAACGCGAATGCACATGACTCGACGCGAAGCGACGGACCGCGGAAACTGCGCGACCACCAGGGTTATGTTGCACGAGAATCTCGTGCCGATCACGCGCCACGCGCAAGTCGCAGCGCTAGTCAACTGTCAACATAACCCTGATGGTCGCGCAGTTTCCGCGGTCCGTCGCTTCGCGTCGAGTCATGTGCTATATGCATTCGCGTTTCTTTTAAAGTAATTTTTAGTATCGGTGAAGTGGTAGTGAGTCAGTAAATCAGTGAATTCGTTATCGCGTAATCTGTATTGTGTTAATCGAGTGAGAGTAATTTACAAAAAGTTTTGATGTGTCTCTACAACTTAATCATAACGGTGCAGCAGTTAACACGTAGCATGAGGATTCGCTACGCTGCTACAAGGTGAGTGAACAGGTGAGTGAGTGAGTAAATGAGTGACTGAATGAGAGAGTGCATAAGTGTTTGTGTAAAAGAGAGAAAGAGAGCGAAAAAAAAGTATATGCGTACGTGCGTGCATGTGTATAAATGTCTCTCCCTCCTTCCCTCTCTCTCTCTCTCTCTCTCTTTCTCTCTCTTTTTTACGCACACACGCATTACACACATCGCGTGTCGCGATCAGCTGATTGCAGCGTTCAACGGCCGGCGAACCGGAACAACTTTTTGTTATTAAAGTTATTAAAGTAATTTTGTTATTAAAGTAAGTTTATTTTAAGGAGCACGTATTCCTGACATAATTCTAAGATACTTTCTTCTTTATCAAAATTTTATTTAAAGCATAATTTTATGTCATAAGATTAAAATAGCGACTCACGCGGTGGTAATCACCCGTCGGGCGGTCAACTGAACCCGCGTTACGCTCGCAGTGCGCCGCTCCTGCCTGCTTTCTGTACTCGACGCGTGATTTCCTAACTATTTTTGTTTGTAACTCAAAAACTACGCTTCAAATCAAATTTTGATAAAGGAAAAATCGTCTTAGAATTGGGTTAGGAATACGTCATTTTACAGATGGAAGGTTATTTCGGATCACCCTGTATATACAGGGTGACACTTAAAGACCGCCCACTAAGTACATAGCGTTATTCCTTATCAAAAAATGAGTCGAAAAGTCCTAAATCATTTTTTTCTATAACATTTAATAAAGGAGTAATTATTGATTACAGTCAGGCCAATTAGCGCCGACCTTTAGCCGGGCGCACGTTAGTGAGCCGCGTGTCTGATAGTGTGCGTGAACGCTCTGCCGCTCGGGCGGGCGGTACGGCGGCGCTATGCCTTCGCGTACGCCGCTAGCATGCAATATTCTTAAACATCGTAATAATAGAAATAATTTTGTCTTGCATTAAAAATTATATTCCTCCTGTCTCTTGAAACACCTTACAGAAAATTTCGACAAAAATGATTTGTCGGTCCACATAATATTTGCCAGAAAATTTTCGTCGGCTTCATTATTATGTAGAAGCCAACGACAAAAATTCTCTCTGGCGTGATGATCTCTCACATTTAACTCTTGCACTCGTGCACGATGAAACGGGTACAACAATTTACTTTTTAATATCCTGCGAACTGTTTTGCGACTAACATTTAGTGCGTGGCCTATCACACGTGTACTAGTTGTAGGATCCTCCTCAACCATCTCTAAAATCGTCTCCTCCATTTCAACCGTTCTTATCCGACGATTACGACCAACGTTGACGAGTTTCGGCATCAAACAATCACTATTTCGGATCCTATGGTCTAACCGTTCAAAAGTTTTTCGATCGGGATGCATGCGATTTGGATAACGTTCCGCATACAGTCTTTCCGCACGCGCACTTGAACAATTTGCTTCACCGTAAATTAAATACATATCGGCGTATTCGTTATTACTATACCGATACATGCTGTTTTCGCAAAAATTGCCAAAAAGAAATGATATTAGAGGCCTGTTCTTTATCACTGCACTGGACTGAGAGACGAGACAAAACACGAGATGAAACACAAGAAATAATAACGAATACGCTTTTATTTCGCTATTATATGTAGAAACGATTATTTCGAATTTTGTTTGTTTCATCTCGTGTTTTGTCTCGTCTCTCAGTCCAGTGCAGCGATAAAGAACAGGCCTCTAATATCATTTCTTTTTGGCAATTTTTGCGAAAACAGCATGTATTGGTATAGTAATAACGAATACGCCGATATGTATTTAATTTACGGTAAAACTAATTGTTCAAGTACGCATGCGGAAAGACTGTATGCGGAACGTTATCCAAATCGCATGCATCCCGCTCGAAAAACTTTTAAACGGTTAGACCATAGGATCCGAAATAGTGATTGTTTGATGCCGAAACTCGTCGACGTTGGTCGTAATCGTCGGATAAGAACGGTCGAAATGGAGAAGACGATTTTAGAGATAGTTGAGGAGGATCCTACAACTTTTTTTTTTTTGTTCACGAGGAGGAAACCTTTTATAGGTACCCCAGAGACCCTGGGGGTCCCTGGGGTTATGTGGGACTCTCCCAGGGGGAAAGCAAGTCCCCCTGGGCCTACCCACTAAACCTCCCCGGGTGCCATACCTTAGCCCATAATGAGGGGTGGGTGGGCATCACCAGTGGTATTCTTCCACCCACCCCTCGGGCTGGTCGTCGGCGACGACCTCTTCTCGGGGGGAGAGGAAAACAGAACTTCCTTTCCCCCATTGTCTATCTTACTGGGGAAGGCCTGGCACCCCGAGACCTTCCCCGACCCTCTCGGGTGTTGATTGGGGGGGCCGTGGTGCCCCAGGGGCCCCAGCCCCTGGGACGATCACCCCACCGGGAGGGAGACGAATCGGTTCTCCCTCCCGGCTAACTTTACCTGATAGGGGGAGGGAAACAAAGATCCCTCCCCCCAGGGGGGAACTCCCTATTTTTACTTAGAGCACTCAGGCATGAGTGCTCCCCGGGAGTTCCCCCCAACCTCTCATCTTCTCACACCCAACGAGTTGGGCGTGAGGGCTATAAGAAATGTGAGGAGGCCCCCCTCAGTGTGCCAGGCAACCAACGAGTGGTTGACCGGCGGGAGGGAGACCTCCTCTCTCTTCAAAAAGAGATGCACGGGAATGTGTATCCTCCTGTCAGAGGTATTGGCGGGGTCCCCCGGTTACACTAGGGAGGACTCCACCACTATCAGGGGCGCAAGTGCGCCATGCGATGAGGGGGAATCCGCCTGACCCTCCTTAACGTCGGAGGGGGCGGATCCCCGTCATCGTCGTCGCCCTCGGAGGGGGAGGATGGAGGCACAACCTCCACCTCTCCTCTCCTGATGTGTTCAGCTGTCTCCTTCTGTGACATGACTTTGCCACAGAAGGAGACGAACGCGTTCCACTTATCCTCTCCTTCCAGGATTTTGGGGATAACACCCTGGAGGGAGAGGTCTGTGGTGCCAATCACATCGGACAGGGCCCGACGCTCCGTATCCCAGGCGGGACAATCCTTCAGTGTATGAAGCGCCGAGTCCCTGCCGGCCGCGCAGTGATGGCACCGCGTCGTGCGCTCACGGCCGATGCGACAGGTAATCCCCGAAGCATCCGTGGTTTGTTAACACCTGCGTCGCATGGTACGACAGTCCGCGTCCGCGCCTATCCACCCACTCGGATAGATAGGGCCGGATGGCGTCGATGGTCCACTTGCCCGCCGAGGCGCTCTACAAGGAGGCTTCCCAAGCCTCCATTGCACCTCGGCAGGCCCTTTTTCTTATCCTGGCCACGGTCCCTGGTGCAAGTTGGGCCCGACCCACGCCGCCCGGCTTCCTCGTGCGCCGATAAACCTCGGCGCACGCGTTGGCCGAGAAGACGACAGGGATCGAGCCCGCCAGGACCGTGGCTGCCGCGTACGACGTGGTGCAATAGGCCCGAGCCGCGCGAATGGCCAGCCGCCGCTGCACACGCTGTAAGGCAGCTCTAATCTTGCGGCTGGCCGCCGCGGCCTCTGACCATACCGGTGCTCCATAAAGGAGCACCGATTGCACCACGTTAGCGTATAGGCGGCGTACGCGACCGCCCGGACCACCGACGTTCGACAGGAGGCGGCCTAAACTCGCCGCCATCCTGTCTGCTCTGGGGGTTATCTTGTCAAAATGATTGATAAACCCCCAAAGCCCATCCAAGGTGAGGCCTAGGTATTTCATGGTAGGCCCCACCTGGACGCGGACGTCCCCCACCCAAAGTTGGATGGGGGGAGGTTGCCCCTTCTCCTTACTGTGAAAGAAGACTGCCTCTGTCTTCGCAGGGGCAACCTCCAGACCCATACGGCCGATTGAGCGCACGACGGCGCGGACGGCTTCATTTGCGCCGTCACGCGCCTCTTCCCATGTGCTCCCCGGGGACAGTACTAATGTGTCGTCTGCGTAACACAGCAGACGACTGCCCCAGGGGAGCGCCGTGCGGAGCACCCGGTCGTATGCGAGGTTCCACAGCAGGGGCCCCAACACGGACCCCTGCGGAACCCCGCAATAAGCCTACAGGTTGCCAGCTCCAGTTTGTTGGTAAACTGGAGCTGCCTGTCGCGGAAATAGTCCTCGATAATTTGGACTAAATACTGGGGGAAGCCATGAAACTTCATGGCTTTCCCGATAACCTCCCAGGGGAGGGAATTAAAGGCGTTGACGATATCCAAAGATACCGCCAACGCCACGTCTTCCTCCCCGGTAATTTGGTCCGAGAGGGCCTTAAGTGACATGATAGCGTCAGTCGTTGAGAGGCCCTCTCGGAAACCAAATTGGTCCCGACTAAGGTCGGGACCATTCCTCGACGAGTCGGCCGGCAATAATTTTCTCAAAAAATTTGCCGAGCTCGTCGAGCAAGCAAATCGGCCTGTAGGCCGAGGGTGCATCCGCCGGCTTCCCCTCCTTGTGGAGAAGCACTAGCCTCGCTTGTTTCCACAAGGAGGGGAAGGTGCCCGTCCTGAGGCAGGTGTTGAAAAGGCGCCTCAGGCGGGCACCCACTTCGCCAAGGACCAGGGCCCAGACTCTGCCAGGGACCCCGTCCGGGCCGGGGGCCTTACCTTTGGCCCCCAATTTCCTCGCGGCCCGGACAAACTCTTGGTCTGTGACCTCGAGCTCCGGGGACCAGGGAGGAGGCGGACCCTTTGGAGGGAGATTAACCTCCCTCCAGGGAAACAGAGCCTCCACAACCTGGTCCAGGAACCCGGGGTCCAGAGTTTGCGTCGTTGGGGGCGCCGCCGGACGTAGTCGATTGAGTACAATCCGGTAGGGGCGCCCCCAGGGGTCCTGGTCGAGTTCTTCAATCAACTTTTCCCAGGCCCTGGCCTTGGCCGTGCTGATGCAGCCCGCAGCGAGTTCCGCGCGGCAAGAAACTCGCCACGCGCCACAGCACGCTCTTCACCATCCGCCCCTCGCCGCCGGGCACGGAGGAGATTGCGACGCGCCAAATTTGCCAGGCGCCTCAGGTCTGCAATCTCCTCCGACCACCAATACGCGGCCCGGCGGGGGGCGGGTCTACAACGGGGCATGGCCGCGTCACAGAGGCGCTCAGGCATACCCCTTATTTCCTCGGCCTCCGCATCGGCGTCCACCTGATCGGTGAGATTCACCGACCAGGTTTCTGCCGCGGCGGAGGCCAGCAATCGGTCTCGATCGAGTTTTGCTATCGACCATCGTTTCGGGGGTGCATCGCCCCCCATGCGGCGGCGGATTAGCACCTCCTGGGGAGTGGCTACCACGTCCATCTCCAGTTGGGCGTGGTCAGACAGAGTGTCTCTTCTGGCCACTCCCCAGTTACTGACTAAACGCGCCGCCCCCGGGGTAGCCCACGTTAAATCTACGATGGACTCCCCCTGAGGGCGGACGCAGGTGCTCTGGGCCCCTTGGTTCAAGAGAACCAGGCCCAGTTTCGCCGCCCATCTTAGCAGGACCTCTCCCCTGGCATTGTTGGACCGGAAACCCCACGCCCGAGACCAGGCGTTGAAGTCCCCGGCCACCAGAACGGGGTGGGGGAGGCATCGGCGTATGCCGTCCCCCAAACCCCTTAGTAAAGCTTTATATTGGGGGAGGGTCCTGCTGGGGGGCGCATACACCCCCGCAACGTACAAGGTACCCCACCTCGCAATAACAAAACCCCTCCCCATCGCCACAAGGGTGATGGGGGGGGGGAGCGAGGGGAGTGCCTTCTGACTATTGCGGCAGAGCCATCCGCGTCCCCTAACCAAATTGGTTGTTCCCCGGGACGCGGTACGGCTCCGCCACAATTCCTAGACCTGCATCACGCTCCGCCAGGTCCTGAATAAATAAATCTTGGGCCCGGCGGGCGTGATTAAGGTTCGCCTGGAAGAGCCTAATGGAGGCGAACTTTATGCCTCCGTCGGCTCCTCCCCGCCGGATCCCTCTGTGGCGTCAACCGCCGCATCCGCGAATAACGTCCGGTCCACCAACAAGTAGCGGTTTTCGCAGGACACGTTGGAGAGGATGGACACACCCCGCCTCTCCTCCGGTTCACTCTGTGGGTGAAGGTCCACGCAGGTCCGAGCAGTGGCAACCAAAGCGGAAGATATGGAGGTAGCCGCCTGCACCACCTCTGTAGCTCCTTTCTCCTTCCCAACGCCGGTTGGGGAGCCTCCCTCCCGCGGTTGTCTCTGCGGGAGAGGTTCGGCATCCATCTTCTCGGCTGCTGCCTCCAAAGCAGCAGCAGCCGTGGCGATGACCGTGTGGGTGGCCGCCTGTGCTGTTCCACGGTTCTTCTTCTTCTTCCCCTTGGGGGGCCGGCACGCCTCGCCCCCCATTCTGTGCCGGTCCGGCCTCCCCGCGGCTTACACACCGCGCAGGAGACCGGACCTTCGCAACGACTGGCCGGGTGCCCAACAACCCCGCAGCGGTAGCAGAACCCGCTGCGGTCAATGTCATTGGGGCACCTGGCCCTAACATGGCCCACCTCCAGGCATTTAAAGCACTGGAGGGGGCGCTTCATTAGGATCTCGACTCGTGCCGAGACCCAAATCAACTGGAGGTGGCTCGCCTTCAGAATGCGGTTGGCCGCCTTGATTGGGCACTTGACGATAACCGTGCCCATACCCCTCGGATTTGGTGGGGGACGGATCTCCCTCACCCTGATGTCCGAGGGGCTGCACGCGCCCTGCCTCTCCACGGCCGCCCTGACCTCCTCGGGGGTAACAGAGGGCTCTAGGTCCCGCACCCTGATGTCCGTGGTGCGCTTGGGACGAGCCACTCTTATCCCCCCCTGGACCTTGAAGAGGCAGGAGAGTCTGTCGGCGAAAACATCCGCCTTCTTCTCGCGGTCCGGGCCAGACACTTCAAAAATTATGGCCCCCGTGGCCGCAGTCCTGTGCACCATCCTTTCGATGCCCAGTTCCGCAAGGGATATATTGGCTTTAGCCTTTGCCAAAATATCCTTGTATTCCCCGTTGGCGGAGGTGATTGTCACCGCCGCCGTCGTGGGGGACCTCCTCTTTGACAGCTTCTTGGCGCCACCCCCTTTTTGGAGGGGGGAGCCCTTGGCCGCCTCCCGTTTAGGGGCAGACGCTGGAGGAGTAGCCTTTTTCCCCTTTCTTCCGACGACCTGACTCCAGGTCGCGCCGCCCGGCGGGGTGCCCCCAACTAGGTTGGGGGAGGTCTCCGCACGAACCGGAGCGGGGCGACCAGGAGCCGGCGCCGGAGCCGCAGTAAATGCCTGGCTCCCCCCTTGGACATCGCGGGGGGGCGAGGTGCCGCTTTCTGGGAGGCCGGAAACGCCTCCCTTCTTCTTCTTCTTCTTCTTACTTTTAGAAGAAGAAGGAAGATTGTTCCCCCCCCCCCGCGGTGTTGGTTGGGGGGAAAGCGACCTTCCTATCCTGGTGAGCCTGGCCCATGGGAGTCCCATTAGAGGGCGTAGAACTCAAAATTGGGAATCTCTGAGTGAGATCCCTTGTCACGGCCAGGGACACAGCCTGTACCAGGTTGTCCAGGCTCATATCTCCCACCGTGGTGGCCCTCTTCTTGCGCGGGGACTCCCGTCCCGTGCATCCTGGGGGAGGAGCCTCCTCCGGAAGCCTAACCGGGGATCGCTCCTGTAACGATGGTCGAAGAGCCGGAAACTTTTCCAGCTCATCCTGCGATATCACAGGACGCTCCACCGGGGGCTCCCGGAGGGGGGTAAAAATACCTCCTCCCCGAAGTATTTCATCTCATCCCGCCTCGGTCTTAGGAGGTGGGGTGATCGAGGAGGTGAGACTCTCTCCATCTCCTCGATCTTCCTCTTGAGCTCCGCGACCTCTGCCTCTAAACGGCGGTTGGCCGCGATGACATCGTCCACCCTCTGGTTTTGAGGAGAGGGGGCTCTTCCTGAGAGGGGGTCATAGTATCCCCTCTCACCCCTGGAGACCAAGGCGGGAATGCTCTCCTTAAAGGCTGCAGCAGCCCTGAGGAGGCCCCCCGCCATGGTTCCCTGCAGCCCTTTAGAGGTAGACGCTGCCTTCCTAATAGTGGCTACGTGTCCAATAAGCAGATCCACTATTTGATCAAGTGAGGCCCCCTTAATGACTTCGGCGGCCTCCTTGCACTTCGCCTCGAAGTTACGGGCACGGGCGGACGTTTCGTCGACAGGGATGGTACTGTCAACCGCCCTAAGCGCAGATCTTTCAATATCCTGTGCTTTTTTCATTTTGACCCGTTCCGCGCACTTCTGGGCGGTGTATTCACCCAGATGAGAGGGGTCCTTGGGGGGACGCCCCCTCAGATCTCTCTTAATTAAACTGGGACCTGGTCCGTCATCGGACTCACTCGAGGACGAGCGAATACAAGGCGGAACCCTGGTCCTTCTCTTCACTTGGTCCAGCTCCACGCCTTCAATTTCGTTGGAGCTCACGGACACGCCTCCGCCCGATGCTCTGGCGATGGAGCCGATCTTCTTTTGCGGAGAATCCCTCTTCTTGGCCCTCTTCATACTCACCGGGAGTTTGGATACAACAACTATGCCTCTGGTGGGAGGGACCTTCCTCTTTGACCTCAGACCCGGCGCCGTCTTCATCTCGACGTCCGAGTCCGCCCCCCTCTCAATCGGAGAGGGTGGAAATTAAAACACAGGCCACAAGCCCGCTCCATTATATTGTTACGCCCGCGTCCGGCCGCCTGGTGCACAGGGAAGTTGCGCACCAGAAGATGCTTCCTGTTCCCTGGCGACGCTTGTTTACGCGTTGCCAGGCGCGTTGTTGTTAACAGAGCTGTCAAACCGAAAGGACTTTTGTATCGTTGTTGAGAAATTATTAAATCGTTTGCTTTCACCAATTAACGTGTTGTTTCTTTGCGAGTGTGAGTCGCGGAATTGTGGGTGTGTGTGTGACGGAAGTGTGCGGAGACGCAACATTTTGGGGGCTCGTCCGAGTTTCGGACGGACAACGAACTTCTGCGAGATTGCGAGGGAGATGGCGACAACGCGCTCTCCGATGAAGACTCGCTCCCGAGCTGCGGAGACGGATACGACGGAGCTGAGCCCTCTCGAGGCCGTCCTCCAGGAGCTTCATCGGCTACGCGAGGAGCGCCGTCAGGAGCAGGCGCGGTTTCAGCGTTTCCGGGATGATGTGGAGGCGCACTTCAAGGAGCGCGACGCGGCTTTCTCGCGCCTCGAGGAGCGACTCTCCACGAATCAGCTAAGTCCCCCCAATAATATTTTCTCTGACGGAAATTCGTGCGAGGCGTCGCGTTTGTCCGGCGCGGGCGAGGGCGCGTGTGCTGAGCGTGCGTCGCGAGGATTGAAATTAAAGCCAGACGTCTATGACGGAACGGCGCCTTTACGCGAATTTCTTTCACAGTTCTCTTTAATCGCGCGTGCGAATTTGTGGTCGGGGGCGGAGAGGGCGGTGGTGCTCGCGTCGTGTTTGCGGGGGAAGGCGCGTTCGCTTCTCGATTCTTGCGTGGACAGAACTGAATCTCTTTCTTATACGGAACTGAGGGCGAAGCTTGAGTTGCGTTTCGGGGAGACACAGTCTCTTCAAAATTACTACTCGCAGTTCACCAACCGGAAACAGCGGTATGGGGAAAATTTCGCCTCTCTCGGGTCGGAATTGGAAAGATTGTCGCGGCTCGCGTATCCCGAGTGCCCGCACTCCGTCCGCGATAAGATCGCGTGCGCGCAGTTTGTCTCTTCGCTTACGGAGGCGAATATCAAAAGAACTCTCCAGCTTGAAGGCGTCACTTCTCTTAATGTTGCTATTGAGAGAGCGAAAGCAATAAAGTCTATACAGGAGAGCTGTTCGGAACAGGGAAAAAGGGAAAATCTTGCTCCTTTTGTCGAAGGAAGTGCGGGAGAGGTCTAGGCGAGTTTCGGAGGATCGGAGCCCGGAATTGTTTTGCTTGTTAAATTTTATGCTAAGAAATTACTTTTTAAAAAATATATACTGCCTAGTTTTTCTGTTCAAGGAGGCGGAGAAAAGAGGCGGAGGCTGTTGGGGCGTAAGGGGGAAGAAGGGAAACCGCTCTCCTGGTCGGAGAGAAAGAGTTCGGCGGGACGAAGACTGCCTCGCCCACGGTTTTTCGCCTGAGGTTTTTCCGTGGGACTTAGGGCGAATGCCGAGGCAGGGACTAGGGGAGTCCTGCGGGACGTTGGTGCCTCGGGAAGTTTATCACCCCCCTTGTCCGAAGAATGGAAGAGGACCCAGAAGAGCGAGGCGACAAGAAGAGGCGCGGAAGAGGGGAAGAAAAGAAGACGGAGCCCGGTAACCCGCAGCAGCAGCTCGGGGTAGGGCAGGAAGCCGTCAGAGGATTGCGGGTCTAGGGACGAGAGGTCCCGAGAAGTCCGCCTCCCCTTGTCCGAAGAGTCAAGACTCAAGAGTCAAGACTCAAGAGTCAAGACTCAAGAGTCAAGACTCAAGAGTCAAGACTCAAGAGTCAAGACTCAAGAGTCAAGACTCAAGAGAGAAGATTCAAGAGTTTAGGAGCTAGGGCGGAGCCCGGTAACCCGCAGCGGCAGCTCGGGGTAGGGCGAGAAACCGTCCGAAGTGCTCGGGTCCGGGGACGAGAGGTCCCGTGAAGTCCGCGCCCTCCCCGCGAAGGCAGAAAACGTGAAGTTTTCCAGGGGACTGCCCCGCCTGAATGTCGGGACGACATTCTAGGAAGAGGGGGGGCAGTGTTACGCCCGCGTCCGGCCGCCTGGTGCACAGGGAAGTTGCGCACCAGAAGATGCTTCCTGTTCCCTGGCGACGCTTGTTTACGCGTTGCCAGGCGCGTTGTTGTTAACAGAGCTGTCAAACCGAAAGGACTTTTGTATCGTTGTTGAGAAATTATTAAATCGTTCGCTTTCACCAATTAACGTGTTGTTTCTTTGCGAGAGTGAGTCGCGGAATTGTGGGTGTGTGTGTGACGGAAGTGTGCGCGGAGACGCAACAATATCAACGGACACGGGTGTGCCTCTCCCTGCAGGTCTATGCCCAAGCTTAAGCATAGACCTCTTCGCAGGAGCCGATTCCCCGGCAGGGCCTGCGGTGCACCCTGCCGGTAGCCCGACGTACGATGACGACGGGAAGAGGGCCGGGACGATACCCTCCTCTCGCCGGCTCCTGGGCGTCCGAACGCCCTGGAGCGGTAGTGATCGGCTCATGTTTTTGTGCATGTCCATAATATCATAAAAGGGGGTGGTTTATTTTTGGGGTATCCTTCCCTTAGGACGGTTGGCACCCAAGCCTTTCGGAGCCCGTCCTGCCCCAGAGCCAGACTGGCTCTCACCACCACCCCAGCCCTGCCTCGGAATACGTCCGAGCGGCCTGGGGTGGCCCAGCCCGGTGGGCCCGGGGGTTCCAGGACACCACCGGCCCGTCCCCTCACTTCACTCCCGCGTACTGCGGGACCACGTCCCGCAGCCGTTAGGGAGGAGCGGTGGGGCGTCCCCCACTGTGGGACGCCGCTTCCCCCGATGCCAGGGCACACCTCCCCCCACCCAGGGACTGGGCAGGGATTGGTCACCCCCAGACACCGGGAGACCGGCACCCACGTCCCCACGATCGGAACACCGGACGCAGGACACCCGGTTTTTGACGGGAGCACCCGTCCCCCCCTCTGGGACACCCACCGCCCGGAACACCTGACGGCAGGCACCCAGAAAGGCTGGGAGCACCCAGCAAGAAACCCCACGGCCGGCGGAGGACTAATGTCCTCCTAACGGTCCCGGCCGACCGGGCGATTGCACTCAGGGCCGCCTACCCCTACCGACAATGGGACCTATTGCTAGGTCCCTAAGGGAAGCCGGGCTCCTTGGACGCTCTTAGTCAGGAGGACCCCTCCCCGTCAGGCCAATGGTGGAGGTTGGAACCACCACCATTGACCCAACGGATCAGAGGAGCCCTCCCTAAGCCCCCTCACCACGACAAGGTGGCGTCCACGAGGGGGGAGGATCCTACAACTAGTACACGTGTGATAGGCCACGCACTAAATGTTACTCGCAAAACAATTCGCAGGGTATTAAAAAGTAAATTGTTGTACCCGTTTCATCGTACACGAGTGCAAGAGTTAAATGTGAGAGATCATCACGCCAGAGAGAATTTTTGTCGTTGGTTTCTACATAATAATGAAGCCGACAAAAATTTTCTGGCAAATATTATGTGGACCGACGAATTATTACGCGCACGGGTATTTAATATTTAATATTTAAATGTCATAATGAACATTATTATGAAGTTATTAACCCACGCGTGACCCGCACGCGTAGCTTCCAACACAGATGGAAGCTGAACTTCTGGGCAGGCATTTTAGGCGATAGAGTTATCGGCCCCACTATTCTGCCAGATACTTTGACGGTAAAAATATTAAAAATCTTCTGATCCATTTGCAATATGTATCGATATCTATTAAAGATGTTTACTTTATAGGGAAGAAATTATGAAGGTTTTTTAACACAATGGCTACCGGATCTTCTGGAAGAAATTCCTCTTTTGCAAAGAACAGTTATGTTTTTCCAACAAAACGGGGCACCACCGCATGCATACCGAGGCGTTACAACTTTTTTAAATGAACGTTTTCCCGGTCGTTGGATAGCGCAACATGGACCAATCAGATGGCCCGCACGGTACGAGAAGCTTTTAATTTAAAAAGGTAGGAGAGACAGAAGAATGTAAAAAACAGTGCTTTAATATTCCTCACATTGATTGTTAACAGTTCACCCGATCTGACACCGTTGGATATTTTTCTTTGGAGTCATCTGAAGAAAATTGTATATGAACAAGAGCCCGCTTCACCTGAAGAAGTTATTGCAAGAATGCAAATAGCTGTCCAAACTGTCGATGGACCAATGCTTCGACGCGTCCGAGCAAATTTAATTCTTCGTGTGGAAGCGTGCATTGAGGCTCACGGGGCTCATTTTGAAAATTTGCTTTAACAAGTTCTTTTTAAAATTAAAAAAAAAGTCCTTTTTAGGGCTAGCAATTTTATGCAAAACAGTCCTTTTCAGGACTACTAATTTTTTAAAACGTTAGGAAACTTTTCATTCACAAAAATTAATAAAATATTCCTTTCCTACGTTTCTCTAATCTGTAAAATATTAAATAGAAAATTCTGTTTAATATTATGAAAGAAGGATAAATCTTTCTTGTAAAGAAAGAAATCTTTCTCTATTTTTTAACATGTTTTAACACGTATTTTCTTCTAACAAGGGGAACCCCAGACATTGTCCCCTCCGATTTTACCGAGCTTTATACATATTATAGACCTACCCTCCCACTACATCATAGTAAAATAATACGATGCAACTCTCAAGTAGTCGCGAGAAAAATGCGTTTGAATATTTACGTGGCGTTTATGTACCGGGTCGTAAGAGGAGCTTGGTAAGTAATCGGCGTGGCGTGGTGAGCAAGGCGCTCGACTAGAATGCTGCATGTCGCTGGTTCGATCCCCCATTATTTTGAAATTTTTTTTTATTTTTTATTTGCTTGATTTTTTTGAATTTGTGAATTATGTTATGTATTTTTATTATTACTTTAACGTAAAAATTAATGCTAATTTATAACAAATATAATTATAACAAATATTATAAAAAGTATTTTCATCATTTATATGTGCTGCGGAATAAAAGTTGCGTAAATAGATAAAAGTTGTGTGTAAGCTTATTTTAAATTTATTTTAATTAATGTTTTATTATATAATAAACATTTTATAATATAGAAAGGAAAGTACACAAAGAAAGGCAATAAAAAAATACATTTGAATACTTTTTGGTTAAATATTCACAATTTTTATTTTTAATAAAATTAATTATTCATTGCCAGTTTCAGAATCAGATTCATCATTAAACGAATTACACATTTTGGGGTGATATTTATCATAAAAACATTGAAAGCATAATATTTTTTTACAATGAGCGCATTGAATAAATCCTGCATCTTTACAAGCGCACAATTTCTTTACTACTATTATTGGGAAACAAATATCGTTTATGTTTAAAAACGCTGATCTCTCTTCTATTAATTTGGATGCATACCATGCATATAAAAACATCGGTTTAAAAATAGGTGCGGTTAATTGATGCAACAATAACGAGTGTATTTTTATTGCGTCTTCACGAGTACCGATTTCTCGCTGTTGCTGTAATAAGACTGGACAATTTTGCAATCGCCTAATAAAATTTTTAACTAGACGATAAAAGTACACATCGCAAGGCTGACAAAAAGGAGTGCATTTCGGAGGAATCACCTTTACAGTACACGATACTTTACCAGTTTCGTCTTCGAAAATATCATCGTACAATGTTAAATCGGTTTGACCTCCCCATGAGTCTATCAATAATAGAAATTTATTATTTGTGACATACGGAGACAAACAGTACTTTAAATAATCGGTATATATTTGTTTTGTTAGCTTCCCCGACTTTGAGGACGTGACAATTATGTTTTTAAAATCGTTCGTTAATTTATCGATTTTTTTTGTACTGTTGGACCAAATTTCCCTGTCGATTCTTGCATGCACAAAAACACGACAGGTAATATTTTTCCCGATGCTGTTAATGTATACTGTGCTGTATAAGAGTGAGAGATGTCATGCAAACTTTTTTTTTTTACAAGCACGGTCTTCGAGCCTTGTGGTGCGAGCGACCTATTATTTGGGATTTGGTACTGGCATCCCGTTTGATCCGTGTTAATAACAAAATCAAAATCAAATTCGGACATAATTGCCCTTGTTTGAATTTGAAATCGTTCTGCTGCCTCCAAAGTTTCTTCTAAAGATGCGTGATCTCTATTACTAATATATCTGGTTACTTTTCTTTGTCGAATTTTATATTTTTGTTTAAAACGGTCGGTCCAACCTTTGCTGGCAGAAAAGCTGAAAGTCTCGTTTAAAAATGGAAAAGCGATTGCCATCGCCCATTGCTGCAAAGTTCTCGTTGTTATCTGAAAATTAATGCATATATATATTTTTTTATTTTTCTAATATTTTATAAAAAATATGAATATAAATATTTTTTTAAAAATTGTACTTGTTCAAGACATTCTCTTGCTTCTTGGAAATATTCGAATGTCTGTATTTCAATATATTTCCACTTATCAATTGTTGTTCCTCCTCGTTTAATATCTTCTTTCCACATACGTAACATTCTTTTATTTTTTAATTTAAGGCAACCTCGTTTTTGTAAAGTCTTTATACTCCATTTCGGATGACTCTCGGCAAGAGCAACCGTCTTTTCCTTATATGATAAAGAAATGTGCTCGTAATCGCGAAAAGACTGCAATTCTGGCTGGAATTCTGGATTTTCATGAGGTATACACTATGAGCAAAAGGATTGCATTGTATGTTATATTATTTTTACCTCAATTTTATTGACTCAAAAATTAAAAAGTTTGAGAAAATATAGATAGCAATATAAATAGTAAAAGTTTAACCTCTTCAAATTCTTCCGCATTGACAATATCAATTTCTTCAGCACATATCAAATCGTCATCTATTATTATTTTTTTATCATCCAGCATAAACATTATTTTTTTAAAAATTTCTTTGCCCATAGCGATGGCAGGATATGGTCGGATATTTCTGCTGATGGTGTATCTGTTAGTAGATTTTCTGCTTCCAGCAAACTTTTACAATATTTAAGAGCGTTTGTTAAATTAATTTTTATTTCATGAAAGCTCATTGATTCCGCGCTTGAATGTAAAATATTTTCTTCACTTTCACTACTACCACTTATTGTGGGCTTTTCCATCTTCTCTACTTTTCTTTTTGCACTATGATTCCGAACACTAGCTCTTGATCGATTCGAATGAACTTAACAAAAACAAATATATACCGATTATTTAAAGTACTGTTTGTCTCCGTATGTCACAAATAATAAATTTCTATTATTGATAGATTCATGGGGAGGTCAAACCGACTTAACATTGAACGATGATATTTTCGAAGACAAAACTGATAAAGCATCGTGTACTGTAAAGGTGATTCCTCCGAAATACACTCCTCTTTGTCAGCCTTGCGATGTGTACTTTTATCATCAAGTTAAAAATTTTATTAAGCGATTGCAAAATTGTCCAGTCTTATTACAGCAACAGCGAGAAATCGGTACTCGTGAGGACGCACTAAAAATACACTCGTTATTGTTGCATCAATTAACCGCACCTATTTTTAAACCGATGTTTTTATATGCATGGTATGCATCCAAATTAATAGAAGAGAGATCAGCGTTTTTAAACATAAACGATATTTGTTTCCCAATAATAGTAGTAAAGAAATTGTGCGCTTGTAAAGATGCAGGATTTATTCAATGCGCTCATTGTAAAAAAATATTATGCTTTCAATGTTTTTATGATAAATATCACCCCAAAATGTGTAATTCGTTTAATGATGAATCTGATTCTGAAACTGGCAATGAATAATTAATTTTATTAAAAATAAAAATTGTGAATATTTAACCAAAAAGTATTCAAATGTATTTTTTTATTGCCTTTCTTTGTGTACTTTCCTTTCTATATTATAAAATGTTTATTATATAATAAAACATTAATTAAAATAAATTTAAAATAAGCTTACACACAACTTTTATCTATTTACGCAACTTTTATTCCGCAGCACATATAAATGATGAAAATACTTTTTATAATATTTGTTATAATTATATTTGTTATAAATTAGCATTAATTTTTACGTTAAAGTAATAATAAAAATACATAACATAATTCACAAATTCAAAAAAATCAAGCAAATAAAAAATAAAAAAAAATTTCAAAATAATGGGGGATCGAACCAGCGACATGCAGCATTCTAGTCGAGCGCCTTGCTCACCACGCCACGCCGATTACTTACCAAGCTCCTCTTACGACCCGGTACATAAACGCCACGTAAATATTCAAACGCGTTTTTCTCGCGACTACTTGAGAGTTGCATCGTATTATTTTACTATGATGTAGTGGGAGGGTAAGTCTATAATATGTATAAAGCTCGGTAAAATCGGAGGGGACAATGTCTGGGGTTCCCCTTGTTAGAAGAAAATACGTGTTAAAACATGTTAAAAAATAGAGAAAGATTTCTTTCTTTACAAGAAAGATTTATCCTTCTTTCATAATATTAAACAGAATTTTCTATTTAATATTTTACAGATTAGAGAAACGTAGGAAAGGAATATTTTATTAATTTTTGTGAATGAAAAGTTTCCTAACGTTTTAAAAAATTAGTAGTCCTGAAAAGGACTGTTTTGCATAAAATTGCTAGCCCTAAAAAGGACTTTTTTTTAAATTTTAAAAAGAACTTGTTAAAGCAAATTTTCAAAATGAGCCCCGTGAGCCTCAATGCACGCTTCCACACGAAGAATTAAATTTGCTTGGACGCGTCGAAGCATTGGTCCATCGACAGTTTGGACAGCTATTTGCATTCTTGCAATAAACTTCTTCAGGTGAAGCGGGCTCTTGTTCATATACAATTTTCTTCAGATGACTCCAAAGAAAAATATCCAACGGTGTCAGATCGGGTGAACTGTTAACAATCAATGTGAGGAATATTCAAGCACTGTTTTTTACATTCTTGTGTCTCTCCTACCTTTTTAAATTAAAAGCTTCTCGTACCGTGCGGGCCATCTGATTGGTCCATGTTGCGCTATCCAACGACCGGGAAAACGTTCATTTAAAAAAGTTGTAACGCCTCGGTATGCATGCGGTGGTGCCCCGTTTTGCTGGAAAAACATAACTGTTCTTTGCAAAAGAGGAATTTCTTCCAGAAGATCCGGTAGCCATTGTGTTAAAAAACCTTCATAATTTCTTCCCTATAAAGTAAACATCTTTAATAGATATCGATACATATTGCAAATGGATCAGAAGATTTTTAATATTTTTACCGTCAAAGTATCTGGCAGAATAGTGGGGCCGATAACTCTATCGCCTAAAATGCCTGCCCAGAAGTTCAGCTTACAACTGTGTTGGAAGCTACGCGTGCGGGTCACGCGTGGGTTAATAACTTCATAATAATGTTCATTATGACAGTTAAATATTAAATATTAAATACCCGTGCGCGTAAATAATGATTCGTCGGTCCACATAATATTTGCCAGAAAATTTTCGTCGGCTTCATTATTATGTAGAAACCAACGACAAAAATTCTCTCTGGCGTGATGATCTCTCACATTTAACTCTTGCACTTGTGTACGATGAAACGGGTACAACAATTCACTTTTTAATACCCTGCGAACTGTTTCGCGACTAACATTTAATGCGTGGCCTATCACACGTGTACTAGTTGTAGGATCCTCCTCAACCATCTCTAAAATCATCTTCTCCATTTCGACCGTTCTTATCCGACGATTACGACCAACGTCGACGAGTTTCGGCATCAAACAATCACTATTTCGGATCCTATGGTCTAACCGTTCAAAAGTTTTTCGATCGGGATGCATGCGATTTGGATAACGTTCCGCATACAGTCTTCCGCACTTGAACAATTTGTTTCACCGTAAATTAAATACATATCGGCGTATTCGTTATTACTATACCAATACATGCTGTTTTCGCAAAAATTGCCAAAAAGAAATGATATTAGAGACCTGTTCTTTATCGCTGCACTGGACTGAGAGACGAGACAAAACACGAGATGAAACAAACAAAATTCGAAATAATCGTTTCTACATATAATAGCGAAATAAAAGCGTATTCGTTATTATTTCTTGTGTTTCATCTCGTGTTTTATCTCGTCTCTCAGTCCAGTGCAGCGATAAAGAACAGGCCTCTAATATCATTTCTTTTTGGCAAATTTTGCGAAAACAGCATGTATCGGTATAGTAATAACGAATACGCCGATATGTATTTAATTTACGGTGAAGCAAATTGTTCAAGTGCGCGTGCGGAAAGACTGTATGCGGAACGTTATCCAAATCGCATGCATCCCGATCGAAAAACTTTTGAACGGTTAGACCATAGGATCCGAAATAGTGATTGTTTGATGCCGAAACTCGTCAACGTCGGTCGTAATCGTCGGATAAGAACGGTCGAAATGGAGGAGACAATTTTAGAGATGGTTGAGGAGGATCCTACAACTAGTACACGTGTGATAGGCCACGCACTAAATGTTAGTCGCAAAACAGTTCGCAGGATATTAAAAAGTAAATTGTTGTACCCGTTTCATCGTGCACGAGTGCAAGAGTTAAATGTGAGAGATCATCACGCCAGAGAGAATTTTTGTCGTTGGCTTCATAATAATGAAGCCGACGAAAATTTTCTGACAAATATTATGTGGACCGACAAATCATTATTTACGCGCACGGGTATATTTAACTGTCATAATGAACATTATTATGAAGTTATTAATCCACGCGTGACCTGCACGCGTAGCTTCCAACACAAATGGAAGCTGAACTTCTGGGCAGGCATTTTAGGCGATAGAGTTATCGGCCCCACTATTCTGCCATACTTTGACGGTAAAAATATTAAAAATCTTCTGATCCATTTGCAATATGTATCGATATCTATTAAAGATGTTTACTTTATAGGGAAGAAATTATGAAGATTTTTTAACACAATGGCTACCGGATCTTCTGGAAGAAATTCCTCTTTTGCAAAGAACAGTTATGTTTTTCCAGCAAGACGGGGCACCACCGCATGCGTACCGAGGCGTTACAACTTTTTTAAATGAACGTTTTTCCGGTCGTTGGATAGCGCAACATGGACCAATCAGATGGCCCGCACGGTACGAGAAGCTTTTAATTTAAAAAGGTAGGAAAGACAGAAGGATGTAAAAAACAGTGCTTTAATATTCCTCACATTGATTGTTAACAGTTCACCCGATCTGACACCGTTGGATATTTTTCTTTGGAGTCATCTCAAGAAAATTGTATATGAACAAGAGCCCGCTTCACCTGAAGAAGTTATTGCAAGAATGCAAATAGCTGTCCAAACTGTCGATGGACCAATGCTTCGACGCGTCCGAGCAAATTTAATTCTTCGTGCGGAAGCGTGCATTGAGGCTCACGGGGCTCATTTTGAAAATTTGCTTTAACAAGTTCTTTTTAAAATTAAAAAAAAAGTCCTTTTTAGGGCTAGCAATTTTTTGCAAAACAGTCCTTTTCAGGACTACTAATTTTTTAAAACGTTAGGAAACTTTTCATTCACAAAAATTAATAAAATATTCCTTTCCTACGTTTCTCTAATCTGTAAAATATTAAATAAAAAATTCTGTTTAATATTATGAAAGGAGGATAAATCTTTCTTGTAAAGAAAGAAATCTTTCTCTATTTTTTAACATGTTTTAACACGTATTTTCTTCTAACAAGGAGAACACCAGGATTTGTCCCCTCCGATTTGATTGAATTTTATATATGTTATAGTTCAGCCCTCCCACTAAATCGTGGTAAAAGGATACGATGCACCTCTCAAGCATTCGCGAGAAAAACGCGTTCAGAGATTCAAAGATTTCTATGTTGGTAATGTACCGAACGGTAAGTGTAGTTCGTCAAGCAGCGGCGTGGTGTAGTGAGTAAGGCGTCGGACTAGAATGTTGCATGTTGCTGGTTCGAATCTTACTTTTATAATTTTTTTTTTTTTATTGTATTATATTGTATATGTTTTATTTTTAATATTTAATTCTAAAAATTAATGTATTAAACAATTTTACAAAATTTAAAAATATAATTTATATTTTTATACGTTGCGTTTCTTAAAATTAAAATTTAATTAACACACATACATATTTATTATTAATTGTAAATTGTCATGCAATTTATATAAAATTTTTTTGTATAATAAGAGGAAAAAAAGAAGAGAAGGATAAGAAAATTTGAATCTTTTATTATGTTTGCAACTATATTTTATTTTGTTCACAATAAGCAAAATCTATTCATTATCAGAATCAGAAACATCAGAATTACATATGTTGGGATGATATTTATCATAGAAACACGAGAATAAAATATAAATTTAAATTTTAAGAATAAAATATAATTTTAAATATATTTATTACATAACAAATAAATTTTAGTTTAATAACGTAAATTTACAATGACAATTTACAATTAATAATAAATATGTGTGTGTGTTAATTAAATTTTAATTTTAAGAAACGCAACATATAAAAATATAAATTATATTTTTAAATTTTGTAAAATTGTTTAATACATTAATTTTTAGAATTAAATATTAAAAATAAAACATATACAATATAATACAAAAAAAAATTATAAAAGTAAGATTCGAACCAGCAACATGCAGCATTCTAGTCCGACGCCTTACTCACTACACCACGCCGCTGCTTGACAAACTACACTTACCATTCGGTACATTACCAACATAGAAATCTTTGAACGCGTTTTTCTCACGAATGCTTGAGAGGTGCATCGTATCCTTTTACCACGATTTAATGGGAGGGCTGAACTATAACATATATAGAATTCAGCCAAATCGGAGGGGACAAATCCTGGTGTTCTCCTTGTAAGCATAAAGTTGTTTAAATATCTAATTGTTATAATAAAATCCTCTTAAAAAGCTTATTACTTCTGACTAACTGGACAAAACCACTCGTAGGTGATTCGTTTTAAGATTTAAATGTTAACGCAAAGATTTTTCTAAAGAAACGGATTGTTTAAAAAATAATTTTTGTAAGACACAGAGGAGACACCTCCTTTATTTTTTTGTATTTGTCAAAATCTTCTTCTCTATGTTGAGAATGGTTACGTCTTGGCGACAATTCTATCAGTTGTCGAAATTTTCTGTAAGGTGTTTCAAGAGACAGGAGGAATATAATTTTTAGTGCAAGACAAAATTATTTCTATTATTACGATGTTTAAGAATATTACATGCTAGCGGCGTGCGAAGGCATAGCGCCGCCGTACCGCCCGCCCGAGCGGCAGAGCGTTCACGCACACTATCAGACACGCGGCTCACTAACGTGCGCCCGGCTAAAGGTCGGCGCTGATTGGCCTGACTGTAATCAATAATTACTCCTTTATTAAATGTTATAGAAAAAAATGATTCAGGACTTTTCGACTCATTTTTTAAGGAATAACGCTATGTACTTAGTGGGCGGGCTTTAAGTGTCACCCTGTATATATTGTTGCGACCGCTCTTGCGACTCTATGTGTTTCGCGTCGCCATGCGTTCCCTGGCAACGAGCGTTCCCCGGCAACGAGTCGTTTGTTTGTTAAACAGAGATGTTGTTGTTATATACGGTTCCCTGTAACGAAGAGACGTGTTCTCTTCTACGGATTACAATTAAAGAGTTCTTTTAATCCACGAAGCCGCTTTCTTATTCCGCCTCGGCGGGAAGTCGCGAGTGCCGAGTGTGCTGGTGAGCGAGAGTGTGAGTGCGCGGAAGTGTCCTTAGCCGGCGCGGAGCGCAACATTTTGGGGGCTCGTCCGAGCACGGACAAGATCTAGCACGGATCTAGACATGACGACGCCACGCTCCCCTGTTGCGACGCGTTCACGGACGCCCGCCGCTGCCTCCGAAACGGAGTTTCAACGTGAGATTCTGCAGGAGCTTGTGCAGATCCGAGAGGAGCGACGCTTGGAGCATGAGCGCTGGCAGGCCGAGAGGGAGCGAACGGAAACCGAGCTGCAGCGTCTACGTCTTCAGATTACACAGCTAAGTCCCTCCAATAATGTTCTTTCCTCCGCCGATCCTTGCGGGATGACGAGTTTGGCCGGCGCGGGCGAGGGCGTGTGTGCGGGGCACGCGACGCGTAATTTAAAACTGAAACCTGACGTTTACGACGGAACGGCGCCGCTTCGCGAGTTTTTATCGCAATTCTCGCTGATCGCGCGCGCGAATTTGTGGACGGAGTCGGAGAAAGCGGTTGTCCTAGCGTCGTCTTTGCGGGGAAAGGCGCGCGCGCTTCTCGACTCCTGCGCCGACGGAGCGGAGCCTATCTCGTTCTCGGAATTGAAAGCGAAGCTCGAGCTGCGTTTCGGGGAAACGCGGTCTCTGCAGAATTACTATTCGCAGTTTACGAATAGAAAGCAGCGGTTCGGGGAGGATTTCGCTTCTCTGGGGGCGGAATTGGAGAGGTTGTCGCGCCTCGCGTATCCCGAATGTCCACATCCCGTGCGAGACAAAATTGCGTGCGCGCAATTTATTTCCTCTCTTACGGAGGCAAATATAAAAAGAACTCTCCAGCTCGAGGGGGTGACATCTCTGAATGTGGCAATTGAGAGGGCAAAGGCCATAAAATGTATTCAGGAGAGTTGCTCGGAGCAGAGGAGGGGAGAAAATTATTTTTCCGGAAAAAGAAGGGAGGAAAATTACTATGCAGCGGGGGAAAGAAAGGAGACGTTTGATGGTCGCGTTTTTAAGGGCGCGAGGGGAAAGGACGGAAATCTGAAAGAAAAGAACAAATTTGTTAAGGGGGGCAAATTCAACGAGGGGAGGGGGCGTGACAGCAAAGAATGTTGGCAATGCGGTAAGGCCGGTCATTTCCGTTTTGAGTGTCCTGGCAAAATGGGAAACAAGGAATAGTCGAGCTTGGAGGGGCGGGTTCGGCTAAGAAGTTGAGAGCCCCAGTCGCGAGAATTGAAAATTTTTATAATTTAAATAGGATTAATCGAGATTTGGATTACTACTGTTACGAGGGGATTGCGAATGAAAAGAGTTGTGTTTTTAAAATAGATACGGGCTCTGACGTTTCGGTTATAAATAGAAATTTTGTGGAAAAGTCGGAATTGGTGGAAGAAAGCTGCTCTTTGAAATATCCCACGGGGGAAAGGTTTACGGTGAAACAAAGAGCAGTTGTGAAAGTGCGCATTGGGAAAAAAATTGTAGAATTTCCCATGCTTGTCGCGGAAATTTCAGATGACTGCATTTTGGGGGTCGATTTTCTTGTGCGGTTGGAATTAGGAAATATTTTTGACTCTGTTTTCGGAAGGAGTTCTATAAAAAGATGCGGACGCTTAATAGAATCTAATATTCCCTCGAATTTTGAGAGTCTTCTGGAGAAAAATTCTCGCGAGTTGAATGAAAATCAAAAGGGAGATTTTCGAAAATTTTTACGCGATTTTCAAGATTTATTTTCGGAGACAATAACCGCTGGGAATTGTAAAGTAGGGGAACATGTTATTAATGTGAAAGATTCTTCCCCCATTAAGCAGGTTCCCCGGAGAATTCCTTTTGAGATGAGATCAGAGGTGGATAAAACAATTTTGGAAATGAAGGAAAATGGAATAATAGAGGAATCTTCTAGTCCTTGGGTTTCTCCGGCAGTCCTTGTCAGGAAAAAGGATGGAACCATAAGATTTTGTGTGGATTATCGGAAGCTTAATTCTGTAACGGTAAAAGATTCTTACCCTCTACCGAGAATTGATGACATTTTGGATCAATTGGCAGGTAACACTTGGTTTACTACATTAGATCTTAAGAGTGGGTACTGGCAGATAAAGATCCGCCCCGGTGACAGGGAGAAAACCGCGTTCTCCATCGGGAAAGGCTTGTGGCAGTTTACGGTTATGCCTTTCGGACTTTGTAACGCGCCAGCTACCTTTGAGCGCATTATGGAACAAGTACTAAGTAAATTCATTCCGGGAAAGTGTTTGGTTTATCTTGACGATGTTATTATTTTTGGTAAAAATTTTGAGGAAATGATTAACAATTTAAAGGAAATATTTTGTCGCTTGAGAGAGGTAAATTTAAAAATTAATCCTAACAAATGTGTATTCTTTGGAAAAGAAGTTAAATATCTTGGACACATTATTTCTGAGAAAGGTATAACCACTGATCCAGAAAAAGTGGCGGCCGTGAAAGATTGGCCAGTACCCCAGACTAAGAAGCAATTGCGAAGCTTTTTAGGATTTTGCTCCTATTACCGTAAGTTTGTTAAAGGTTTTTCTGCTTTAGCGAAGCCGCTTTATGCGCTCACAGAAAACCAAATCAAATTTATTTGGGATGAGCAATGTCGTGTCTCTTTCGAAAAACTAAAACTCGCCTTGACGAGTTCTCCGGTCCTTTCTTTTCCCAAAGGAAAGGGCGAATTTCTTTTAGACACGGACGCGTCAAATACTGGAATCGGGGCTGTCTTGTCGCAGAGTCAGGACGGCATTTATAAAGTGATCACTTATTTTAGCCGAATGCTAAATAAAGCCGAAAGGAATTATTGCGTCACTAGACGTGAATTATTAGCTATCGTTGAGTCTGTTCAATCTTTTCACCATTATTTGTGTGGACGTAAATTTTGGGTCCGAACGGATCACGCTTCTCTTAGATGGTTGCTGTCTTTCAAAAATCTTGAAGGACAGTTGGCTCGCTGGTTGGAGAGACTGCAGCAGTATGACTTTGAGGTCATACACAGAAAGGGAACCTCTCATGGTAACGCAGATGGTCTTTCCAGACGACCTTGTATTAAGGAAGATTGTCGCTATTGTGAAAGGACTGAGGTAAGAGAAAGTTTAGAGGAAGAGAGAGAAATAGGTAGAATAACTCTCTTCGAGGAAAAATCTTCGGATTGGCGTAAAGAGCAATTGGCAGACTCTGATATTGCCATTTTTCTTCTAGGAAAAGAAGCGGGGCAACGCCCTCTAAGACAGGAAATTTCAGCGGGGAGCCCTGCTGCAAAAGTTTATTGGTCCTATTGGGACTCTCTCATTGTGGAAGATGGTGTGTTGTACAAAAAGTGGGTGGCCCCGAATTTAAAAAGAGATGTTCTTCAGCTTATTGTTCCCAAGTCCAGGGTTCGACGTGTATTAGAGGAGGCCCACGATTCTTCTTCTGGAGGACATTTTGGGATTAATAAGACTCTTGAGAAGATTCGGAGACGATTTTATTGGGCAACGTGTAAACAGGACGTCGAAAACTGGTGTAGGTCCTGTGAGGTTTGTGTCGCTAAGAAGGGTCCTGCAGGGAAAGGGAAGTCTCCTCTACAAGTTTATAATGCTGGAGCTCCGTTTGAACGAGTTCAGATGGACATTCTTGGTCCTTTCCCAAAGACTTCTTCAGGGAACAAGTATCTCCTTGTGATGATAGATTGTTTTACGAGGTGGGTGGAGGTTGATCCTCTAAGTAATATTAGGACAAAAACTATAGTGGAAAGTCTTCTGAGAGAGGTTGTGGCCAGACACGGAGTTCCATTAGAAATACACACAGATCAAGGAAGGGGTTTTGAATCGCGAATATTCCGAGAATTATCGAATATACTGGGAATGAGGAAAACACGGACAACGCCCTTGCATCCTCAGTCCGACGGAATGGTCGAGCGTCATCATCAGACGATCCTAAATTATCTGGCAAAGTTCGTTTCAGAAAACCAAAAGGATTGGGATCGTTGGATTCCGTTGTATCTGTTGGCCTATAGATCTTCCAAACATGAGACGACAGGAGTAACACCTGCCGAACTCTATCTCGCTCGCGACTTGAGATTGCCGCTTGATCTTCTTCGTGGAAAACCCCCTGGAACGATGGAAACTGAGGTTGGTTATTTACAGAGAATCAGAGGTAAGATGGACGAAATCCACGAAAGTGTAAGGGAAAGAGTTTGTTTGAAATCTTCTCGAATGAAAAACTGGTATGACCAGAAGGCTAGGTCAGTTACTTTTAGTGAGGGTCAGAGAGTTTGGTTTTACAATCCCCGTAGAACCAAGGGGAGAGCTCCCAAATTGCAGAGAAATTGGGAGGGGCCATATCTTGTAATAAAGAAACTCGGCGACGTGGTATTTTGCATCCAGAAGTCGGGGAGAGGTAAAAAAAAGGTGGTTCACGCGGATAGGCTCGCGCCTTACTTCGAAAGGCGCATAGGGAGTCAGAGCCCGGAGTAATTTTAATTAAGTTAAGTTTGAACACTATTTCTGTTTGTGGTTTCTTTTGACAGAATGGAGCAGGAGGGAACGGCCGTCGCTCGGAGGGAAGGCGTTCGTACCCCGTCGTAGAGGCGCTCGTCGAGGGCGAATGGCATTGAAAAGGGAAGCGGACGACGTATTTGGTGAAAGTCGTGTCCTAAAAGAAGACTGCCTCGCCCACGGTTTTTCGCCTGAGGTTTTTCCGTGGGCCTTAGGGCGAATGCCGAGGCAGGGACTAGGGGAGTCCTGCGGGACGTTGGTACCTCAGGAAGTTTATTACCCCCCTTGTCCGAAGAACGGAAGAGGACTCAGAAGAGCGAGGCAACGAGAAGAGGCGCGGAAGAGGGGAAGAAAAGAAGACGGAGCCCGGTAACCCGCAGCAGCAGCTCGGGGTAGGGCGGGAAGCCGTCAGAGGATTGCGGGTCTAGGGACGAGAGGTCCCGAGAAGACCGCCTCCCCTTTCTGTGAGATTAAAGGGACGAGAGGTTCCTAGGAGACTGCCCTCCCTGAATGTCGGGACGACATTCTGGAAGAAGGGGGGCAGTGTTGCGACCGCTCTTGCGACTCTATGTGTTTCGCGTCGCCATGCGTTCCCTGGCAACGAGCGTTCCCCGGCAACGAGTCGTTTGTTTGTTAAACAGAGATGTTGTTGTTATATACGGTTCCCTGTAACGAAGAGACGTGTTCTCTTCTACGGATTACAATTAAAGAGTTCTTTTAATCCACGAAGCCGCTTTCTTATTCCGCCTCGGCGGGAAGTCGCGAGTGCCGAGTGTGCTGGTGAGCGAGAGTGTGAGTGCGCGGAAGTGTCCTTAGCCGGCGCGGAGCGCAACAATATACAGGGTGATCCAGGATAACCTTCCACCTGTAAAATGACATATTCCTGACACAATTCTAAGACGATTTTTCCTTTATCAAAATTTGATTTGAAGCGTAGTTTTCGAGTTACAAGCAAAAATAGTTAGGAAATCACGCGTCGAGTACAGAAGGCAGGCAGGAGCGGCGCACCGCTAGCGTAACGAGGGTTCAGTTGACCGCCCGACGGGTGATTATCACCGCGTGAGTCGCTATTTTAATCTTATGACATAAAATTATGCTTTAAATAAAATTTTTATAAAGAAAAAAGTGTCTTAGAATTATGTTAGGAATACGTGTTCCTTAAAATAAAAATTACTTTAATAACAAAGAGTTGTTCCGGTTCGCCGGCCGTTGAACGCTGCAATCAGCTGATTGCTACACGCGTGTAATGCATGTGTGCATAAAAAGAAAAGAGAGAGAGAGAGAGGGAAGGAGGGAGAGACATTCATACACATGCACGCACGTACGCATACACTTTTTTCTCACTCTCTTTCTCTCTTTTACACAACACACTCTCTCATTCAATCACTCATTTAATCACTCACTCACCTGCTCAATCACCTTGTAGCAGCGTAGCGAATCCTCATGCTACGTGTTAGGTCAGGTCAGGTCTGCTGCACCGTTATGATTAAGTTGTAGAGACAAAACTTTTTGTAAATTACTCTCACTCGATTAACACAATACAGAATACGCGATAACGAATTCACTGATTCACTGACTCACTACCGATTCACTGATACCAAAAATTACTTTAAAAGAAACGCGAATGCAAATAGCACATGACTCGACGCGAAGCGACGGACCGCGGAAACTGCGCGACCACCAGGGTTATGTTGACAGTTGACTAGCGCTGCGACTTGCGCGTGGCGCGTGATCGACACGAGATGAGACGAACGACGGTGATTGGCCGATTCGCTTAAATTCTACTGCTTTCTGCTTAACTTTTTTTATGTGCCACGGCCTTTAAACCTTCGCATTGCGAATGCGGTAGAAAACATGAAACGTATAATGACGTACTTAAAAAAATTAATTATTTATTACAATTAATAACTATTTATAATTATAATAAATAATAATTATTTTTAAAAGCATGTGTTATACGTTATTACGTTTTCGAAACTATTGCATTCACGATGCGAAGGTTTCAGTCAATTGCAAGAATAATGTAATTAATAAATTACATTTGGGAATTTGGGAAAATTTATTTTTATTTTGCTCAAAAGAGATGTTCCAACGTTAAAATGTATTGGTCGCTCTGAAAAGAGCGGATTGAATAAAAAAAATTTTAGAGCAGATGCTCGAAATGCCCGCCATCCATCCTAATGCAAGCTCTCATGCGTTTTAATAAATTTCTTTCGACGTTCTGCATTACTTCTTCGTCGATATCCCAAATAGCCAATCGTAATCTTGTCTCTAGATCTTCAATATCTTCGGGAAGAGTTTTATAAATTATTTCTTTACAATATCCCCATAAGAAGAAATCCAGAGGGTTGAGATCCGGCGATCTTGCGGGCCAACGTATCGGGCCGTACCGACCCATCCAGCGTCTGGGAAAATGCTCGTTTAAATAATTTGTAACGATCCTGGCATTGTGTGGCCCAGCACCGTCTTGTTGAAAGACAATCTCGTTTCTTTCACATAATGGCACATTTTCGAGAAAATCTGGTAGATTTTCTGTTAAAAAATCGACGTAGGTTCTCCCAGTTAAGACATCTGGAAGAATAACTGGACCAAGTATTTCAGTGCCCATTATTCCGGCCCACACATTGATCTTCCAACGAGTTTGAAAATTTCGGAGTCGCGTGACTCTGGGATTTTCTTCATTCCAAAAGTGCATATTATGCACATTAAAAATCCCCTCTTGTGTGAATAGCGATTCATCGCTGAATATTACACGAGAGGAATATCTGGGATCTCGATCGACGTTTCGCAGAAAATTTTCGCAAAACGTTCGTCTTGCAGGGTAATCTGCTGGTCGTAAATGTTGTACGCGTGTATAATGAAACGCGTGCAACTTTTCTTCTTTTAATATCCTTTGTACAGTTGTGTAAGATAAATTGTGCTCTCGAGCAACTACCCGAATACTTGTTTCGGGATTATTCTCAAAAGCACGTATAACTCTTTCCGTGTTCCGTACATTTCTAACGGCGCGATCTCCACCAGCGTCGTGTTTGTTCGGCAGGACACTGCCAGTATCGTAAAGTCTTTGAGCTGCTGCAAGTATGACGTGACCCGATGGATGTCTTCGGTCTGGATGCATTTCGGCGTATCTTCTTGCAGCAAGGTTCTGCTGCCCGTGACACTCGCCAAGTGCCATTAGCATGTCGTAGTATTCTTGACTTGTATAAGCTGCCATATCTTCTTCGCGCTTATTGATAATCGCTGATAATCGCAGGCTTATTGATCGCATTATCGATCGTACATCCAATTTATACGATCTTCGCGGGTGGTCGACGCCCCCTCCGTCATTATACGTTTCATGTTTTCTACCGCATTCGCAATGCGAAGGTTTAAAGGCCGTGGCACATAAAAAAAGTTAAGCAGAAAGCAGTAGAATTTAAGCGAATCGGCCAATCACCGTCGTTCGTCTCATCTCGTGTCGATCACGCGCCACGCGCAAGTCGCAGCGCTAGTCAACTGTCAACATAACCCTGGTGGTCGCGCAGTTTCCGCGGTCCGTCGCTTCGCGTCGAGTCATGTGCTATTTGCATTCGCGTTTCTTTTAAAGTAATTTTTGGTATCAGTGAATCGGTAGTGAGTCAGTGAATCAGTGAATTCGTTATCGCGTATTCTGTATTGTGTTAATCGAGTGAGAGTAATTTACAAAAAGTTTTGTCTCTACAACTTAATCATAACGGTGCAGCAGACCTGACCTGACCTAACACGTAGCATGAGGATTCGCTACGCTGCTACAAGGTGATTGAGCAGGTGAGTGAGTGATTAAATGAGTGATTGAATGAGAGAGTGTGTTGTGTAAAAGAGAGAAAGAGAGTGAGAAAAAAGTGTATGCGTACGTGCGTGCATGTGTATGAATGTCTCTCCCTCCTTCCCTCTCTCTCTCTCTTTCTTTTTATGCACACATGCATTACACGCGTGTAGCAATCAGCTGATTGCAGCGTTCAACGGCCGGCGAACCGGAACAACTCTTTGTTATTAAAGTAATTTTTATTTTAAGGAACACGTATTCCTAACATAATTCTAAGACACTTTTTTCTTTATAAAAATTTTATTTAAAGCATAATTTTATGTCATAAGATTAAAATAGCGACTCACGCGGTGATAATCACCCGTCGGGCGGTCAACTGAACCCTCGTTACGCTAGCGGTGCGCCGCTCCTGCCTGCCTTCTGTACTCGACGCGTGATTTCCTAACTATTTTTGCTTGTAACTCGAAAACTACGCTTCAAATCAAATTTTGATAAAGGAAAAATCGTCTTAGAATTGTGTCAGGAATATGTCATTTTACAGGTGGAAGGTTATCCTGGATCACCCTGTATATACAGGGTGTCTGGTAATTCGAAGATCAACTGTAAACTGCAGGTAGAGTAGGTTAAACTGAGCAGAAAAGTCCTGTATAATTTTTTGATGTTCTTAATATTTACCGAGATATTAACAAAAAAATATCGGCGAATCCGCGCGCGCTTTGCTCGCGCGGCGAGAAGGACGTCCCACCGCTACGTGCTCACTAAGCGCGCAGTGTGGCGGTGGGAGATAGAGCGGTGGGATTATACCAATAATTCGGCGCGGTCGCCGCAGTGTTCTAGTATTACGCTCGTAGGCTCCTCCCACCGTCTCACTGCGCGCTTAGTGAGCACGTAGCGGTGGGACGTCCTTCTCGCCGCGCGCGCTTTCCTCGCGCGGATTCGCCGATCTTTTTTCGTTAATATCTCGGTAAATATTAAGAATGTCAAAAAATGATACAGGACTATTCTGCTCAGTTTAACCTACTCTACCTGCAGTTTACAGTTGATCTTCGAATTACCAGACACCCTGTATATATATATATACATTTTTCACAAATGTATACACACACACATTTTTTTTTTTTTTACGTAGGAAGAGAAAATGCTTTACGCACACCTCATATCGGCCGGTCCGACAGGGTAGTGTGGGACTCTCCTTATACAGGTATACCCACTAAAAACTCTCCCTTGATAAATCTCTTTCATTCTTATAGAAGATTACATTATCCAAAATTTTCCATAATTATCTGATTAAACCAAATAAAAGTAATAATTACGTGTGAAGAAATCCCATGTGGCAGACAGAGTGCATTAATGCTATGGTTGATGATATTTGTTATAAGAGCTATTGCATCATATATTTTTTTATATTTATTTTTTATATATTTTTTTATATTTATTTTATATTTTTTATATATTTTTTATTATTTATTTAAAATTTTTTAAAAATTTTATAGAGTTTTCTTCTTTTCTTACTTACGAGCAATTCTTATATTTCGTAGTATTTACAATCATGATACTCCTCAAAGAAATGATGCATACAAAAATATTTCTTACACCAGGAGCAACGTATTACGGCAGGTGCACCACATATAGCACAGCGTGGTATTTCTTGTATATTTTTTCCGGAGAAACAAAAATCCACCGGATTTTCGAATTGTGATGGCCGTTCTTCAATGTAGCCACTTTTAAACCAGGCATATTTAAAAAGTTTATGAAATCGCGGAGAAGACAGCTGTATGTGAGTTAAGGATTGTAATTTAATGATATTATTTCTTAAATGTAAATTGATATCATAATTTAACAACATAACGCGATCACTAAAACTACGTACAATGTATCTGATTTACTATATAGAGAAACTTATCTCTTATTCTTATCATTTTAATTACATCTTCATATCAGAGTATCGAGTGTGAAAAATTATTTCAATTACTATTTCAAATTCTCACGTAAAAATGAAATGCGATATAAATATGTTCGATGATTGCTTACGTCACATTGTGCGATATGTACGTGACACTGCACTGCAACGTCATTTTATCATCATTTTAATTACTGTTATATTAATTACAGTTATTATATTACGTAGTTATTAATTACGTATATGTGACTTATAACAAATATCATCAACCATAGAATTAATGCACTCTGTCTGCCATATGGGACTTCTTCACACGTAATTATTACTTTTATTTGGTTTAATCAGATAATTATGGAAAATTTTGGATAATATAATCTTCTATAAGAATGAAAGAGATTTATCAAGGGAGAGTTTTTAGTGGGTATACTTGTATAAGGAGAGTCCCACACTACCCTGTCGGACCGGCCGATATGAGGTGTGCGTAAAGCATTTTCTCTTCCTACGTAAAAAAAAAAAAAAAATATATATATATATATATATATATATATATACAGGGTGTCCCATTTTAATGTACCACCCCAAATAACTTTTTTATTTTTGATTGTAGAAAAAAATGTTTCAGACAAAAGTTGTATGGTTTCGAGAGGGACATAAGATTATGCCATTAGTTTGACATTGAATAGTTGCTTGAAGATTACGTGACAGTCACCTTCAATTTCTTAAATGGAACTATTTACTTTTCATTACATATTCTTGTAGCTTATCTCAAGAGCTTTTCAAAACACTATAATAAAGTATTTTTTCATAAAGTACTTTTTGAGTTACGAGGCTTGAAAGATACAGTATTTTGACATAAAATACAAAATATCTTAAGAAACATTCAGTTTTCGATTCAGATAATCTTATCTTGATATATTTTGCATAGAATAATGAAATCAATCAATTGGTGTAAAGAAAACACATGGTTGATTTGAAAAAAAAAATGTTATAATGTTACCAAACATCACAAGTATGTACTTTGCAATTCGAAAAGTAAATAATGAAAAAATACTTTATTATAGTGGAAAGCTTTTGGAAAGCTCTTGAGATAAGTTACAAGAATATGTAATAAAAAGTAGGTAGTTCGATTTAAGAAATTGAAGGTAACCTTCATGTGATCTTCAAGCAATTATTCAAGGTCAAACTAATGCCACCATCTTATGTCCCCCTCGAAACCATACAACTTTTGTCTGAAACATTTTTTTCTACAACCAAAAATAAAAAAGTTATTTGAGGTGGTACATTAAAATGGGACACCCTGTATATACCGGGTGTTTCAGACCACCCGTCCCACCCTTTTAAAACGTAGGGATGTGCTTGTACAAAAAAATGGCTCAGACAAAATTTGCATGATTTCGAGGGATCTATCTGGTGGTGACCTTGAATTCGACCTTGAGATCGACCTTGGGCATAAATAAAGGTCAAAGTAGCGTTTTTAAAATGAATACCCTTATTTTTGACTTTAGAAACGAAAAGAGCGGAAAATTTCACGTTCGAATACGTTATCAAGTCAAGGTCAAAAATATCCTTAGAGGTCACGTGGAGGTCGAGTTATTCCAAAGCACCCGTCCCACCCTTTTAAAACGTAGGGATGTGCTTGTACAAAAAAATGGCTCAGACAAAATTTGCATGATTTCGAGGGATCAACCTGATGATGATCTTGAATTCGACCTTGAGATCGACCTTGGCATAAATATAAGTCAAAGTAACATTTTTAAAATGTAAAAACGAAATAATCGGTGCCGCCTGTATTAGCGTTACCCAAGGTGTACCACGTGGAGGTCACAAGGTCGGACTTACACCTTATCGGGGTGCTTTTTTAAGGTGGTTCCCCTTGCCGTCACCTTTGTCGGGGTGCTTTTTTAAGGTGGTTCCCCTTGCCGTCACCTTTGTCGGGGTGCTTTCATAAGGTGGTTCCCCTTGCCGTCACCTTTGTGCATACGCATGTTGTTCAGTCTCGATGTTCGAAATGTCCACCACGTGCATTTATACAGGCTGTTACCCTACTTTGGAAATCATCCGTCGCCCGACGAATTTCGTCAGTATCTAGAGACTGAATGACTTGTCGAATTCTGTTTTTCATATCTTCTGCAGTCGTAGGTCGTTCGCGGTATACAAGGTCTTTTATTCGTCCCCACAAATAATAATCTAAAATTGTAAGGTCCGGTGATCGTGGTGGCCAATTATGTGGACCATGTTTACCTATCCATCGGCCGCGAAATATGCGGTTCAGTTGATGACGAGCAATGACAGACGTGTGGGCGGGACATCCATCCTGTTGAAACCACATATTTAGACGTAATTGGAGTGGAATATCTTCAAGTAAACGTGGAAGTTCGTTTTCGAGTAAATCGGCGTATAAAAAACGGTTTAAATTCTCTTGAAAGAAAAATGGTCCCACGATATGCGTATCAACAATTCCGCACCAAACATTGACTTTTCAGATACGTTGATGATCCATTTCTCGATACCAATGTGGATTCTCTTGTGCCCAATAACGAAAATTATGTGTGTTTACTTCGCCGTCACTTTTAAAGGTGCACTCATCAGAAAATAAGATACTTCTATGGAAATTAGGTAATTGTTGAGTAATCCAATTACAGAATATCAGTCTTTGTCTATGATCGTTCAATGTCATGGCCTGGTGAAGTGACATTCGATATGGATGGAATGAATTTTCACGAAAAATTCGACTGATCGTGCTTCGACTTATTCCACTATCTCTTGCTCGTCGCTTTAAAGAATCATTCGGGGTTACAAAGGCAGATGCAATTACATCAGGTGCTCTTACTGAACGAACTGATCGATGAATTTGCCTTCCCTTATTATGATCCGGCTGAACGATACCTTTTACAATTATTCGACGTTGTAAACGACTGAAAACTTTGCGCGAATGTGGTGTATGATCGGGATATTCATTTCGCCACATTATTTCAGCTGCTCGAAAACTTCCAGCTTCTTAACGCAGCTTCTTCGTTCGGGTAAGGCATAACTACAAATTACGCTTACAACCGGGTTGCTTATTAGAAAACGTAAATTGGTGACGAGTTGCGTAATACTATGAATTCTAAGCAATGACTTTTAGGAATGGCATGTAAGGGTGCTTTTTCGTGAAAATTACTTTATTGCTACAATAATCAACATTAAATGAAGATTAATATTGATAAATCAAGAATAAACGGCATCATAGAGCTGTACCGAATGTTAGAGATCTCGGTAATTAGGTATCTTCAAAATTCTACGCGTAGGACTACACACTGAGAGAAATCGAATGATTACTTTTAATACCTATACCGAAATTTTAAATCTTCTACGTTAAGGGGATGCTGTAGTGACGGCCGAACTCCGACGGGAAAGCGCCCTCATCTAGATGGAACTAAAAATGTCGGTAATTTACCGGAGTTTTTAAATCCGTCGATTTTCTACATTATCGATAAACTCTAAGATACGCTTTCGCACACGAAGAAAAAGCCCATGTACGTGTGCGCTCGGCGTTCGGCTAGCTTCGGATAGTAGAAGAGCGCAGACATATCTTCCGTCTTCTTCTCTTTCTCTCGCTATAGCTGACGCGCTCGGAAAGGAAAAAGCCGTATACGTGTGCGCTTGGCTAGCTAGAAGAGCGCAGACATATCTTCCGTCTCCTTCTCTCTCTTTCTCGCTACGGCTGACACGCTTGGCGATCGAGATTCGAGAACTATATTTCTTACAAGGAGATGATCAAGCTTTTCACCTGAGATTTAGCTAAATTTCAGTATGTTGTTACATACTGATATCTCTCCTACTAATATAATATATGGTACAATAACTTGTACCATTATTTTACAAGAAATAATTGTAAAGTCAGTCATATACGTAATCTACCGATTCGGTAAACCTACTTTTCAAGCAATGAGCGTGGTCGTGTTAGTAAGTCGAGCGGCTAGAACGCTGGAGATCACGAGTTCGAAACAATCTTTTTTTTTCTATTTCTTAAAAAATTTTTTTTTTAATGTGTTTAAATAATTTATTATGCAATATATTCAACCTATATTAATCGTTAAAAAATATTATATAAATGTAATATTAAAAAAATAAAACAAAATAAAATATAAAATATTATAATTATACAGGGTGACCCATTTTAACTTCCCCACCGGATTATCTTGAAAGGAATGCACTTTCTGAAAAAAAGTTTCAGATATAAGTTTTAGTATTTTTCCCTGGCTATTGAATGGCGATATTGAATTTGACCTCGATTGTGAATGTGAAGGTCATTTAAAGGTCAAGTTAATTTTTTTAAATGGCATCCCCTATTTTTTATTACATATTCTTGTAGCTGACCTCGAGAGCTTTCCAAAACACTATAATAAAGTATTTTTTCATGAAGTATTTTCCGAGTTATAAAGCTTGAAATAATTTCTTAATTTTACATAAACTGTAAAATATCTCGTAAAATATTTACTTTTCGATGACCTTATCTCAATACTTTTATGCACAGAATAATGAGAGGAATCAATTGGTGTAAAGAAAACACATAGTTGTTTTTAAGAAAAAATATGTAATTGTTAGTTACAAATTGCATATTTTTTCTTAAAAACAACTATGTGTTTTCTTGACACCAATTGGTTCCTCTCATTATTCTGTGCATAAAAGTATTGAGGTAAGGTCATCGAAAAGTAAATATTTTACGAGATATTTTACAGTTTATGTAAAATTATGAAATTATTTCAAGCTTTATAACTCGGAAAATACTTAATAAAAAAATACTTTATTATAGTGTTTTGGAAAGCTCTTGAAGTCAGCTACAAGAATATGTAATAAAAAATAGGGGATGCCATTTAAAAAAATTAACTTGACCTTTAAATGACCTTCACATTCACAATCGAGGTCAAATTCAATATCGCCATTCAATAGCCAGGGAAAAATACTAAAACTTATATCTGAAACTTTTTTTCAGAAAGTGCATTCCTTTCAAGATAATCCGGTGGGGAAGTTAAAATGGGTCACCCTGTATATAATTTTATTATATAAATATAATATTTTTTAGAGATTAATATAAGTTAAATATATTGCATAATAAATTACTTAAACACATTTAAAAAAAATTTTTTTAAGAAATAGAAAAAAAAGGATTGTTTCGAACTCGTGATCTCCAGCGTTCTAGCCGCTCGACTTACTAACGCGACCACGCTCATTGCTTGAAAAATAGATTTATCGAATCGGTAGATTCCGTACATGACTGACTTTACAATTATTTCTTATATATATACAAATAGTTTTGTAATGAGGTCCGTTTTTGTACGTACACTTGGCGCCTTTTTTTAAAAAGGTAATTTTGTACTGATATCACGCATTTTGTAGTATTATTCATAATTATATCTCGTATATCTGCGCGTACATTTGGCACCTTTTTTTTACCTTTTTTTGAAAAGGTAATTTTGTACTGATTATTTAAAGACATAAAAAAAAAATAAAAAAAAAGGAAGGTTTCGAACTCGAGATCTCCAGCGTTCTAGCCGCTCGACTTACTAACACGACCACGTTTATTAGTTTGAAAGTAGGTTTATCGAATCGGTAGATTACGTACTGACTTTATTTTTATTTCTTGGAAAATAATGGTACGAGTTATTGTACCATGTATTATATTTGTAGAAAGGGTATCAGTTATGTAACATATTGATACCTTTCCTACTAATATAATACATGGTACAATAACTCGTACCATTATTTTTCTAGAAATAAAAATAAAGTCAGTACGTAATCTACCGATTCGATAAACCTATTTTAAAAGCAATAAGTGTGGTCGTGTTAGTAAGTCGAGCGGCTAGAACGCTGGAGATCTCGAGTTCGAAACCTTTCCTTTTTTTTTTTTTTTTTTTATGTCTTTAAATAATTTATGCAATATATTAAATTAAACCTATATTAATCCTTAAAAAATATTATATAAATATAATTTTTTTAATGATATTAATATAGGTTTAATTTTAATGTATTGCATAAATTATTTAAAGACACGTTGAAAAAAAGTGAATATATTAGTAGGAAGAGTATAAAAATATGTATAAAAATATATATAATATTCAACTAAAATCCAGGTGGAAAACTCGACCGTCTCCTTGCAAGAGATATAATTTTCGATCTCGATCGCCAAGCGTGTCACCGAGAGGGAGAGACGGAGACGGAAGATATGTCTGCGCTCTTCTAGTTGGCCGAGCGCCAAGCGCACACGTACACGGCTCTTTCCTCGTGTGCGTGATGTAGCGCGCATACAAGGAAAAAACCGTGTACGTGTGCGCCCGGCGCTCGGCTAGCTAAGAGAACGTAGACGTATCTTCGCATTATAAATTTGTATACATACATACATACATATGTACGTACACACATATATATATATATATATATACAGGGTGTCCCATTATAAAACATCCAGTCGAATATTTCGAAAACCAAGCCCGGGAGAGAAAAATTTTTCAGACAAAAGTTATTTGGTTTCGAGGGGCCCATAAGATGATACCATTGGTTTGACCTTGAAGAATTATTTGAAAGTTACATGAAAGTCACCTCAATTTTTTTAAATGGCATTCCCTATTTTTTATTACATATTCTTGTAGCTGACTTCAAGAGCTTTCCAAAACACTATAATAAAGTATTTTTTTATTAAGTATTTTCCGAGTTATAAAGCTTGAAATAATTTCATAATTTTACATAAACTGTAAAATATCTCGTAAAATATTTACTTTTCGATGACCTTACCTCAATACTTTTATGCACAGAATAATGAGAGGAACCAATTGGTGTCAAGAAAACACATAGTTGTTTTTAAGAAAAAATATGCAATTTGTAACTAACAATTACATATTTTTTCTTAAAAACAACTATGTGTTTTCTTTACACCAATTGATTCCTCTCATTATTCTGTGCATAAAAGTATTGAGATAAGGTCATCGAAAAGTAAATATTTTACGAGATATTTTACAGTTTATGTAAAATTAAGAAATTATTTCAAGCTTTATAACTCGGAAAATACTTCATGAAAAAATACTTTATTATAGTGTTTTGGAAAGCTCTCGAGGTCAGCTACAAGAATATGTAATAAAAAATAGGGGATGCCATTTAAAAAAATTGAGGTGACTTTCATGTAACTTTCAAATAATTCTTCAAGGTCAAACCAATGGTATCATCTTATGGGCCCCTCGAAACCAAATAACTTTTGTCTGAAAAATTTTTCTCTCCCGGGCTTGGTTTTCGAAATATTCGACTGGATGTTTTATAATGGGACACCCTGTATATATGTGTTGGCTTAAAAATAATTTGATTGGATTAATAAGATATTTGCAATTAAAATCACAGTGATAAGCACGATCCAGTGAGAAGAGATCTATCGAGTCGACATCGAATTGACGTCGAATTGATGTAAATTGCATCGATCGATATCAATTTGATATCGATTTGATGGTCATTTCTCACTGGGGATATAAATCAGATAATTTTTAACTAGATTAACCATACATATTTAATTAAAAGTAATCCGATTTATGTCGTGTTTGGTGTCATTTTAATCGTGAAATCGTCATTAATCCATTACAATTATTTTCAAATCAATAAAATGCGAAATTAATGTTCTAGGTCTTATTTTATTCCATGTTTACTTTTCATAGATAAGCGAGCTCTTTAAAATCCTCGACGCTGGAGCGTGAGGAAAGCGAGAGCGAGAACGAATAAAGAGCAAGCGAGATCGGCCAACATCAAAGAGAGTGCCGAAGTCTCGACGCGAGCCTATCTTAATCTCCAATCTTTTGTATCATATTTCTTTTTACTATAGAAAATAAAACTTTTACATTTCGCAGTTTATCAGTCCAAAAATAATTTTAATGGATTAATGAGACTTTTGCGATTAAAATGACACCAAACACGGTATAGATCGGGTAATTTTTAATTAGATTATAATCAAGATGTTAATTACTTATATAATTAAAAATTATCCGATCTATACCGTGTTTGGTGTTATTTTAATCGCAAAAATCTCATTAATCCATTACAATTATTTTCGGACCGATAAAATGCAAAATGTAAAAATTTTATTTTCTATAGTAAAAAGAAATATAATACAAAAGATTGGAGATTAAGATAGGCTCGCGTCGAGACTTCGGCACTCTCTTTGATGTTGCGAGATGTTTCCATCTCGCTTGCTCCTTACTTGTTCTCTTTCTCGCTTTCCTCGCGCTTCAGCGTCGAGGATTTTAAAGAGCTCGCTTATCTATGAAAAGTAAACATGGAATAAAATAAAACCTAGAACATTTATTTCGCATTTTATTAATTTGAAAATAATTTTAACGGATTAATGAAATTTTCACGATTAAAATGACACCAAACATGACATAAATCGGATTACTTTTAATTAAATATGTATGGTTAATCTAGTTAAAAATTATCCAATTTATATCTTCAGTAAGAAATGATCATCAAATCGATATCAAACTAATATCGATTGATGCAATTTACATCAATTCGCCGTCAATTCGATGTCGACTCGAAGATCTCACTGGATCGTGTTTATTAGTGTGATTTTAATCGCAAATATCTTATTAGTTCAATGAAATTATTTTTAAACCAATATATATATATAATATATATATATATATATATATACATGTATGTACGTATGTATGTATGTATGTATAAAAATTTATAATGCGAAGATATGTCCGTGTTCTTCTAGCTGGCCGAGCACCGAGCACACACGTACACGGCTTTTTTCTCATGTGCGTGATGTAGCGCGCACACGAGTAAAAAGCCGTATACGTGTGCGCTCAGCTAGCTAGAAGAGCGCAGACATATCTTCCGTCTCCTTCTCTTTCTCTCCCGCTACGGCTGACACGCTTGGCGATCGAGATTCGAGAACTATTATTTCTTACAAGGAGATGGTCAAGCTTCCCACCTGAGATTTAGCTAAATTTCAGTATGTTGTTACATACTGATACCTCTCCTACTAATATAAAATATGGTACAATAACTCGTACCATTATTTTACAAGAAATAATTGTAAAGTCAGTTATGTACGTAATCTACCGATTCGGTAAACCTGCTTTTCAAGCAATGAGCGTGGTCGTGTTAGTAAGTCGAGCGGCTAGAACGCTGGAGATCATGAGTTCAAAACAGTCCTTTTTTTTTCTATTTCTTAAAAAATTTTTTTTTAATGTGTCTAAATAATTTATTATGCAATATATTCAACCAATATTATTCGTTAAAAAATATTATATTTATATAATAAAATTATATATAATTATAATATTTCATATTTTATTTTGTTTTATTTTTTTAATATTACATTTATATAATATTTTTTAAGGATTAATATAGGTTGAATATATTGCATAATAAATTATTTAGACACTTAAAAAAAAATTTTTTTTAAGAAATAGAAAAAAAAAGGATTGTTTCGAACTCGTGATCTCCAGCGTTCTAGCCGCTCGACTTACTAACACGACCACGCTCATTGCTCGAAAAGTAGGTTTATCGAATCGGTAGATTACGTACGTGACTGACTTTACAATTATTTCTTATAAAATAATGGTACGAGTTATTGTACCATATTTTATATTAGTAGGAGAGGTATGAGTATGTAACAACATACTGAAATTTAGCTAAATCTCAGGTGGGAAGCTTGACCATCTCCTTGTAAGAAATAATAGTTCTCGAATCTCGATCGCCAAGCGTGTCAGCCGTAGCGAGAGAAAGAGAGAAGGAGACGGAAGATATGTCTGCGCTCTTCTAGCTAGCCAAGCGCACACGTATACGGCTTTTTCCTTTCCGAGCGCGTCAGCTATAGCGAGAGAAAGAGAAGGAGACGGAAGATATGTCTGCGTTCTTCTGCTATCCGAAGCTAGCCGAACGCCAAGCGCACGCGTACATTGACTTTTTCCTCGTGTGCGTGAAGTGCGATTTTCGCTCCTGATTGCAACACCCTCTACTAAAATATCTATGAACTAAATTTGTTACTTTTTTCACTCTATTTTACCGATATTTCGGGCGCACAGGGACTGAAATTTTCTAACACATGGCATTTTTTAATTAGACCACTGGGCTCAGTTTATACAATTTTACAATGTTCTGCTGGGCCGTCTACAGCGCGCTTGGGTGTTGTTTTATGCATAAAAGCTACATAACTTTTATACGAAGCGAATATTTTCACGAGTTGACAGGTCGAGACGCCATGTTCATTCAGAAAGTCGGTAAATGGATATGTAAATTTATCCTTTTTATTACTTTTTCTCTTTTTCAGTGAATATAGGACGCAAGCGCGCTTCGTTTAGGTGTATACTTTAATCCTGGAAAAGGATTTTTAATTCTATTCAGCCAATATAAAATGCCGTGTGTTAGAAAATTCTAGTAATTTTGTAGGTAAAACAGACGAGTACAGCATCCCCTTAAGGGGATCCTAAAGTGGAGACCGAACTTCGACGGGATAGCGCCCTCATCTAGACGGAATTAAAAATGTCGGTAAAATTACCGACAGTTTTAATTCCGTCCATTTTCTATATTATCGATATAGTCTATTCTACATTATTCTATATACTCAAAATTCAGTTTTGTTAGATTGAAAGTCTCGATCTGAGAGAAAGCACAGCAGAGAGAAAGTACTGTCTCAGCTAACAAGAAAACAATACAAACAATAGAGACAAGGATAATGTTCTCTCGCAGATAATGTTCTCTTTTTTCTCTCGCGCTATATGTATATTTTTACTGTTCGCTAAGCTAGCCGATTCAACGATTTGGAATCAGACGTCGAATCGATCGCTTTATCATACATATAATGTTTATAAAATAAATAAAATATTTATATTTTATTTATATTTTTTGCAAATAATAAAGAATATAAAAATGTTTATCAGTAGTAGCATAAATATTATTCATTATCAATGTATTATTCAACAATATAATTTGGTGTAATATGTAAAAAATCAATTTTTACAACATTTTTATTTTTAAATTTTACATTTATATTTTATATTTATTTAGATAAATTGTCTATAGATATTCGTCTTTAGACATAATGGACATTCTTTATTGTTTATAAAAAAATATATAAAAGTTTTTTATAAACAAATATCTATTTATAAACAATTTATCTAAATAAATATAAAATATGATTGTAAAATTTAAAAATAAAAATGTTGTAAAAATTGATTTTTTACATATTACACCGAATTATATCGTTGAATAATACATTGATAATGAATAATATTTATGCTACTACTGATAAACATTTTTATATTCTTTATTATTTGCAAAAAATATAAATAAAATATAAATATTTTGTTTTTTTAATAAACATTATATATATGATAAAGCGATCGATTCGACGTCTGATTCCAAATCGTTGAATCGGCTACAGCACACACACACACACACACACACACACACACACACACACATACATATGCAATATGTATTTTTCGTGTTAGAACTTGTGCAGCGTGATTTATTTATTGAATCAATCAGGATACAAATAATATACATATTTAGTATATTTTCTTAAAATAATATATAACAAAATATACAACAAAATCAAAACATATGATTTTGAATATTGAAAATGTAAAATGAGCTCCTCCAACGCCCATACTCGTGAGAACGCAACCAACATATTTTTTCCGTCTCTCCGATCTTCTGATTTTTATTATAATCAGTATTGTCGTAATAGACATTTCTGATTTTTTATTTATAATTTGTAATCAGAATAGTTTCCAATTTCTATTGAAACGTGTCTTGTTTCATTTCCTTCTGTATTGAGACTCTAACATTATTATAAATATTTCCAAAAGTTTTTTATACATTATACATTTTTGGAAAAGATAACAATTTATTATCTTCTATGATTTTTATAAAGTGTTGTCTCATACACTTTACATCTTTGAAATATTTTTCGTTACAAAGATTGCCTCCTAAAGCTATAATTGTGGTAAAAGTTGCAGCGTAAATTCTACAACATGTATCATCAGGTTGTGCTTCAACTTTTTCAAAAATAATGTCACTTTGACTTATTTTTGGATAACAAAGTTGTATATAATTTTTTTCTTTGGCTGCCAACTTATTATATGTACAGCAAGGTAAACTGTCATATACGTGAAGTTTATTGCCATCAAAAAATATACATCGCCAGTGATCACTACAATTTCCTCGAATTATTTGTAAGCTTTTGTCGCTGTGACTAGCTATAATCATATGAGGAAACTTTAAATATAGCACACTTTGCGTTTCAAAATGAGAAGTTTCTCTAACACGTAAGAATCGATCTAATGATTCGTCATTTAATTTGCTATACATAGGCAAGACATTCTTTTTTACTGAGGAGATAGGAGCAATTATCTCATCTAGAATTTTTTTATGTCTTGCCTTATCGTCTTCAGTAATATCATGATTGTTGCTTATACTAACAATAACACAATCATCATTCTGTTCTATGTCTGGAGTAATCGCAGCAGTAATAATTGTTTTCGTCGATGAAATATTAGATTTGTTCTCATCTCTACCGATGACATTTTTACTCTCTATTACATTTTGTCGAATACTTTTTCGAATATTTACTTTTTTAGCTGCTTCTTCCTTTGCTTCTAGAATATAGCTTGGATTTCTAATTGGCATATGCCTATTATAACGACTATCCAAGATTTCCGGAAGCATGCATTCGTTGTAGAAGCGTATTAGAAGAGGCAGCATTTTATTTCTCCAAAAAACATCGTCTCTATTTACGTGCACCAATTTCATGCTTTGTGGTGTCCATACGGCAAAAATACAATATTCTCGCTGCGTTATGTTCAATTGGCCTTGAACCTGATAATAATATCGGTGATTCTGATTTATTTCTTGTGGATTTTTAAAATCGAAGATACCTTTTTAAAAAGATATTGTCTGGCTTTTTCCACTGTTAAATTTTCAGCAGATAAAGGACATTTAATTTCCACCAGACCGTTTTCATCAATAGAAGAAGCACCCAAGCATGGATTTTTAATATTAATAAATAATCCACACGTTTTATTTTTTTATTCAATTTTATAGCCAATTCTTTTCTTTCTACTTCTTCATTGTCACAACCATAACTTATGGCTGCGGTAGCAATGAACAGAGGATACAAAATTATTATTATTTTTTACACTTCTGACATTTCATTGCCAGGATTGACACCTCTGGTATTTAAATTAGCCAGCACACAATTTATGCCTCTGGCATTTTTGTAACCAGCACACGATTTACGCCTCTGGCATTTCTGTAACCAGCATACAATTTATGCCTCTGGCATTTTTGTAACCACACGACTTACGTCTTTGACATTTTTGTAACCAGCACACGATTTACACCTCTGGTTTTTAAACTAGTCAGCACACGATTTACGCCTCTGACATTTTTGTAACCAGCACACGATTTACGCCTCTGGTTTTTAAACTAGTCAGCACACGATTTACGCCTCTGACATTTTTGTAACCAGCACACGATTTACGCCTCTGGCATTTCTGTAACCAGCATACAATTTATGCCTCTGGCATTTTTGTAACCAGCACACGATTTACGCCTCTGACATTTTTATAACCAGCACACGATTTACGCCTCTGACATTTAAATTAGTCAGCACACGATTTACGCCTCTGACATTATTGTAACCAGCACACGATTTACGCCTCTGGTTTTTAAACTAGTCAGCACACGATTTACGCCTCTGACATTTTTGTAACCAGCACACGATTTACGCCTCTGGCTTTATATTCAATGTATAAATACATATATAAATACTCTATGTGTATACATATATAATTTATAAAATATGAATAAGCAAAGGTCTTTTCCCTGTGCATAATTCTATTCTTTTTATATAACATTCTACATAATTATGAAAATAAATCTTCTTTTCTGCAATGATTAACAATTCAAAAAAAAGGATATTATTTGACGGCAAACTAGCTATATGATATCTTTATTTGTGTTCACGACGTTTCGACCATTGGTTCTGGTTCTTTTTAAATTATAAAATTTTTTCTCAACAGTGTTACATACTGAAAGGAACGGTATTACATTTTTAAATCATCCTACAATTTTGTAATATATTAATTTACAACTTACAGAGGCCGTGTGTCAAATAGAGTCCATATATAAAACAATAAAGAAAATTTGGTTTGTGCAAGTAGAAAACACGTCAGAGATTTGTGACGGCATGAATGGAGACTGAGTGGTAACAAATTCTACCGTTCTCTTAATCCAGGACAAATTTTGATCAGACATAAATAAATAAATAAATAGTTGAACGTGTCAATATATTAGAAGATAGAAAAATAGATAAAAATATAGATGTGCTAGATGATGCATAAATGGATCAAGTACAAATATGTTAAATGATAAAAATAATCAAAATAGCTAACAGTTTCAATAATAAATAAATAAATAAAAATATAACTATAATCAAATAATGCTAACGAGGTCATCATAAATCGCGATTAGTTTTCTGTGTCTTTTTGTACGTTTATAGCTGAATTACATTTCTTGATAAACAGCATTTCCGCTATCTCTCATTTTTTGGTATGTCTTTCTTTATATAAAATTTTTCGGTTTTGCCATTCAAATTTGTGTGCGTGAGATATTCTATGTTTCTAAATGTCTTTTTGTTTGTTCTATGTAACTCCAACCAACCACTTAGTTAGCAAACTAAAGAAAGACATATCAAAAAACGAGAAATAACGGAAATGCTGTTTATCAAGAAATGTAATTCAGCTATAAACGTACAAAAAGACACAGAAAACTAATCACGATTTATGATGACCTCGTTAGCATTATTTGATTATAGTTATATTTTTATTTATTTATTTATTTATTATTGATACTGTTAGCTATTTCGATTATTTTTATCATTTAACATATTTGTACTTGATCCATTTATGCATCATCTAGCACATCTATATTTTTATCTATTTTTCTATCTTCTAATATATTGACACGTTCAACTATTTATTTATTTATTTATGTCTGATCAAAATTTGTCCTGGATTAAGAGAACGGTAGAATTTGTTACCACTCAGTCCCCATTCATGCCGTCACAAATCTCTGACGTGTTTTCTACACTTGTACAAACTGAATTTTCTTGATTGTTTTATATATGGACTTTATTTGACATACGGCCTCTGTAAGTTGTAAATTAATATATTATAAAATTGTAGGATGATTTAAAAATGTAATACCGTTCCTTTCAGTATGTAACGCTGTTGAGAAAAAACAGTATTATACCATTTGAAAAGAACCAGAACCAATGGTCGTGAACACGAATAAAGATATCGTATAGCCAGTTTGGCGTTGAATAATACCCTTCTTTTTGAATAACTATAATTTTTTATCATGTATAATTTTTACCTATTTATAACCCAAGTATTGTTAGATATCTCAATTTGTAATCGTATTCACTTTTCATCATTTGTATGTAATAATTTGTATTATAAGTAACATTGAATAATTTGTATTTAAAAGTATAACATTGAATAAAAATTTATGTATTTGATTGACAACTTTATACACAGATCTCAATTTGTCATATTTTTTAATATTTTAATATATTACTTTATTATTACATTAAAATAATTGATATCTCAATTCCAGGTAATCAGTATCTCACTTCAATTATCTTTCCAATATAACAAATTGAGATCTGTGTATAAAATTGTCAATCAAATACATAAATTTTTATTCAATGTTATACTTTTAAATACAAATTATTCAATATTACTTATAATACAAATTATTACATACAAATGATGAAAAGTGAATACGATTACAAATTGAGATATCTAACAATACTTGGGTTATAAATAGGTAAAAATTATACATGATAAAAAATTATGGTTATTCAAAAAGAAGGGTATTATTCAACGCCAAACTGGCTATACGATATCTTTATTCGTGTTCACGACCATTGGTTCTGGTCCTTTTCAAATGGTATAATACTGTTTTTTCTCAACAGCGTTACATACTGAAAGGAACGGTATTACATTTTTAAATCATCCTACAATTTTATAATATATTAATTTACAACTTACAGAGGCCGTATGTCAAATAAAGTCCATATATAAAACAATCAAGAAAATTCAGTTTGTACAAGTGTAGAAAACACGTCAGAGATTTGTGACGGCATGAATGGGGACTGAGTGGTAACAAATTCTACCGTTCTCTTAATCCAGGACAAATTTTGATCAGACATAAATAAATAAATAAATAGTTGAACGTGTCAATATATTAGAAGATAGAAAAATAGATAAAAATATAGATGTGCTAGATGATGCATAAATGGATCAAGTACAAATATGTTAAATGATAAAAATAATCGAAATAGCTAACAGTATCAATAATAAATAAATAAATAAATAAAAATATAACTATAATCAAATAATGCTAACGAGGTCATCATAAATCGTGATTAGTTTTCTGTGTCTTTTTGTACGTTTATAGCTGAATTACATTTCTTGATAAACAGCATTTCCGTTATTTCTCGTTTTTTGATATGTCTTTCTTTAGTTTGCTAACTAAGTGGTTGGTTGGAGTTACATAGAACAAACAAAAAGACATTTAGAAACATAGAATATCTCACGCACACAAATTTGAATGGCAAAACCCAAAAATTTTATATAAAGAAAGACATACCAAAAAATGAGAGATAGCGGAAATGCTGTTTATCAAGAAATGTAATTCAGCTATAAACGTACAAAAAGACACAGAAAACTAATCGCGATTTATGATGACCTCGTTAGCATTATTTGATTATAGTTATATTTTTATTTATTTATTTATTTATTATTGAAACTGTTAGCTATTTTGATTATTTTTATCATTTAACATATTTGTACTTGATCCATTTATGCATCATCTAGCACATCTATATTTTTATCTATTTTTCTATCTTCTAATATATTGACACGTTCAACTATTTATTTATTTATTTATGTCTGATCAAAATTTGTCCTGGATTAAGAGAACGGTAGAATTTGTTACCACTCAGTCTCCATTCATGCCGTCACAAATCTCTGACGTGTTTTCTACTTGCACAAACCAAATTTTCTTTATTGTTTTATATATGGACTCTATTTGACACACGGCCTCTGTAAGTTGTAAATTAATATATTACAAAATTGTAGGATGATTTAAAAATGTAATACCGTTCCTTTCAGTATGTAACACTGTTGAGAAAAAATTTTATAATTTAAAAAGAACCAGAACCAATGGTCGAAACGTCGTGAACACAAATAAAGATATCATATAGCTAGTTTGCCGTCAAATAATATCCTTTTTTTTGAATTGTTAATCATTGCAGAAAAGAAGATTTATTTTCATAATTATGTAGAATGTTATATAAAAAGAATAGAATTATGCACAGGGAAAAGACCTTTGCTTATTCATATTTTATAAATTATATATGTATACACATAGAGTATTTATATATGTATTTATACATTGAATATAAAGCCAGAGGCGTAAATCGTGTGCTGGTTACAAAAATGTCAGAGGCGTAAATCGTGTGCTGACTAGTTTAAAAACCAGAGGCGTAAATCGTGTGCTGGTTACAATAATGTCAGAGGCGTAAATCATGTGCTGACTAATTTAAATGTCTGAGGCGTAAATCGTGTGCTGGTTATAAAAATGTCAGAGGCGTAAGTCGTGTGGTTACAAAAATGCCAGAGGCATAAATTGTATGCTGGTTACAGAAATGCCAGAGGCGTAAATCGTGTGCTAGTTACAAAAATGTCAGAGGCGTAAATCGTGTGCTGACTAGTTTAAAAACCAGAGGCGTAAATCGTGTGCTGGTTACAAAAATGTCAGAGGCGTAAATCGTGTGCTGACTAGTTTAAAAACCAGAGGCGTAAATCGTGTGCTGGTTACAAAAATGTCAAAGACGTAAGTCGTGTGGTTACAAAAATGCCAGAGGCATAAATTGTATGCTGGTTACAGAAATGCCAGAGGCGTAAATCGTGTGCTGGTTACAAAAATGCCAGAGGCATAAATTGTGTGCTGGCTAATTTAAATACCAGAGGTGTCAATCCTGGCAATGAAATGTCAGAAGTGTAAAAAATAATAATAATTTTGTATCCTCTGTTCATTGCTACCGCAGCCATAAGTTATGGTTGTGACAATGAAGAAGTAGAAAGAAAAGAATTGGCTATAAAATTGAATAAAAAAATAAAACGTGTGGATTATTTATTAATATTAAAAATCCATGCTTGGGTGCTTCTTCTATTGATGAAAACGGTCTGGTGGAAATTAAATGTCCTTTATCTGCTGAAAATTTAACAGTGGAAAAAGCCAGACAATATCTTTTTAAAAAGGTATCTTCGATTTTAAAAATCCACAAGAAATAAATCAGAATCACCGATATTATTATCAGGTTCAAGGCCAATTGAACATAACGCAGCGAGAATATTGTATTTTTGCCGTATTTTTGGACACCACAAAGCATGAAATTGGTACACGTAAATAGAGAGGATGTTTTTTGGAGAAATAAAATGCTACCTCTTCTAATACGCTTCTACAACGAATGCATGCTTCCGGAAATCTTGGATAGTCGTTATAATAGGCATATGCCAATTAGAAATCCAAGCTATATTCTAGAAGCAAAGGAAGAAGCAGCTAAAAAAGTAAATATTCGAAAAAGTATTCGACAAAATGTAATAGAGAGTAAAAATGTCATCGGTAGAGATGAGAACAAATCTAATATTTCATCGACGAAAACAATTATTACTGCTGCGATTACTCCAGACATAGAACAGAATGATGATTGTGTTATTGTTAGTATAAGCAACAATCATGATATTACTGAAGACGATAAGGCAAGACATAAAAAAATTCTAGATGAGATAATTGCTCCTATCTCCTCAGTAAAAAAGAATGTCTTGCCTATGTATAGCAAATTAAATGAATCATTAGATCGATTCTTACGTGTTAGAGAAACTTCTCATTTTGAAACGCAAAGTGTGCTATATTTAAAGTTTCCTCATATGATTATAGCTAGTCACAGCGACAAAAGCTTACAAATAATTCGAGGAAATTGTAGTGATCACTGGCGATGTATATTTTTTGATGGCAATAAACTTCACGTATATGACAGTTTACCTTGCTGTACATATAATAAGTTGGCAGCCAAAGAAAAAAATTATATACAACTTTGTTATCCAAAAATAAGTCAAAGTGACATTATTTTTGAAAAAGTTGAAGCACAACCTGATGATACATGTTGTAGAATTTACGCTGCAACTTTTACCACAATTATAGCTTTAGGAGGCAATCTTTGTAACGAAAAATATTTCAAAGATGTAAAGTGTATGAGACAACACTTTATAAAAATCATAGAAGATAATAAATTGTTATCTTTTCCAAAAATGTATAATGTATAAAAAACTTTTGGAAATATTTATAATAATGTTAGAGTCTCAATACAGAAGGAAATGAAACAAGACACGTTTCAATAGAAATTGGAAACTATTCTGATTACAAATTATAAATAAAAAATCAGAAATGTCTATTACGACAATACTGATTATAATAAAAATCAGAAGATCGGAGAGACGGAAAAAATATGTTGGTTGCGTTCTCACGAGTATGGGCGTTGGAGGAGCTCATTTTACATTTTCAATATTCAAAATCATATGTTTTGATTTTGTTGTATATTTTGTTATATATTATTTTAAGAAAATATACTAAATATGTATATTATTTGTATCCTGATTGATTCAATAAATAAATCACGCTGCACAAGTTCTAACACGAAAAATACATATTGCATATGTATGTGTATGTGTGTGTGTGTGTGTGTGTGTGTGTGTGTGTGTGTGTGTGTGTATGTGTAATATGTATATTATTATTATGTATATATATATATATATATATATATATATATAATGTTTATTAAAAAAACAAAATATTTATATTTTATTTATATTTTTTGCAAATAATAAAGAATATAAAAATGTTTATCAGTAGTAGCATAAATATTATTCATTATCAATGTATTATTCAACGATATAATTCGGTGTAATATGTAAAAAATCAATTTTTACAACATTTTTATTTTTAAATTTTACAATCATATTTTATATTTATTTAGATAAATTGTTTATAAATAAATATTTGTTTATAAAAAACTTTTATATATTTTTTTATAAACAATAAAGAATGTCCATTATGTCTAAAGACGAATATCTATAGACAATTTATCTAAATAAATATAAAATATAAATGTAAAATTTAAAAATAAAAATGTTGTAAAAATTGATTTTTTACATATTACACCAAATTATATTGTTGAATAATACATTGATAATGAATAATATTTATGCTACTACTGATAAACATTTTTATATTCTTTATTATTTGCAAAAAATATAAATAAAATATAAATATTTTATTTATTTTATAAACATTATATGTATGATAAAGCGATCGATTCGACGTCTGATTCCAAATCGTTGAATCGGCTAGCTTAGCGAACAGTAAAAATATACATATAGCGCGAGAGAAAAAAGAGAACATTATCTGCGAGAGAACATTATCCTTGTCTCTATTGTTTGTATTGTTTTCTTGTTAGCTGAGACAGTACTTTCTCTCTGCTGTGCTTTCTCTCAGATCGAGACTTTCAATCTAACAAAACTGAATTTTGAGTATATAGAATAATGTAGAATAGACTATATCGATAATATAGAAAATGGACGGAATTAAAACTGTCGGTAATTTTACCGACATTTTTAATTCCGTCTAGATGAGGGCGCTATCCCGTCGAAGTTCGGTCTCCACTTTAGGATCCCCTTAAGGGGATGCTGTACTCGTCTGTTTTACCTACAAAATTACTAGAATTTTCTAACACACGGCATTTTATATTGGCTGAATAGAATTAAAAATCCTTTTCCAGGATTAAAGTATACACCTAAACGAAGCGCGCTTGCGTCCTATATTCACTGAAAAAGAGAAAAAGTAATAAAAAGGATAAATTTACATATCCATTTACCGACTTTCTGAATGAACATGGCGTCTCGACCTGTCAACTCGTGAAAATATTCGCTTCGTATAAAAGTTATGTAGCTTTTATGCATAAAACAACACCCAAGCGCGCTGTAGACGGCCCAGCAGAACATTGTAAAATTGTATAAACTGAGCCCAGTGGTCTAATTAAAAAATGCCATGTGTTAGAAAATTTCAGTCCCTGTGCGCCCGAAATATCGGTAAAATAGAGTGAAAAAAGTAACAAATTTAGTTCATAGATATTTTAGTAGAGGGTGTTGCAATCAGGAGCGAAAATCGCACTTCACGCACACGAGGAAAAAGTCAATGTACGCGTGCGCTTGGCGTTCGGCTAGCTTCGGATAGCAGAAGAACGCAGACATATCTTCCGTCTCTTTCTCTTTCTCTCGCTATAGCTGACGCGCTCGGAAAGGAAAAAGCCGTATACGTGTGCGCTTGGCTAGCTAGAAGAGCGCAGACATATCTTCCGTCTCCTTCTCTCTTTCTCTCGCTACGGCTGACACGCTTGGCGATCGAGATTCGAGAACTATTATTTCTTACAAGGAGATGGTCAAGCTTCCCACCTGAGATTTAGCTAAATTTCAGTATGTTGTTACATACTCATACCTCTCCTACTAATATAAAATATGGTACAATAACTCGTACCATTATTTTATAAGAAATAATTGTAAAGTCAGTCACGTACGTAATCTACCGATTCGATAAACCTACTTTTCGAGCAATGAGCGTGGTCGTGTTAGTAAGTCGAGCGGCTAGAACGCTGGAGATCACGAGTTCGAAACAATCCTTTTTTTTTCTATTTCTTAAAAAAAATTTTTTTTTAAGTGTCTAAATAATTTATTATGCAATATATTCAACCTATATTAATCCTTAAAAAATATTATATAAATGTAATATTAAAAAAATAAAACAAAATAAAATATGAAATATTATAATTATATATAATTTTATTATATAAATATAATATTTTTTAACGAATAATATTGGTTGAATATATTGCATAATAAATTATTTAGACACATTAAAAAAAAATTTTTTTAAGAAATAGAAAAAAAAAGGATTGTTTTGAACTCATGATCTCCAGCGTTCTAGCCGCTCGACTTACTAACACGACCACGCTCATTGCTTGAAAAGCAGGTTTACCGAATCGGTAGATTACGTACATAACTGACTTTACAATTATTTCTTGTAAAATAATGGTACGAGTTATTGTACCATATTTTATATTAGTAGGAGAGGTATCAGTATGTAACAACATACTGAAATTTAGCTAAATCTCAGGTGGGAAGCTTGACCATCTCCTTGTAAGAAATAATAGTTCTCGAATCTCGATCGCCAAGCGTGTCAGCCGTAGCGGGAGAGAAAGAGAAGGAGACGGAAGATATGTCTGCGCTCTTCTAGCTAGCTGAGCGCACACGTATACGGCTTTTTACTCGTGTGCGCGCTACATCACGCACATGAGAAAAAAGCCGTGTACGTGTGTGCTCGGTGCTCGGCCAGCTAGAAGAACACGGACATATCTTCGCATTATAAATTTTTATACATACATACATACATACGTACATCCATGTATTAAAATGGGTCACCCTGTATATATATATATTGGTTTAAAAATAATTTCATTGAACTAATAAGATATTTGCGATTAAAATCACACTAATAAACACGATCCAGTGAGATCTTCGAGTCGACATCGAATTGACGGCGAATTGATGTAAATTGCATCAATCGATATTAGTTTGATATCGATTTGATGATCATTTCTTACTGAAGATATAAATTGGATAATTTTTAACTAGATTAACCATACATATTTAATTAAAAGTAATCCGATTTATGTCATGTTTGGTGTCATTTTAATCGTGAAAATTTCATTAATCCGTTAAAATTATTTTCAAATTAATAAAATGCGAAATAAATGTTCTAGGTTTTATTTTATTCCATGTTTACTTTTCATAGATAAGCGAGCTCTTTAAAATCCTCGACGCTGAAGCGCGAGGAAAGCGAGAAAGAGAACAAGTAAGGAGCAAGCGAGATGGAAACATCTCGCAACATCAAAGAGAGTGCCGAAGTCTCGACGCGAGCCTATCTTAATCTCCAATCTTTTGTATTATATTTCTTTTTACTATAGAAAATAAAATTTTTACATTTTGCATTTTATCGGTCCGAAAATAATTGTAATGGATTAATGAGATTTTTGCGATTAAAATAACACCAAACACGGTATAGATCGGATAATTTTTAATTATATAAGTAATTAACATCTTGATTATAATCTAATTAAAAATTACCCGATCTATACCGTGTTTGGTGTCATTTTAATCGCAAAAGTCTCATTAATCCATTAAAATTATTTTTGGACTGATAAACTGCGAAATGTAAAAGTTTTATTTTCTATAGTAAAAAGAAATATGATACAAAAGATTGGAGATTAAGATAGGCTCGCGTCGAGACTTCGGCACTCTCTTTGATGTTGGCCGATCTCGCTTGCTCTTTATTCGTTCTCGCTCTCGCTTTCCTCACGCTCCAGCGTCGAGGATTTTAAAGAGCTCGCTTATCTATGAAAAGTAAACATGGAATAAAATAAGACCTAGAACATTAATTTCGCATTTTATTGATTTGAAAATAATTGTAATGGATTAATGACGATTTCACGATTAAAATGACACCAAACACGACATAAATCGGATTACTTTTAATTAAATATGTATGGTTAATCTAGTTAAAAATTATCTGATTTATATCCCCAGTGAGAAATGACCATCAAATCGATATCAAATTGATATCGATCGATGCAATTTACATCAAATCGACGTCAATTCGATGTCGACTCGATAGATCTCTTCTCACTGGATCGTGCTTATCACTGTGATTTTAATTGCAAATATCTTATTAATCCAATCAAATTATTTTTAAGCCAACACATATA
>CABEGB010000007.1:0-67633 GCA_901521435.1 Crematogaster levior
GACCTACCAAAAACTAAATATTTTACGAAATATTTTGTATTTTATATCAAAGTACTGCAAATTTGAAACTTTATAATTCGGAAAATATTTAATGAAAAACTTAATAAAATACTTAATGAAATAACTTAATGAAATACTGAACTTAATGAAACGAAAAATACTTAATGAAATATCAATATTCATGGTATTATATATTTTTAACAGTTTTAGTATTTATATTAATATTTTATTTAAGATTATATATTGAAGATTATATCTATAATATTAATAATCATTAAACCTAATTTATTTAGAATTTTATTTGGATGAGATGGTTTAAGATTAATTTCTTATCGTTTAGTATAGAGAGATCAAAAATTGAGAAAATATTTATTATCACTTTCAATTTTATTTATTAGGTTTATTTAAAAACTTAGAATTTTTTGAAGTTAAAGGACAATGTTATAAATTTTACTTAGTAAGTAAATTGAATATTTTATTAAATATCTACATTAGAACGAAAGATTAAGCGATAAATTCAATTAACATAAATTTTATTATTATATAAATTACACAGGTCTGCAAAAAAAATTTTTTAAAGAGCTGTTTTAGTTATTCAACCTAATCTTTATGTTTCTGGGTGCGCTGAATCCGAAAATGACCTCCGTTTTGTTATAGGACATCAGGTTTTCCGACAATTCAGGTAACGATGTTGAATAAGGCAATACCTCAAAATTAATGAAAATAGACTTATAAAATTTATTTTTTTATTACAAATTTTTCATAAAAACCATTTTTTAACTGAAATGAGCTCACTAACACACTAAAATCGCTTCTTCTTCCCTGTGAGGCTCCTCTTGGTACATTTGCGCTTGTGAATAGCATCTGGCAAGTCAGCGCGCGCGTTCAAATTGGAACATGTTTATGCTAGTTTCATTTTGGAAGATCTTTTCTTTGAAAGTTATATTTTTTAAGCATTGCATATCTTGAATGCACTGATGCGAATTAATTTATAATAACTTTAACTTTAATTTGATTAAAAACCCTAAGATCAAGAAAAATATCAAAAAATAAAAATTTTCCATTTTGTGGCTAATCCTGACGTCCGGGAATTTTTTCAATATTTTTTTCGTGTCCAGCACATCAAAATACATGGAAATTAGATGAAAATAATCAAACAGCTTTTTGGTCGCAGACCTGTGTTATTAGTTAATTAATAAGAAATTTTTAGGTAAAGATTAAATATGTTTTTTTGATATTGTTTTGTTTTTAAATTTTATATTATTTTTTTCATCTCAAAAGAGAGTTTATTATTTTTTATTAATAATAGTAATAGTGGTAATTTAAGTATTTTTTTATGTATGCAATACAGATATATGTATAGTAAATCTCTATCTAATTAATATATTAAACATACATATATCATAAGACTTGCTTTTCTTTTTCTGCGTTCTGTATACAGTGATATCTAAGAGAATTAATAAATATATAGAAATATGATTTTGGGATGTAAAGCCTAATAAAAAATAGTAAGTTTTCTAGTCGGGTTTAATCTTTCTAAAGTCAAATGCAACTAAGTTTGTTTAATATTTTATTTTTATATAATTATAACTACTATTGTTTTTTATTTGATAATTTTAAATTAATTAAAAGGAAAAAGTATTTTCTTATACTAAGAATTATTTGTACAATGTTAGAAGATTATTTATATAAATAAAAAATAATTTAAAATAAAATTTACTCTGTAATTTACTGTGTCTTTATTTTAAATAAGTAACTTTATATTTCCTATACAATAAGCATAATATTGAGTAAAATTGATTTAAACTTTCCTTAAAGGAAACTAAAAGAAGTTCGGTTTCGGTTTCGGCCGAAACTTAGACAAAAGCCGAAATTCGGTTTCGGTTTCGGTTTCGGCTGTAAAACTTAGTTTCGGTCGGACACTTTAGTTAGTAGTGATGTAAGAGTGATGAAAACTATCAAATATTATATTCGAAAAACACTTTGTATGAGAGTTATGGGGATAAGATTAAAAATTAAAAAATTTAATTTTTTCGTTAATGGATAAAGCGATTTTGATGAAAAAATATATGTTATGGGATTGAATGGTGTGGTATTTGACAAAAATTTAGAAACTTTTTTTAAAAAAGAAACCGACTAAAAAAATTTTCAAAATTTTTGCGAATTTTTTAAAATAATTTGTTCATGAGATACTAATACCATTTTTTACTAGAAAAATCTTCAATTTATCTTGTAAAACATATTTAATTTTCAAAACGATTGGAAGGGTACTTCATAGTTAAAAAATTATCGAAGTTGAACTCATACGGTTTGCCGGACGCTGCCTACACCTCGCTTTCTTCTTTTATTATTCACAGCCATCTCAAATACTTTAGCAATTAACAAGTTTCCACGATAGAGTTTGCTCTAGAAGAAGTATTTCAAAAAAACTTATTTGGAGTCTGATAAATCTGAATACTTATGTATCGTCTCTTACCTGTTTAATCTTCATCACTGTTGTCCTCTATCACAGGGACAAAATTATTTTGCTGAAACATTTCACTAAGGATCTCAGCTGGTCTGAATATTTTTGACACGTATCTGGCATGAGATAAATAGTAAATTATTGCAGCAACATGAGAACAGCAACCAACAGTTCTACCTCCATTTGCACATTTGCATGCATACTCCAATCCAGAAATGTCACTGTTGGGTTTATACTTTAAAAAGCACCGGTACATTTTCCGATTTATATGACGTGTGGCACTTGCAATTTTAATATATTTGATTGTTCTTTAACAAACTGCACTTTAATCCGATGATCGTAATCAACTATCTCGGCTAAATATGATACTGCTTGCGATAATTGATAAGTTCCAGTAAAGAGAATTTTCAAGTCTTGAATTGTTATTTCGGGGAAATCTAAAACATCTTCTGATGAGATGCATTGAAAAATTAATTTCTTACGCAACCAGTTCTTTTCTTCGACTTCAGCAGCTAATGTATTTTCCATAACTTTTTGCGTCTCATTATTTTCACTATTTCTTCGGAAAACTCTATATCAGATTCTAAACTTTTTCCTGATTATTGAGGAATGATACAATCCGGAAGTACATTCCAATTTTTGGAAGAATTTTATTGTTCAATTTATGGTTTAGAAGTCAGTATTTTTGTTTAATTATTCCGTGAACAGCTTCAACTGCCCAACGAATTTTTGTAACAAAACGGAATTCGTTTGATTCCTTTGTTGAAAGTTGTTTACGTTTTCCTTTCAAAGAAGGCATCAATACCTTAATTTTTTTTAGTTCCAACTCATCTTTCACATCTCGAAAGCCGCGATCGAGAATTAGATTATCATTTTTTTGCAATAACTTACACAAAGCATTCGAGTCCTGAAAAAGAGTTCTTTAGATATCTGCATCGTTCAAATTCGCGGGATACGGGCCTAACATATTCACTATATATCCGTCAGTAGTACAAATGGTAAAAGGTTTGCATAGTGGAACTTTTTTCTGGCCTGAATAAGTTTTTCTTTGAAATTCATTGTTTGTACTTTTTTGATGACGTGCATAAGTTCCATCACAGATTAGAAATAAATGTTCATGACTGTCAAACAAATTCTTAGCAATCTTAGTTGTGTAGTTCTCGATAAGATCAGCTTTGATGGAAGAAGTTATTCCAAAACGACATGGCAACACATCTTTAACACTCCGTCGGGCGCAACTGATCTATTAGGCACACTCGAATTCTAGTTTGCCACGCCCCCTCAATACGTCATGTCAAAATGTGAACATGCGTAAAAAAGATCAGTAGATCAAGGTGTGCTTCTCAGGCTCAATGCGCCCGATCGTGTTCTACAACATATTGCGCCCGACGGAGTGTTAAATGATTTGAGAACTGCTGTTGAGTATTCCGAAATAAGCTGTTCGTGTTCAAGTTGAAGCATGGAAGCTAATATTTTATTTGAATTGCCTGTGCGAAGTTTTAAGAGAAACACAACGAGTGCTTGGGTGACAGTACGGTTGTGACCGTTTTGCATTGAAGTCAACATACTTCTTAACATTATAATATTCTCCCATGTTAATCCCGTAAAAATAAAAAGCTGTTTTTCAGAGAGAAACTAAAATCTCCGATCTTGTCATAAAATGTAGAGTTACATTTAACAGAGAAAGTGCACATCATTTTAGTTACTTCTGAAGCACTGAGTTTAGATGAGTTCGAATACACTCTTAAATAGTTAAGATCTTCATCATAAAACCGATTTTTTATTAAATGGATTCGACAACATCGATTGCCTGCCGGTATGTAAAGCTTCCTTTTAATAAACGATTGGACGAGCTTTTTCTGGAATCACAATTCTATTTTTGACAGCGGAACAAATACAGCAGTATTTGTGCGTCGAAACTGTTCTTTGAATTTGAACCTCGATTTGCTCATCACTCAACTCATCCACCTTCGGTTTAAGTTGTATACTGATTGTCGGATCACTAGACGTTGACTGTTCCTCGTTTTCGGTTTTATTGTCACACTTTTGTTTTTTGTACTGAAAAAGTCTACATTTTCCGCTTAAAATATCGCAAACAGCGATTGTTCGTTGAAGATTCTCACTAAAATAAATTGCCTCATCTTCTGATGTAATTTCCTTTCTTTGACTAAGTACTTTCTTTAAAAATCTATCATACCCAGCGCACTTAGAGTTCGTCAATAATGTAAACATTTTTCATCGTATTAAGTACAAAATAAAAAAATCCTCAGATAATCGTCAATTTTACACAAGCATACACAGTTTGAAATATACAAAGTTTGCGAAATATCGTTCGTGGAAAGGCACTAAACTTTTCGACTGTTCAATATTGATGTGAGAATATTATCGATTCCTTAAATGAAAGAGAATTTAATAAATGTTGAAAACTTCTTTTGTTTAGTCTGCTTCTGTGACCTTTAATTGTATTTCTCCCACCTTTTTAGTTTATATTTATTCGTTTTACGAGATATTCTATTTATCTGTATATGTTTGTGTACAACTTCTGCTTACAAGCAGAATTTATTTTGAACTCGAGAAGTGTTTATATATTATTAACGGATATTTCAGCATACTATGTACATGTATAAGTTTTTGGTCAAAATACGGAAATTACATCTGACAATACGGCAATTTATTTTCGTGATAGGCTTCAACGTACAATCGCTGTTTGCGATATTTTATTTGGAAAATGCCAGCTTTTTCAATACAAAAAATATAAGTATAACAATTGGTACAAAAATTGACAGCGAAAAAAAGTCAACTTTATTGAAATACATTTTCTATAGCTAAACTATTTCGTAGAAACTTGTTAATTGCTAAAGTATTTGAGATGGCTGTGAATAATAAGAGAAGAAAGCAAGGTGTAGGCAGTGTCCGGCAAACCATATGGGTTCAACTTCAATAATTTTTTAACTATGAAGTACCCTTCCAATCATTTTGAAAATTAAATATGTTTTACAAGATAAATTGAAGATTTTTCTAGTAAAAAATGGTAGTAGTATCTCATGAACAAATTATTTAAAATAATTCGAAAACATTTTTAAAATTTTTTAGTCGGTTTAAAAAAAAAAAAATTTCAAAATTTTTGTCAAATACCACACCATTCAATCCCATAACATATATTTTTTTCATCAAAATCGGTTTATCCATTAACGAGAAAATTAAATTTTTTAATTTTTAATCTTACCCCCATAACTCTCATACAAAATGTTTTTCGAATATAATATTTGGTAGTTTTCACACTTACATCACTACTAACTTACGGTAATAATATAAATAAAATTAGTGCGGGAGCAGAACACACATGCTTATCCTGCTATGTCCTTTGAACAATTCTTTATCTAATTAAATATAAAATTTATTGAGACCAGTAACTTATATTTGTTTAATGTTATGTAATATCATTTTAAGGTTTACATGTTAATAATGTGCTTACATATTAATAATGTTAATATTTTTAAAACAAGAATATGTTTTTGGTTAGGGTAGACCGAGGCAAATCGGATCACAGGGCGAATCGGATCAAAGTAAAAATTGAGATCGTATTTGTTACATTCATCAATATATCTAACCATTCGGCTCGGTCAACCCCAGATTGTGAATTTTATACTTCAAAACTGCAATATTAAAAATACGTAAAACAATATTACGAAACATATTTGTAAATTTACAGTCTCTAAATTTTATATTTTATGTTAGAATTCATTTAAGTAAAGTATAGGTGAGTATTAGTACATAAACGTTTCTGTACATTTATCTACTTCTGTAATATTTTAATTTAGAATAATACAAATAAAAGAAATATTATTACATTAACGTTTTGTAAATTTACCTTCAGCTTTAAATTTACATATGTGATTATTTTAATTACTGTACAAGAAAATAAATTTACTTACAAGCAGAAATTTTACTTATATGAGTAAATAAATTTACACATATAATAGTAGGTCTAAAATTACTCATTCTAATAGTTGTAATTTTACATGAAAATTTTTTACAGTGTTAGTGAGACGACTCAGGGTATACGCACCCCTAAGCGTTGTCGTCGACGTGCATATCGTTGTCGTGAGTATTCCGACTCAGGATGTTACACTCCTAGGTGTTGTCGCGAAGTGAACTCGAAACGAAGTGCGACGACTCAGGGTATACGTGCCCCTAAGCGTTGTCGTCGACTCGTCGGCACACACAACTCGATTGTGAACACCAATTCCGACTCAGGGTGTTGCACCCCAGGCGTATCGTGAAGTGCGATTGGAACAATGTCAAACATTCACACTCGATGTATTCAGTTAGACAAAATAAAAAATATTGTGACACAAACCACAGTACGGATAAGAAGTTATTCGCGTTGACACGAAACAATTACCGAACACAGAAAGAACTTATGTTACAACATGAATTTGACTGGGATAATGTTGAAATTTTAGATAAGGAGTGATTTTTATTCAAACGGAAATGGCTTATATTAATTACGATAATGGCCTATATTAAATTACAAAAGACTAGTACAATCTACAGACAGGCACTTAATTTTTACATTATGGCTCCATTTATAAAAAATTGTAAACCTTACCCATAACATTTAATTTTATACCATATTTATTCCTGTTTATTTTTAATTTTATTTTTATTATTAATTAATTAATTAATTAATTAATTAATTTATTTATTTATTTATTTGCTTTTTATATTATTTTATTTTTACTTTTACTTTTATATTTTTATCCTTTGACATAATTTGTTGAATTTTCTGTTGTATTAAGAAATCTACAGAATGTATATGAACAAAGATTTATTTAAAATTTAAGATATATTTATACTCTTGACACCTTTCTGTTTTTGCGAATATGATTTATGGTTTTTTTAATATTTTATAAACTTATTATACTTTTATTGGTTGTTCTCTCTAATGTCTTTTCGTTTCACTTGAACTTGTCAAGGATAGACATAATTATAATTGTATTTAATTTATAATGTATCTTATATTACCGGATGTGTTAAAATTAAAATTTGATTTGTTCACTTGTTCTTTTTGGTGAGTTAAACTATTCTTCTATTACTTAGAATTATTTCCCATTTTTTTATAAAACGATAATTTTTACAGTTTATGATCTACCAATTCACGGACATTTGTGTGGCTTGTTGATTGGTTACTCCATAAGTCACTTTGAATTCCCAAAAAGCATGTGACTTGAAATTTTCTTCCGTTTGTTAATTTGTTAAAGATGACTCGAAGAGGAGCCAAAACGTTCAAATCTAAACTAATGGAATCTCAATAGTATTCTTCTAATTTTATTAAAATACACACCTACATCCGTGTTGATTTTTAATTTCTTATACCCAGTTGCTCTATATTTTTATAAATAAAAATCCTAATCTAGACATTCGAGACGAAGGTTCCAAGACTTTCCCTGAAATGGATTCCAAAGTCTTCGGAAAAGTTTCTAAACGCTTTCTGAAATATTAAATAATTCCAAAATCCTTGGAGGAAGAGTTTACCAAATTATTATTTGATTCCAAAATCCTTAGAAGGAAAATTTGTCTTTCTTGAAATTTTAAATAATTCCAAAATGAGAGGAAAAGTTACGAAACTTCTCCAGAAAATTTAAATAAGCATAGAATTAAAAAGAAGGTTTTCAAACTTTTCGTCTCGTCTATTGAAGAGGAAAGTAACCAAGCTTCACTATGCAATACGACACATTCCTACTTAAGAGAGCCAAAAAGAAAAACTCCTTAATTTTTTTGAAAGAAATGAAAATTTTAAAGGTTGGAATATCTACAAAAAATAGTTAATCAATAATAAATTATAATTAATCAATTAATTAAATATTAAATAATCATATTAATAATTAATAATTATATAATCAAGATAATACCATTATTGTTGTACTATAGTTATTGGCAACTCTGATATTTCAAAATTTTTTTATTTTCACACAAACATTATAAACTACTTACCATTACAATTTCAATATGACAGTACCTTTGATGTCAGAGCTATATGTAGAACTGTATTCTGTTATTATTTCTTCAAATATAGTACAACAATAATGGTATTATCTTGATTATATAATTATTAATTATTAATATGATTATTTAATATTTAATTAATTGATTAATTATAATTTATTATTGATTAACTATTTTTTGTAGATATTCCAACCTTTAAAATTTTCATTTCTTTCAAAAAAATTAAGGAGTTTTTCTTTTTGGCTCTCTTAAGTAGGAATGTGTCGTATTGCATAGTGAAGCTTGGTTACTTTCCTCTTCAATAGACGAGACGAAAAGTTTGAAAACCTTCTTTTTAATTCTATGCTTATTTAAATTTTCTGGAGAAGTTTCGTAACTTTTCCTCTCATTTTGGAATTATTTAAAATTTCAAGAAAGACAAATTTTTCTTCTAAGGATTTTGGAATCAAATAATAATTTGGTAAACTCTTCCTCCAAGGATTTTGGAATTATTTAATATTTCAGAAAGCGTTTAGAAACTTTTCCGAAGACTTTGGAATCCATTTCAGGGAAAGTCTTGGAACCTTCGTCTCGAATGTCTAGATTAGGATTTTTATTTATTTATATAAAAATATAGAGCAACTGGGTATAAGAAATTAAAAATCAACACGGATGTAGGTGCGTATTTTAATAAAATTAGAAGAATACTATTGAGATTCCATTAGTTTAGATTTGAACGTTTTGGCTCCTCTTCGAGTCATCTTTAACAAATTAACAAACGGAAGAAAATTTCAAGTCACATGCTTTTTGGGAATTCAAAGTGACTTATGGAGTAACCAATCAACAAGCCACACAAATGTCCGTGAATTGGTAGATCATAAACTGTAAAAATTATCGTTTTATAAAAAAATGGGAAATAATTCTAAGTAATAGAAGAATAGTTTAACTCACCAAAAAGAACAAGTGAACAAATCAAATTTTAATTTTAACACATCCGGTAATATAAGATACATTATAAATTAAATACAATTATAATTATGTCTATCCTTGACAGGTTCAAGTGAAACGAAAAGACATTAGAGAGAACAACCAATAAAAGTTAAGTTTATAAAATATTAAAAAAACCATAAATCATATTCGTAAAAACAGAAAGGTGTCAAGAGTATAAATATATCTTAAATTTTAAATAAATCTTTATCATATATATTCTGTAGATTTCTTAATACAACAGAAAATTCAACAAATTATGTCAAAAGATAAAAATATAAAAGTAAAGGTAAAAATAAAATAATAAAATAAAAAATAAATAAATAAATAAATAAATAAATAAATAAACAACAAATTAATTAATTAATTAATTAATAATAAAAAATAAAATTAAAAAATAAACAGGAATAAATATGGTATAAAATTAAATGTTATGGGTAAGGTTTACAATTTTTTATGAATGGAGCCATAATGTAAAAATTAAGTGCCTGTCTGTAGATTGTACTAGTCTTTTGTAATTTAAAATAGGCCATTATCGTAATTAATATAAGCCATTTCCGTTTGAATAAAAATCACTCCTTATCTAAAATTTCAACATTATCCCAGTCAAATTCATGTTGTAACATAAGTTCTTTCTGTGTTCGGTAATTGTTTCGTGTCAACGCGAATAACTTCTTATCCGTACTGTGGTTTGTGTCACAATATTTTTTATTTTGTCTAACTGAATACATCGAGTGTGAATGTTTGACATTGTTCCAATCGCACTTCACGATACGCCTGGGGTGCAACACCCTGAGTCGGAATTGGTGTTCACAATCGAGTTGTGTGTGCCGACGAGTCGACGACAACGCTTAGGGGCACGTATACCCTGAATCGTCGCACTTCGTTTCGAGTTCACTTCGCGACAACACCTAGGAGTGTAACATCCTGAGTCGGAATACTCACGACAACGATATGCACGTCGACAACGCTTAGGGGTGCGTATACCCTGAGTCGTCTCACTAACACTGTAAAAAATTTTCATGTAAAATTACAACTATTAAAATGAGTAATTTTAGACCTACTATTATATGTGTAAATTTATTTACTCATATAAGTAAAATTTCTGCATGTAAGTAAATTTATTTTCTTGTACAGTAATTAAAATAATCACATATGTAAATTTAAAGCTGAAGGTAAATTTACAAAACGTTAATGTAATAATATTTCTTTTATTTGTATTATTCTAAATTAAAATATTACAGAAGTAGATAAATGTACAGAAACGTTTATGTACTAATACTCACCTATACTTTACTTAAATGAATTCTAACATAAAATATAAAATTTAGAGACTGTAAATTTACAAATATGTTTCGTAATATTGTTTTACGTATTTTTAATATTGCAGTTTTGAAGTATAAAATTCACAATCTGGGGTTGACCGAGCCGAATGGTTAGATATATTGATGAATGTAACAAATACGATCTCAATTTTTACTTTGATCCGATTCGCCCTGTGATCCGATTTGCCTCGGTCTACCCTAACCAAAAACATATTCTTGTTTTAAAAATATTAACATTATTAATATGTAAGCACATTATTAACATGTAAACTTTAAAATGATATTACATAACATTAAACAAATATAAGTTACTGGTCTCAATAAATTTTATATTTAATTAGATAAAGAATTGTTCAAAGGACATAGCAGGATAAGCATGTGTGTTCTGCTCCCGCACTAATTTTATTTATATTATTACCGTAAGTTAGTAGTGATGTAAGTGTGAAAACTACCAAATATTATATTCGAAAAACATTTTGTATGAGAGTTATGGGGGTAAGATTAAAAATTAAAAAATTTAATTTTCTCGTTAATGGATAAACCGATTTTGATGAAAAAAATATATGTTATGGGATTGAATGGTGTGGTATTTGACAAAAATTTTGAAAATTTTTTTTTTTTAAACCGACTAAAAAATTTTAAAAATGTTTTCGAATTATTTTAAATAATTTGTTCATGAGATACTACTACCATTTTTTACTAGAAAAATCTTCAATTTATCTTGTAAAACATATTTCATTTTCAAAATGATTGGAAGGGTACTTCATAGTTAAAAAATTATTGAAGTTGAACCCATATGGTTTGCCGGACACTGCCTACACCTTGCTTTCTTCTCTTATTATTCACAGCCATCTCAAATACTTTAGCAATTAACAAGTTTCTACGAAATAGTTTAGCTATAGAAAATGTATTTCAATAAAGTTGACTTTTTTTCGCTGTCAATTTTTGTACCAATTGTTATACTTATATTTTTTGTATTGAAAAAGCTGGCATTTTCCAAATAAAATATCGCAAACAGCGATTGTACGTTGAAGCCTATCACGAAAATGAATTGCCGTATTGTCAGATGTAATTGCCGTATTGTCAGATGTATTTTGACCAAAAACTTATACACATGTACATAGTATGCTGAAGTTAATAATATCCGTTAATAATATATAAACACTTCTCGAGTTCAAAATAAATTCTGCTTGTAAGCAGAAGTTGTACACAAACATATACAGATAAATAGAATATCTCGTAAAACGAATAAATATAAACTAAAAAGGTGGGAGAAATACAATTAAAGGTCACAGAAGCAGACTAAACAAAAGAAGTTTTCAACATTTATTAAATTCTCTTTCATTTAAGGAATCGATAATATTCTCACATCAATATTGAACAGTCGAAAAGTTTAGTGCCTTTCCACGAACGATATTTCGCAAACTTTGTATATTTCAAACTGTGTATGCTTGTGTAAAATTGACGATTATCTGAGGATTTTTTTATTTTGTACTTAATACGATGAAAAATGTTTACATTATTGACGAACTCTAAGTGCGCTGGGTATGATAGATTTTTAAAGAAAGTACTTAGTCAAAGAAAGGAAATTACATCAGAAGATGAGGCAATTTATTTTAGTGAGAATCTTCAACGAACAATCGCTGTTTGCGATATTTTAAGCGGAAAATGTAGACTTTTTCAGTACAAAAAACAAAAGTGTGACAATAAAACCGAAAACGAGGAACAGTCAACGTCTAGTGATCCGACAATCAGTATACAACTTAAACCGAAGGTGGATGAGTTGAGTGATGAGCAAATCGAGGTTCAAATTCAAAGAACAGTTTCGACGCACAAATACTGCTGTATTTGTTCCGCTGTCAAAAATAGAATTGTGATTCCAGAAAAAGCTCGTCCAATCGTTTATTAAAAGGAAGCTTTACATACCGGCAATCGATGTTGTCGAATCCATTTAATAAAAAATCGGTTTTATGATGAAGATCTTAACTATTTAAGAGTGTATTCGAACTCATCTAAACTCAGTGCTTCAGAAGTAACTAAAATGATGTGCACTTTCTCTGTTAAATGTAACTCTACATTTTATGACAAGATCGGAGATTTTAGTTTCTCTCTGAAAAACAGCTTTTTATTTTTACGGGATTAACATGGGAGAATATTATAATGTTAAGAAGTATGTTGACTTCAATGCAAAACGGTCACAACCGTACTGTCACCCAAGCACTCGTTGTGTTTCTCTTAAAACTTCGCACAGGCAATTCAAATAAAATATTAGCTTCCATGCTTCAACTTGAACACGAACAGCTTATTTCGGAATACTCAACAGCAGTTCTCAAATCATTTAACACTCCGTCGGGCGCAATATGTTGTAGAACACGATCGGGCGCATTGAGCCTGAGAAGCACACCTTGATCTACTGATCTTTTTTACGCATGTTCACATTTTGACATGACGTATTGAGGGGGCGTGGCAAACTAAAGAATTCGAGGTGTGCCTAATAGATCAGTTGCGCCCGACGGAGTGTTAAAGATGTGTTGCCATGTCGTTTTGGAATAACTTCTTCCATCAAAGCTGATCTTATCGAGAACTACACAACTAAGATTGCTAAGAATTTGTTTGACAGTCATGAACATTTATTTCTAATCTGTGATGGAACTTATGCACGTCATCAAAAAAGTACAAACAATGAATTTCAAAGAAAAACTTATTCAGGCCAGAAAAAAGTTCCACTATGCAAACCTTTTACCATTTGTACTACTGACGGATATATAGTGAATATGTTAGGCCCGTATCCCGCGAATTTGAACGATGCAGATATCTAAAGAACTCTTTTTCAGGACTCGAATGCTTTGTGTAAGTTATTGCAAAAAAATGATAATCTAATTCTCGATCGCGGCTTTCGAGATGTGAAAGATGAGTTGGAACTAAAAAAAATTAAGGTATTGATGCCTTCTTTGAAAGGAAAACGTAAACAACTTTCAACAAAGGAATCAAACGAATCCCGTTTTGTTACAAAAATTCGTTGGGCAGTTGAAGCTGTTCACGGAATAATTAAACAAAAATACTGACTTCTAAACCATAAATTGAACAATAAAATTCTTCCAAAAATTGGAATGTACTTCCGGATTGTATCATTCCTCAATAATCAGGAAAAAGTTTAGAATCTGATATAGAGTTTTCCGAAGAAATAGTGAAAATAATGAGACGCAAAAAGTTATGGAAAATACATTAGCTGCTGAAGTCGAAGAAAAGAACTGGTTGCGTAAGAAATTAATTTTTCAATGCATCTCATCAGAAGATGTTTTAGATTTCCCCGAAATAACAATTCAAGACTTGAAAATTCTCTTTACTGGAACTTATCAATTATCGCAAGCAGTATCATATTTAGCCGAGATAGTTGATAACGATCATCGGATTAAAGTGCAGTTTGTTAAAGAACAATCAAATATATTAAAATTGCAAGTGCCACACGTCATATAAATCGGAAAATGTACCGGTGCTTTTTAAAGTATAAACCCAACAGTGACATTTCTGGATTGGAGTATGCATGCAAATGTGCAAATGGAGGTAGAACTGTTGGTTGCTGTTCTCATGTTGCTGCAATAATTTACTATTTATCTCATGCCAGATACGTGTCAAAAATATTCAGACCAGCTGAGATCCTTAGTGAAATGTTTCAGCAAAATAATTTTGTCCCTGTGATAGAGGACAACAGTGATGAAGATTAAACAGGTAAGAGACGATACATAAGTATTCAGATTTATCAGACTCCAAATAAGTTTTTTTGAAATACTTCTTCTAGAGCAAACTCTATCGTGGAAACTTGTTAATTGCTAAAGTATTTGAGATGGCTGTGAATAATAAAAGAAGAAAGCGAGGTGTAGGCAGCGTCCGGCAAACCGTATGAGTTCAACTTCGATAATTTTTTAACTATGAAGTACCCTTCCAATCGTTTTGAAAATTAAATATGTTTTACAAGATAAATTGAAGATTTTTCTAGTAAAAAATGGTATTAGTATCTCATGAACAAATTATTTTAAAAAATTCGCAAAAATTTTGAAAATTTTTTTAGTCGGTTTCTTTTTTAAAAAAAGTTTCTAAATTTTTGTCAAATACCACACCATTCAATCCCATAACATATATTTTTTCATCAAAATCGCTTTATCCATTAACGAAAAAATTAAATTTTTTAATTTTTAATCTTATCCCCATAACTCTCATACAAAGTGTTTTTCGAATATAATATTTGATAGTTTTCATCACTCTTACATCACTACTAACTAAAGTGTCCGACCGAAACTAAGTTTTACAGCCGAAACCGAAACCGAAACCGAATTTCGGCTTTTGTCTAAGTTTCGGCCGAAACCGAAACCGAACTTCTTTTAGTTTCCTTTAAGGAAAGTTTAAATCAATTTTACTCAATATTATGCTTATTGTATAGGAAATATAAAGTTACTTATTTAAAATAAAGACACAGTAAATTACAGAGTAAATTTTATTTTAAATTATTTTTTATTTATATAAATAATTTTCTAACATTGTACAAATAATTCTTAGTATAAGAAAATACTTTTTCCTTTTAATTAATTTAAAATTATCAAATAAAAAACAATAGTAGTTATAATTATATAAAAATAAAATATTAAACAAACTTAGTTGCATTTGACTTTAGAAAGATTAAACCCGACTAGAAAACTTACTATTTTTTATTAGGCTTTACATCCCAAAATCACATTTCTATATATTTATTAATTCTCTTAGATATCACTGTATACAGAACGCAGAAAAAGAAAAGCAAGTCTTATGATATATGTATGTTTAATATATTAATTAGATAGAGATTTACTATACATATATCTGTATTGCATACATAAAAAAATACTTAAATTACCACTATTACTATTATTAATAAAAAATAATAAACTCTCTTTTGAGATGAAAAAAATAATATAAAATTTAAAAACAAAACAATATCAAAAAAACATATTTAATCTTTACCTAAAAATTTCTTATTAATTAACTAATAACACAGGTCTGCGACCAAAAAGCTGTTTGATTATTTTCATCTAATTTCCATGTATTTTGATGTGCTGGACACGAAAAAAATATTGAAAAAATTCCCGGACGTCAGGATTAGCCACAAAATGGAAAATTTTTATTTTTTGATATTTTTCTTGATCTTAGGGTTTTTAATCAAATTAAAGTTAAAGTTATTATAAATTAATTCGCATCAGTGCATTCAAGATATGCAATGCTTAAAAAATATAACTTTCAAAGAAAAGATCTTCCAAAGTGAGCAAATGAAACTAGCATAAACATGTTCCAATTTGAACGCGCGCGCTGACTTGCCAGATGCTATTCACAAGCGCAAATGTACCAAGAGGAGCCTCACAGGGAAGAAGAAGCGATTTTAGTGTGTTAGTGAGCTCATTTCAGTTAAAAAATGGTTTTTATGAAAAATTTGTAATAAAAAAATAAATTTTATAAGTCTATTTTCATTAATTTTGAGGTATTGCCTTATTCAACATCGTTACCTGAATTGTCGGAAAACCTGATGTCCTATAACAAAACGGAGGTCATTTTCGGATTCAGCGCACCCAGAAACATAAAGATTAGGTTGAATAACTAAAACAGCTCTTTAAAAAATTTTTTTTGCAGACCTGTGTAATTTATATAATAATAAAATTTATGTTAATTGAATTTATCGCTTAATCTTTCGTTCTAATGTAGATATTTAATAAAATATTCAATTTACTTACTAAGTAAAATTTATAACATTGTCCTTTAACTTCAAAAAATTCTAAGTTTTTAAATAAACCTAATAAATAAAATTGAAAGTGATAATAAATATTTTCTCAATTTTTGATCTCTCTATACTAAACGATAAGAAATTAATCTTAAACCATCTCATCCAAATAAAATTCTAAATAAATTAGGTTTAATGATTATTAATATTATAGATATAATCTTCAATATATAATCTTAAATAAAATATTAATATAAATACTAAAACTGTTAAAAATATATAATACCATGAATATTGATATTTCATTAAGTATTTTTCGTTTCATTAAGTTCAGTATTTCATTAAGTTATTTCATTAAGTATTTTATTAAGTTTTTCATTAAATATTTTCCGAATTATAAAGTTTCAAATTTGCAGTACTTTGATATAAAATACAAAATATTTCGTAAAATATTTAGTTTTTGGTAGGTCTTACCCTAATACTTTTATGCACAAAATAATAAGACAAAACTATTGGTGCAAAGAATATAGTTATCCTTAAAGAAAAATACGCAATTGCATATTGCAAATAGCATAACTTTTTTAAAACTTTGCGTTTTTTTTGCACCAATTGATTCATATATCTGTACTTTAAAAAGTAGGTGATATCTCAAAAAATCATAAATGAAAAGGTCAAGCCATGTTCAAAAATAGACCCTCAAGAATTTGAATTTTTACAAATTTAAATGATTATCTAATAATATATCACCATGAAAAGTAACTGATATATTATACAAGGTGCCAGTTCAAAGTGAACATACATAAAGTGTATATTATCTAAATAAATTAATAAAATAAATAATATAATAAATTTAATAATATATTACCACGAAAAATAACTGATATGTTATTCAAGGTGCAAATTCAAAATGAACATACATACATAAGGTGTATATAAGTAAAATTGATTAAAATTTGACTCTAAGTGAAAGTACATAAGTGATATGTTATTCTTAGTGCACAAAATATAAAAGTCGTTTATTGAAGTTTGATTTGAAATTTAAAACAACCCGTGTGTTGCGAACGCGCGAATCCAGCTCGTCAGTTGTCCGGGGTTCGCTGGGTCGGGTACAAATAAATCGAGTCGAGACTTGTGAAAATAAAGAGAGAATTTATTATAAAATAATTGAAGTTCAACAATGGTACATCCGTGGCGCGAGATGGAGTGGCGCGGTAAAACCGTGGATTTATCGTTTCAGAGGCGTACGGTAAATCGAAGCGGTGCTAGCGCGCGTGATAGCGAGACAGGCAGCGGGCCTGCCTAGGCACGCGGTGAGCGCGTGATGTCGCGTGACGTAGTCGCGCGCGAGTTACCGTATTGATGGCGAGTGCTGCGGTAGCGTAACCCGGCGCGGCGCGCGGGGTATGATACGGCCGTACAAATGGCCGGTATGAAATTCGCGGGTCGGCGTGGTGTCGCTAAATTGTGTAACGGATGTTTTTAGGATAGGCTCGGGTGGTAGGTGCCGGTGCGTGTGGGGTCGAGAACACTCGACGGAGGTAGAGAACGCTCTACCCCGCGCCCTTTCGCTACGGAGCCCCTGGTCGCTTTAATCGGTCGAGAACTCTCGACGGAGACAGAGAACTCTCTACCCCTCGCGATTAATACCAGGATGGTATAGTCCAGGAGGCGACTACCGAGAACGCTCGGTGGAAACCGAGAACACTCGACTCCCTTGGTCTTGTCGCTACTAGGAAACGGTTCGGGATGGTTTCTTTAGCGTCGGCTTATTGCTTCGGCTGCGGAATCCGGAATCGGTATCCTGCGAAATCCGAGTGCCTTTTTATACCGAAAAAGTGCTCGGATTTCGGGAGAGGGAAATCATCCCCCGTTAGCGGGATGCGAGCGACGGGACGTTGGTGGGAGATTGGTCCCGACGTCATGCTTGCGCTCGGCGGTGATCGGATCCTTTCGGAGATCCTCGCTAACGCGAGGCCGTTAGCCTCAAGCGTTTGTTCATGTGTGATTTAAAAATAATGTGGGGCGCACCGCGCCCCGTTTGCCGTATCGACGGGTATCTGTGTCCGGCGTGACGATGCTATTTTACGGGGTGCATCGTTACAAATTTATACAATGAAAAATAGTTGTTTTTGTAATTCCAGAGTACTAATTTGTTAATGACTCGGAAAAAGAACATGGCGGCCTGCTCTCAAAAAACTTTCGATGGATGCAATAAATAATTAAAATGAAAGAGTTATGAAAATGGTTTAGATTAAAAATCTCCAACCTTTCTGTAGTAAAATTTCGAATTTTCGTATCAATTTCCGATTTTGAATTTGTTATACCGTATTTTTAGCAAGTAATTTATTGATCAAAAAATGTTGTCTTATTGCTTGAAATGGGTAAATATTAAATAAACCCAAAATTCATAAATAAAAAAGTTCTCATGTCAAGTGCAAAGAAGCTACACGCTTAAAAAAGTTAGTGATTATCTGACGTAACATACAATTATAAAAAATCAGATATTAATTATTCAAGATACAAGTGCGAAGTAAATATCGTTAAAATATAGATACAAAATTTATCACAATTTGACTCTGAAAAGTAAGTGACATGCTTCTTAAAGTGCATGTATAAAAGTGTAACAGTATTTTGATAATGATTAATTTAAATATTTGCATTATCTCTTTGTCTCTCTCTGGGCAGGGTGACATATGTGATTGATATTTAACAGTACTACTAACTTATTGAATAGTCAGAGACAAGTTGTGTCGGATGAATCGGAATGTAAGTATTATTATTCCTAAGTGGATACTGAGAAACGCATCGAAGTTTTTTGAGAGCAGGCCGCCATGTTCTTTTTCCGAGTCATTAACAAATTAGTACTCTGGAATTACAAAAACAACTATTTTTCATTGTCCAGGCTTGTATAAATTTCAAATCAAACTTCAATAAACGACTTTTATATTTTGTGCACTAAGAATAACATCACTTATGTACTTTCACTTAGAGTCAAATTTTAATCAATTTTACTTATGTTCGCGAGCGAACGAAGGGCTCCGTCGAGCCTTCAACACTTCAACTGCATTGCATCGCCTGTGTTGCATGGCCTGTGCAACAATGATGGTGTAATGCAGCCATGATATACGTGGAGAGTAGCGGCAGTGCTGTGTGTTACATCGCACGCATCACTGTCGTTGCTCTCCATTCACGCTGCACGCGGGACTTATGTCCCAATAGCAATACACGACAGAACTTAGCCGCACTCACGCGGAGCGCGCTCAAGTAGAGAGACGGCGGCGCTGCCGTTTTCCAAAACATGTTACATCTTGTGATCGTCCCCGAATTATTTATCAGTATTTTCTGGGCTTTTCTGGGATGTTCTTTATCTGGCGTCATTTCCTTCAAGAGGAAATGACGACAGAGAAGAACATTCCAGTAAACCGCAGTATAAAAGCAATTGCGAAGAGGGGACGATCGCCAGTCTGCTATTCAGGTACGACCCGCGTTTCTATAGTTATAAATTCACACAAGAATTCGCACGCTGTCTTGGATAATCGCACTTTATCCGATCTCGAGCGGTATTCGCGATAGCAAAGTCGCTTTCTTTGCTGCGTTTACTACGTGCGCTGCTTTGGAACCGCATGCTCCACGCGTTCGCGAAATCTTCGCACACGCCTCAATTGCTCTCCTTCGTGCTTCGCGCTCCTCACCGCGGACTCGCGTGGTCCGCGCTGTGTTCCGCGAGCTGAAAGTGGTTGATCGTGTGTTAAAAACTGTGTTCACGACTTTGTACATACATATATAAACTTGTATATATTTCGACTTTTATTGATTTGTGTAGTGACGTTAAATATACTTTGTTACATTGTTCTAAAAACTTGCTTGTGAATTTCTGTGTGTGCGTGTGTTCGTTACTTTCTATCCGAATCCTCAAAGCTTCATCCGCGCCGAACAACTTATATACACCTTATGTATGTATGTTCATTTTGAATTTGCACCTTGAATAACATACCAGTTATTTTTCGTGGTAATATATTATTAAATTTATTATATTATTTATTTTATTAATTTATTTAGATAATATACACTTTATGTATGTTCACTTTGAACTGGCACCTTGTATAATATATCAGTTACTTTTCATGGTGATATATTATTAGATAATCATTTAAATTTGTAAAAATTCAAATTCTTGAGGGTCTATTTTTGAACATGGCTTAATCTTTTCATTTATGATTTTTTGATATATATTTTTAAAAAAGTTTAAAAATATCATCTGCTGATTGAAAAAGTGCAAACTTAATAGTGGGCTTAGCGGAATAAATATAGTGAAAATGCCCCCACGGCTTTTCGAGTTGACCAATTTTTCCTAAGGTAACTCATATAAAAAGACGCTTACATACCAAATTTTAGATTTCTATATGGAGACGTGATCAAGTTAGAGTGAAAAAACGACTTTTTTACATTTTTACGATTTTCACAGTAAAAAATCAAATAAAATTCTGAAAAAATTCTGAAAAATCGATTACATCTAAATTACGATCGATTACATTAATGAAAATATTTTTTTTATTCTTTTTCGGTGCGAATTTCGATTTTTAAAAAATGAAAATAACTTTTAAACATTTTTTTCAACCTGATTCCGTTGATCTACCATCTTAAAAAAAAATGCACGTGAATTTCTGTTCAACTTCCTACAAAATATATTTTTTCCAGATTTTTTCAAAAGGTAGGTCACTGTGTGCGCGATTTCCCTCGTACGGGAAACGGCTCCACGCGGTAAATGATTGTTTTAATTAGTCGAGGAACGAGGGAAGATGATGCCGAGTAATAGTAGCCTCGCGATCGACGGACAATCGAGTAGCTTTTATTCTGGTCTCTCGTTACTTAATGCCGCAAATAAAGAAAAGGATAACTAACAATATACAAGATAACTAAAGAAAATAAATCCAATACTGTGCTTAACAAGCGTGCCGCGAGCTCGAGGAGCTTCACTATCGCGGAACGCACATGTGGTGCAGAGTCACTTGATCGGGCCGACAAATCGAGACTAACTCCGATTCGCGACGATCGCATTCGTGCGCGAGCCGAATACTCCAGTTTCGGTAGCCTGTACTAATAGGCCATCTATGATTACTTAGGATTGCTTAGTATTACCGGTGCGGTGAGCTGTCGCGCGCCGATAGAAGCCACCTTAATCGCAGCGGCATTCCGCGCGAACATACCGCCCGCCATCGCTCGAAGTAACAAAATTCGAGCGATCAGTTCGACAGAAAAAATGCTAACTCGACGTAGCGTGCACGCGGTACCTCACAACTGTAAATGCTGATGACACAAATGATTCGATACAATGCAAATGTGATCACAATAAATTCACTAAAGGTACTACGAAAATAGCAAAGAGAAGAAAGAACAAAAATTAAGAAACAAACAGTGCAAGAATTTTACAAGTAGAAAGGATTAAGAGTATCTTCTAGCCTTAACCTAATTAAAGTTACGAAAATTATGATACAAAGGTTATAATACAAATATGTACATATCGTGAACCTCTACTTCAGTTCATTCCTTAGTGGGCTCCGCCCGCCATGAATGTCTCAAATTGGGTGAACTTCACGATGGTTTCTTCGTGGACTGGCAGCAAGATAAGCTTGTTGACAGGTCGCACACACTCCGAACCTGCTGAGCGTAGGGTGGCAACTCTCGTCAATTCATCCCTTCCCGGATGAATGCGTAGTACTCTGGCCAATGGTCATTTGGTTGGAGGAACCAGCTTGTCCTTGAAGAGGACTAAGTCCCCTACCTGAAGCTCTCGGTTTGGCTTGAGCCACTTGGAACGTTGCTGGAGTTGAGACAGGTACTCTGAGCACCAGCGCTGCCAGAAGTGGTTCCTCATCAATTGAAGCGGACGCCACCCGGAACCTAATTGCCCAGGCTGATTGACCTCTATGTAGGGTTCTGGAGGAACGACGAGGGGCCTCCCAATGAGGAAGTGCCCGGGCGTCAGTGCTGAGACATCGTTCGGATCAGGGCTGAGCGCGCTGATTGGTCGAGAATTGAGACAAGCTTCTATGCTAGCCAGCACGGTAGAGAGTTGCTCATACGTGAGCTTGGAGTCGCCGATGACTCTGTAAAGGTGACGCTTCATCGACTTAACGTTGGATTCCCAAATGCCTCCGAAGTTTGGAGCCCGAGGGGGGATGTATCGCCACTCGACTCCGTCGGAAGATACAGCAGCTGCCACAGCTTGTCCGGTAGCGGAGGTCTCAGAGAAGAGCCTGCGCAGTTCGGCTTCGCTGCCCTTGAAGGTAGTGCCGTTATCGCTGTAGATAACCCTGCAGAGACCGCGTCGAGCGACGAAGCGACGGTACGCGGCTAAAAAGACGTCCGTGGTTAAGTCGGAGACTACCTCCAAGTGAATGGCCTTGACGACGAGGCACACGAATACAGCGACGTATCCCTTGGAGGTCTTCATCCCTCGGCCAGATGATGCCTTCAGCCAGAAGTAGCCGGCAAAGTCGACTCCAGAGTGCGCAAATGGTACAGCCGGCTTCGTTCGAATGGCTGGCAGTGGTGCCATTTGCTGCTCGAGGGTGATGGCGTTGTGACGGGCATGTGACGCAACTCCGCACAATGCGTCGGATTGTGGTATTGGCGCGTAGTACCCAGAATTTCTGCAACAGGTAACTATGTACTAATCTGTAACCCCCATGAAGGGTAGAAATGTGAGCCTTTCGAATGAGGAGGACAGTGACGTGATGATTTTTCGGAAGAATGATCGGATGTTTTTCGGATTCCGAAAGGAAGGAATTCTGAAGTCTGCCACCGACACGAATCAAGCCTAGGGTGTCGACGAAGGGCAGAAGTTTGCGAAGAGGACTGCTAGATTGAACCTCCCTCCTTGAAGCGAGACGCTGGAACTCTTCCGAAAACGCCTCCATCTGCACCTGACAAGCGTCACTGAACCGAAGGATAGTTCCTGTGAAGACAGAAGGCCATTGCGTTGATCAGATTTTGCCAGCTTCGAATTGAGTCGCCAGCGATGAACGTAAGCAAGAATTGCGCACATCTTGTCGAAGGAAGAGAATCTAGTTAGCCAATCAGAAAATGGAGACTTAGACTGAGTTAGCCAGATATTGACTCGACTATGTGATTCCAACTCCGTGGCTTCGAGTTCTAGGATTAGAAGGCCATTTGGCTTGTGGTAGAGTCAGCCAATCAGGACCTCTCCACCAGATCCCCGATTCCCGCAACTGCCGCGGCGAACACCCTCTCGTAGCCAGGTCCGCCGGATTGTGAATGGATCTAACGTGACGCCAAGTAGCTGTTGGTAGAGACGTGGTAATCTCATTGACTCTGTTCGCCACGTATGCCTTCCACTTGGATGGGTTAGGTGCGACCGTAGCCATGACAGAACTACTTGAGAATCGCACCAACAATGAATTTGCGTCGGTTGGGTCTCCAGTTGCGGCAGAGTGACAGTGATCAGCCGAGCAAGAAGAGAAGCCCCACATAGTTCGAGCTTGGGAAGGCTAACGACCTTCAAAGGCGCGACCTTGGATTTGGCCACGAGGAGTCGTGTTGTCGATGCTGGGACTACGACGTAGATGGTGGCTGCAAATGCGCGCTCGGATGCGTCGCAGAAGCCGTGGAGATGCCATTCCGTGGCTCTATTAGTCCCCAGCCAACGTGGGATCTCTATAGCCTCAAGATCCTTCAGTTCTGTCCGGTATACGATCCAGGCCTGTTTGAATTCCCCTGTGACTTGAGCGTCCCAATCCGCTCCTTGAAGCCACAAACATTGCAGCAGCAACTTGGCCCGTATGACCACTGGAGAGACCCAGCCCACCGGGTCGAACAGCGTGGCAACTTGAGACAGGATTGTGCGTTTCGTCACTGTGGGAGATGAGGGCGGAAGACGCACTTCAAAATTGAACACATCCGTGTGGGGTAGCCATTTTAACCCAAGTGTTGAAATCGTATCGATCTCACTCAGCTTCCTGTGATGCAGCGGCTCAGCTGCGCCCCGAAGATCGACGTGATTGGCAGCCCACTTATCCACCGCCATACCTGCTAAAGATAAAATACCAACAAGCTCAGTTTTAGCAGCTTCCGTCTCCTCGAGTGTGTCTCCCCTCGCCAAAAAATCGTCCACATAGCGGTTTTTTTGAATTAGCTTAGATCCAAGTGGAAAGCGGTGCGCCTCCTTTTCGGCAAGATCCAGCATGCAAGCGTTAGCATGGAACGGAGCAGAGGCCGTACCGTAGGTCACCGTGAGCAGACGGTATGAAAGTAGCGGCGACTCGGGTGAAAACCTCCAAAAGATGCGCTGCCAGTCTAAGTCCTGCGGGTGGATTAGCATCTGCCGAAACATCTTTACTACGTCGCAGGTAAACGCGTATTGGAAGAAACACCATCTCAGGAGCACGACCAAAAGATCCTCCTGCAACTTGGGACCCGTATGGAGCAGAGAATTGAGTGAAACTCCCATGGCGTCCTTTTGAGAGCCGTTGAATACGACGCGGATTTTACGGCTGTCCCCCTTGAAGACAGGGTGATGTGGCAAATAATAAGCTTGCCTCGGGTTTGCCTCGTTCCCCGGGACCACTTCCATGTGGCCGAGGTCGATGTACTCACGCATGAATGCGGAGTATGCGGCTGCGACGTCGGGTTGTTTGACGAACCGACGTTCCAGACGGCTCATGCAAGCCCAAGCAGTCGAGTCGATGGCGGAGAATTGAGGTGTTCCGGAGAAGGGAAGCCGCACGACGTAGCGACCTTCCCGGTTGTGAGAAGATGTCTCCCTGAAATGCTTAAGACAGTCCTGGTCACTCGGCGACAGCCGATGCATCCGTGGGATCTCCTCCGTCTCCCAGAACTTAGCCACAGCTTCTGTGAGCTCGTGGTTAATCGACACGTGATGCACTGTCGTGGCATCAACAAGATCGTCGTTCGGTCCGGCGCTGCCCAAGAGAACCCAACCAAAGACGGTTTCCTGCGCGGTTGGAGCTTGAAGAGGATTGGCGGCCTTCCGAATTCCGGGTCGAATCGTGGCGCCGAAGACCGCAGAACTGAGGATGCAGTCTACTCTGCTGGGCACCCCAAACTGAGGATCGGCCAGGTGAAGGCCGTCGAGATGACTCCAATGGTTCCAAGGCTTGACCTGTCTCCTAGGCAACAGGTTGGAGACCCTCCTCAACACCAGAGCTGAGAATTCGAGACAGAAATTAGTATCTCGCTGAGATTTTAGAGTGAGTTTGACTCGACTCTGCGCAACGGCATTCGTGGTGCCGCCCGTGCCGTTCACGATGACGTGCACGGGGTTGCGCTTCAGATTGAGCGCCTGGACGACGTGCTCCGAGACTATGCATTGCTCTGCACAGGAATCGAGAAGCACACGAGCAGTCATAGAAACCCCGGTTTCAGACTGTAAAGTGACCACGGCCGTCGCTAGTAGTTGGTTAGTGCCGCAGAATTCACTAAAATTCTGACAAGAGCCTGAGGTAACATGATGCGTGTTGGCTTCTCCTGGTGATTCCGGGAGGCGTTGCGCCGTAGCTCCGGAGTGTTGTCCGTCCTGATGAAGCAACGTGTGATGCAAGCCAGCGCACACGAGACATCGGGACTTCGAATCGCAGTCGTCGGCCTTGTGGCGGCCGCGAAGGCAATTCGTGCAAAGACCCTTGCTGGTTACAGAATGCTTTCGTTTACTTGGCGATAGGGCGACAAAGCTTGTGCATCTGTAAGCCCAGTGTGGTCCCTGGCAGTGAAGGCAGGAAACCTTCACCTGTGATTTAGAAGAAGGTGACCCTGAAGAGGTCGAAACCGTGGCATGGACGGCCGCACCTTTCCCATTGGATTTACTTCCCGAATTCCTCTGCTGACCACTGGATTTGACTCTGGAATCAGTGGACGACTGCGTGACCGCCTCTACCCTGTCCAAAGTTTGAATACGGTCCTCCATAAATTTTTTAAAAAATTCGAATTTTGGAAAGGATCCGTCCCGAATGGTTTCGATTTGCTTAGCCCAGTCCATGCGTGAAGCAGGAGCTAGCTTGGACTCGATGCATTGAATGAACACCATATCCCAGTGTTCGACAGGAAGTTTCAATGACTTGAAAGCGTTGATGCTTTCGTTAGTCGTGTTGAGAAGGGTGCTCAAATGCGTGCTCGTCTCCTTGACCGAAGAGGGCAGCGTGAGCAACGCATTGAAGTGAGTGGAAAACCTGAGGAAGATATTGTCGTACCTGCTGCGGAGCGACTCCCAGGCAGTGGTAAAATTGTCTCCTGTGACCTACAGTCCCTTGAGTTTGCTCTCCGCCTCTCCTCCCAGAGAATTGAGAAGACGTTGAAACTTAATGACCGGAGTCATGTTCGGGTCATCTAAAACAAGCGCTTGAAACTTGCTCTTAAAACTCTGCCAATCTCTTTGAGTCCCGTCAAATTTCGGGAGCTTGACACGCTCGAGTGCAGAAGGCGAAGACGAAAAGGCTGGAGCAGATCGGTCCGCTGGCGCCTGGCACGGGCAGAGATTTCGCGGTGATGCGCTCGGTGAGCCAAGATTTGGCCGACATGTACGCTGACATTCCCGACTCATACAAGCCCTCTTTATAATATGTACGACCTTTGAGCTCTTCAGCAAGAGAATACAGCTCATAATCCCTTGACCTGAACGCGGTCCAATATTCCTCCAGAATACGGTCTCGAGTCTCATAGTCGCTCAGCGTCATGTCCCTCGCTGCCTTCTGTTTCGACGTGTTTGCCTGAAAGTTCGTGATCAACTCGTGATCACGTCTCTGACGTGCCAGGAGATCTTCAACGGCTTTGTCAGCCGCGGCCTTGTCGACAGACATGATGAAGATAAAGTGTACGCAACAAATGAAAATCCAAGGAAGTGTTAGCCCAGCTTTACACACACACGCGGTCAAGACGCACAAGAAGCGTTCACCAGAGGAGCAAAATGTCAGCCGGAAGCCGTTCCGGTGGCCAAAATGGCCTGAGATGCCACGTGGCAATTTACCGGCTTCTCACTCGTCCTCGCTTGAATTTCCAACGCCGTTGGGCATCCGTCTCGAAGGACCAAAAAATGTGTGCGCGATTTCCCTCGTACGGGAAACGGCTCCACGCGGTAAATGATTGTTTTAATTAGTCGAGGAACGAGGGAAGATGATGCCGAGTAATAGTAGCCTCGCGATCGACGGACAATCGAGTAGCTTTTATTCTGGTCTCTCGTTACTTAATGCCGCAAATAAAGAAAAGGATAACTAACAATATACAAGATAACTAAAGAAAATAAATCCAATACTGTGCTTAACAAGCGTGCCGCGAGCTCGAGGAGCTTCACTATCGCGGAACGCACATGTGGTGCAGAGTCACTTGATCGGGCCGACAAATCGAGACTAACTCCGATTCGCGACGATCGCATTCGTGCGCGAGCCGAATACTCCAGTTTCGGTAGCCTGTACTAATAGGCCATCTATGATTACTTAGGATTGCTTAGTATTACCGGTGCGGTGAGCTGTCGCGCGCCGATAGAAGCCACCTTAATCGCAGCGGCATTCCGCGCGAACAGAATAAATGAATAAATGAATAAATCGATAATCAGTTGAATAAAAAAATAAAATTAAATAAATGAATAAATGAATCAAATGTAATAAATGAATAAAATGAATCGATAATCAATAAAATGAATAAAATGAATAAATGAATAAAATAATCAATTAATTTAAAAAATCAATTTTTCGATTTCTACTTAAAAAATAAATAAATAAATAAAACCATGAATCACTCAGTTTTTATCCGACGCCGGAAGATTAGATATTCTAGTGCGTCACACGACAATGTTTAAACATTGTCACAAATTTCTAAAATTTTTTCTTATCTTTTTTTTGTTCAAAGGGACAATAAGACCCAAAGAAACATAAATTCCGAGTTCCATGAATCACTCATTTTTTATAAAATATCCGGCGCCGGAAGATTAGATATTCTAGTGCGTCACCGAGTTACATGCAAACCTTTCCGTTTTTTTCCCCCCAAAAAAACATTAACGCATTATTGGTTAGTTTTGAAAATTCCATCTCTTTAAGATCTTTCTTGAGCATTAGTTCAGTTCTCAGTCATCCGTGAAAGAGAATATACCTTGCTCTGTGTGATCAAATAAAGTTTCAATCTTTAACGTTAAGTCGCGTTCGAGCGCCAAAACGTTTGGCTGCTGCTATCAAAGTCGGTGACTACAGTAAAAAAGTGGAAATGAATTAATTCGAATAAAGCAGTGCGAAAAAGACAATCGTAAAACATGGAACATCTTGAAGAAATTGAACGCGATCTGTTGGAGCAGGCTGATAAAATCGTTACCGCGGAAGAGTGTTTAACGTGGATGCAACGATGCGACGAGTTTATGGAAGAGCTCGAAGAACGCAGTCGTGCTAAGCGTCCAAGGCTCTCGATTGGAAATAAGCAATCTTTGGTGGCTCGAATCGCGCGAATCGAGGGTGCGAAAAAAAGACTAGAAAAACGTTTTGTACACGTAGGTGGCGATTACGCGAGCACAAGTGGTGATAACGCGGAGAGATAACTCGTTTGGCGAGAGATCGAGACCGCGTTAGAAAATCGTGTACTAACAGGTGCGGTGATTAACACAGAGCATGTACATAGAATCACGAACATTTTTGAAAGACGCCGGTGGTGTAGTGCTCGAGCAAGTGCAAGACGCCATTGAAAAATATAATAGCGTAAAAGTGAACACCATATTTAATGGGGAGTTTGTGATCGGCGATAAACGTGCCAATAAAAGTATCAACACAAAAAACTACGAACTCTACCAAACAACAAATCTGCAAGAGTGGTACGAGTGACGCGTCATCGAACCCACCCTGGCATCCCTCGAAGAATTCCAGGAGCGGGATAGCGGATGGGCGTTGTCACGGATACTCAATTTAATCATTAACATAAACAAGCATAATCCATTGCACGCGGGATGTAGAGTGGAAATGCCGCGAGAAATAAAATTGAAGAGAGCGGTAATCAACGTGCAATCGAAGGATGATGCATGCTTCGCTTGGTCAGTAGTGGCCGCTTTGTATCCCATTGAGAAAAATGCCGATAGATGCACCTCGTATCCACACTATGCAACAGTGCTGAATCTTCAGGATATAGAGTTTCCAATGACTCTTAAAAATATCACTAAATTTGAACGTTTAAATAACGTATCAATAAACGTATACGGTATGGAGAAAGAAAACAAAACATTCTTCCGCTACGACTTACCAACGATAAAAAGGAGAAGCATATTAATTTGTTGTAGGATGTGGAGGATCCGCGGGACAACGTGGGACATTTCGCGTGGATCAAAAATTTATCCCGCCTTGTAGGCTCACAACTCAGTAAAAAAAAAGATAAAAAATATTTTTGTGATCGGTAAGTACACATCTTAATAAAATTGATTAAAATAATGTTTTATACTTGAAAGATATATAAAAACATATATTATTTTTCAGATGTCTCCACTATTTTCACTCAAATCAGAAATTGGAAGCCCACACCATTGATTGCGGAAGGATGAACGACTGCGCTATCCGATTACCAAGCGAAGACGACAAGTGGCTCAGCTTTGGCAATTGAAGCAACAAGGAGCGAATTCCGTTCATCGTGTACGCCGACCTTGAATGTGTCCTGCAGAAGACGGACAAGAATTCAACCACAACTACGTACCAGCATCATCACCAGGTATTCAGCGTTGCATACTACGTACGGTGCTCATACGACGGCTCGTTATCGTCGTATCGGTTTCGCCGCGATAAAGATTGCGTCGCGTGGTTTGTAGGCGAACTTGAAAATCTTGCGCACCGCGTAAAACGGATTTTATCAACAAATGTCCCCATGGAAACTCTTTCCAACGAGCAGCGGGAGGCGTACCGTAGCGCGACACATTGTCACATTTGCAAGAAACCGTGCCGCAAGACGACGGCCGAGTACGCGATCATTGTCATTTGACCGGGCGTTACAGAGGTCCCGCACATTCAAATTGCAATTTGAATTATAAAAATTCACATACAATCCCATAGTTTTCCATAATTTATCTGGTTACGATTCTCATTTCGTTATTAAAGAAATAGCTACCGCGTTCGAAGGCGCAGTCGATCTTTTGCCGATAACAAAAGAAATGTATATTTCGTTCACAAAAAATGTCGTAGATACCGCCGAAGATCAAAATCACAAAATTGTGTAAAATTGCGGTTTATTGATTCATATAAATTTCTAAGTAGTAGCCTCGATAAACTGACATCGTTTCTTAATAAAAATAAATTGAAAATTTTACGCTCCAAATTTTCTCAATTATCGATTGAGAATTTTGATCTTTTGACGAGAAAAGGTGTGTTTCCATATGAATATATTGATTGCGTTGATAAATTGGAGAACCTCTGTTTACCGCCACGCGAATCATTTTATAGTTCATTAACCGGTGAGACCATATCCGAGAGCGATTACGCGCACGCCGTGAACGTGTGGAAACGATTCTCGATCCGAACCTTGGGCGAATATAGCGATTTATATTTAAAAAGGGATGTCTTGTTATTGGCCGACATTTTTGAAAATTTCCGCGATAGTAGTATGGCGAGTTATGGCTTGGATCCCGCTTATTATTATACTTTGCCCGGTTTTACATGGGACGCTATGTTAAAACATACGCGTATAAATTTCGAATTGCTCACGGACATTGACATGGTCATGTTTATCGAACGCGGCATACCCCAATCAGCAGACAATGTTTTTTAAATGTTTTTTTAATGTTTATTTTTATTAATTATTCATTTCCTCAACTCATTTCGGAAAAAAATATTTATTTAACATTTATTTAATCTGTTTTTTTTCATTTAATATTTATTTACAACAATGATTTTTAGAAAACATTTTTTAAATGTTTATTTAATATTTTTTAAGTATTTATTTGTCATGAATTATTCATGTGAGAAAATGATTTCAGCAAACATTTATTTAACATTTATTTAATATTTTTTCAATATTTAGTCTTCATTAAATATTTATTTAAGAAAATGATTTCAGTAAACATTTTTTAAACATTTCTTTAATATTTCATAAATATGTATTTTTCATTAATTATTTATTTGATAAAATAATTTCAGTAAACATTTTTTAAACATTTTTTTAATATTTTATAAATATGTATTTTTCATTAATTATCTATTCGAGAAAATAATTTCAGTAAACATTTTTTTAACGTTTATTTAATATTTACTTTTTCATTTATTTTTCATCTGTAAAATAATGTTTATTTAACATTTAATAAATATATTTTTCAATTGTTATTTATTTTAAAACTCATTTAAAAAACATTTATTTAACCTTTATTAATTATTTTTATACATTTATTATTATTTATCATTTAATAAAAGCTAATTGAAAAATTGTTTATCCATTTACTTATTCTTTATCCATTCGCAAATTTATTTTGAAAATCATCTATTTATTAAGATACACAATATATAATAAGAAAATTTTCTTGCTATTTTCTGTTTTTCGCTGTTTTTTATCAGCGCTCGGTGTCAAAGAGCTGGTGTCTGCGAACTCCGCGCACGCGCGTGCACGGGACAAGTCAGCATGGTAACACTGTTGAGTCGTGATTCTATTATTCTTTTGTCACGTGGTATATCGTCTCTTCTGTATGTGGTTGCATGCCGGTGCGCGCAGTTAATGGTTTTTTTCCAAACAAAAATCGATATCATTTATGTCTCGACGAAGGTCCTAATCGAAGACCCAAGAATCCAACATCAAAAAAGTGAAGAAGTGTGTCGACTTTCTCAGCAAGAAAAAGAGTGTTAGAAATTTGAGACGTCGTTTTAATACTTTTAATTCAGTCATCGATTTTTACATCAATCTTCGCTTGGTAAGTACAGTCAAACATCTACTTTCTAAACTCATTTTTTCTAGAAAATTCTACTTTCTACAAAATATTCTCCACTTTTTGTAAAAAAATATTCCAAACAAATGTAGAAAATGTTTAATATTGTTTGAATAAGTAATTAGTTTAAAAAATTTTTTAAATTATTTTAAAAATTGAACATTTTCCAAATTTCTTCGGAATATATCAGAGATACTTCGGAGTGTTTAAAAATTTGCATGAAATAAAATAGCTTAAAAATATGTAAAATTAAAAATTCAATTTTTGGTTGAAAACCCCTATTGCTTGCTGGGAATTGCCTCAGCTAGCCTCATAACAACATATTTTTTTAATTGAATCTGAATGTAATTTAAATTTTTGAACGTAATATTTTGTTTGATTTAAGTTATAGCTTATCATTGAAAAATATGCCGAAAGACGTACCCTTTTACACACTATGCAAAAAAGCCAAAAAGAGAAGACTCAAAGCGGAAGATGTAAAGGAATTCAATTCAACAGATTCTTCGATGGAACTAGACAAATCTTATATTCAGCAATCGCATTCACCTTCCGTATCAAACTTATTTCCTCAGCAAAACAAATCTGAACTTTCTGCTCATTCTGAACTTTCAACTGATTCTGAACTTTCCGATCATCATTCTGAACTTTCTCGTCATTCCGAAATTTCCTATAATTCTGCATTTTCTGAACAATCTCATAATTGTCATAGTGATTATTATGGAGGTGATGTTTTATCTGAAACTGTCGATTCTAATAAGCTTCTCAACCAATCACACAACTCTCCAATTAGATCAAGTTCTCCATGTAGCAATGATTCGTTTTCCGGTAATTCAAATATTTTAAAATTTCTTCGAGGTTGGAGTTTGAAGCATAATATAACGCATGAAGCCATTTCAGATTTATTAGCAGGGCTGAAAAAGAATCATAAATGTTTTGGCGATTGACCAAATCAGAAATCAGATTTCCGGTCAATGCACGCACATTACTCAAAACAAGCGTAAAATTAATTGAAAAAGTTGTGGAACCTGGTTTTTATATTCACATTGGTTTGAAAAAACAATTATTAAAAATTGCTCCCAAATATTTAAAAAATGTACGGTCGTTTCAATTGTTAATTAATATTGACGGATTACCCCTCTTTAGAAGCTCGTCTGATCAAGTGTACCCTATATTATGCACTATAGTATCCGTACCAGAACTACGTAAAAATGTATTTCCTATAGGAATTTATTATGGTAAAGAGAAACCAAATAATTTGAAAGACTATTTACAAGACTTTATTTATGAAATTAATAGTATCAAAGAACATGGCCTTCATTTTGACAATCATGTTGCGCAATTAGATGGTACTTATTTTGTATGCGATGCTCCACCAAAAAGTTTTATAATGGGAACAACATCGCATACAGATTTTCATTCATGTACTAAGTGCACTGTTAAAGGTGTCACATTAAATAATCGACGAGTCTTTCTTGATTTAAACAGTCCTACTCGCACTTGTGAGGATTTTCTGGAATGGAGAGATCCTAATTTCAGACGTCGAAATACACCTATTACAGAAATAACGGATTTACATTTCGTGCACCATTTTGTTCTTGACTATATGCACTTACAATGTCTTGGTATAATGAGGACAATGATCGTTAATATATGGTATAAGGGAACAATTCCTCACTATCTGCAACTCAAATTGAATTACTATCAAATCTTCTTGTTAAATTTCAATGTTTCATTCCTGTAGAGTTTGCAAGGAAACCTAGAGAACTGCACATAGTTTTACGGTGGAAAGCAACGGAATTTCGAATGTTTATTCTTTATACAGGACCAATTGTTCTGAAAAATATTCTTACTCAAAAGAAGTACATTCATTTTTTAGAATTTCATTTCGCAATGCGAATTTTATTAAGTCCGAATCTATGTAAAGAACAGGAACTTCGTGAATTTGCAAAAGCCCTTTTGAAACATTTTGTTCAATCAACTGCAATATTATATGATAAAAATTTCATTACCCACAATTTTCATAATAACGTACATATAGTGGACGATGCTGATTATTTTGTGGATAAATTACATAATTTCTCTTTGGATACGATATCTGCATTTCCATTTGAAAATTATATGCAGAACATAAAAAGAAAAGTTAGAGGTCGCAGTAAGCCTCTACAACAAATTGGACGGAGAATCAGTGAAATAATGTCATTTGAGCATGAGCATTATCATGAAACAGAAAAAATACAAGACAATGAATTTCCGAAGTTTTTTTTACCTCATAACACTGGTCCAATATTGCCAGGTTGTAAGCGCCAATATCGTGGCGTTACTCTTTCAAATTTCAAAGTAATAAATAAAAGCCCTAACAATTGCTGTGGTACTGCTGCCGGAAATATTATAATCGTTGAAAACATAGCTTTTTCAGACTGTTTGCAAGTTGTTGTCATAATTGGGAGAGAATTTATTCACAAACGCGATTTTTATACTACTCCTTGTGCAAGTTCTCGAGTAAATGTATTCAAAGTTAATACATTGAGCTTAAAATGTGGCCATTGTAGTAAAATATGTTCAATTGCCATACAAAAGTGGTTACATTGTGTTATCAATTTTACACTGTGATGCTCATTAATTGGATAATAATTTATTGAATACTATCACGTTCTACTTTCAATACATTTTTTCTTCTTCACTTATCTTACGTAAATTAGAATATTTATTTATTTCAGCTTTACAAAGTCAAGACGAGACTTATATTTCTATTATATAATTCTTAATTCTTAATTCGAGCGCCTTTGACTATCTTCCAATCTATTTCTAATTTCATTTTCGACTTAAACTTTACAATTCATATCATTCTTTCAACAAATATGAGTCAAGTACGCCATTGTCAGAAAATTTCAATAAGAAATTAAAGGTAAAGATGAGTTGCTTGTGAATATACGTACATTGCACGATCATGTGTGTAGCTTAGAATTAATTGAACTAAAATACGAATATCTCAAGACAAGCGGACGAGCACAAATGTACGATATCACTCGAAAGTATAATATTACATGTCAAACAACTGCACTAAATTTAAATTTTCGTAGTTTCCCATTTCGTAGTTTTGATGATAAAGCATATCAGTATATTTGAAGGAAATCAATAGTGTACTAAATATAGGAATGATTGTATATAAAAGGCATGTGTAGCATGATAATCCAAGAGCTTTTTTATTTACGTTTCTATTTCAACAAAATCAGTATTATTTTTTAAGGGATTGCTAAAATTTCGAGATAATTACAATGTATTGTTTTTATTTCCTCAGAAATTACAAGTAATAATCATGATGTTTGAAGTAAAATCTGCGGATAAAAATGAAAACGCCGACTTATCACCTATAAATATTAATAACAACATCCCGAAAGAATCCATGTCGACTGAAAACACGAAAAACGAATCAGCGTGGTCCATCGTATACTTTGAGAGTGATGAAGAAGACAGCGTTGATGGTTTCAATGATCTTATCCCGTCATCGTGGATTACAATACAAGGATCATTATGTTTTTATCCGATGTACGAACACAAAAGTACTATACAAAAATTAGTGAAACAGTGCGCAACACCCAATATGGATTGGAATTGCTTCCCTATAAGACAGATAAAAGAAGGCATTGGTAAATTAACAATAAGATAATGTTTATAATATAATACAATTTGTTTACACTTTTTTTACTGCATAACATATATTTCAGGAAACTACGATCGGGACATGAAAATACTTATAAAGTTAACGAAAAATCCAAATGCGTCTTTACATTCAGATATGGAAGAGAAAGGTAAAGGCAAACGGTTGAAAAAAATAAGCAACAGGTTCATTGAGTCAAACAAAGAAAACATCCACAAGAAACGAAAAGAACAGACGTTACCACCCATTCCAAAATTAGCATTGCCTAACTTAAAGAATGCTGCAACTGACAATCAGAGCCACAAATGTGAAGCATTTGTATTTCTGGATAATGATGTACCGCAAGAGCCATCTAAGGAAAAGAAGTCCGCAAATGAGAGTATAACAGAACAGTCTGCATCAAAGCTTACAAAAACAAATTTGAGAATGGACAGAGAGAGAAATGAAGAAATTATCCAAAATAAAGGATGTAATATGCCTTTAAAAATAAAACACAAATGCGCCTATGCTGAAGATGGAGAAGCAACATTACATTCTATAGCCAATGCGATTTGCTATCTCAATGGTATGTATGTTCAAAATGCTATATGCAATTAGCTTTTGATTTTTGCTCTCTCGCTTACATTAATCAAATCATTCTGCTTTCAGCTGAAGTAGCATCGTGCAAATTTATGTTTAAAAAAGTAAATAAAGATCTGGAAAGTTTTATGGAAACTGCGCAAGAAGCACCGAAGAAACCACAACCGGAAACTGACAAATTTTCTATTCCTATTTTGGATAAGTTTCCACTTAAAAATCTAGAAGATTTACACGCAATGGAAAGGAAGTTGAAGCAAGACGTTACTTTTAACTCAGGACTGGTAATATTTTGTTTTATCTAGTGATGCATTTTGTTGTTGTATTCTGTGTTGTGTTCTGTGTGTTTTTATTATACTCTCTGGAAAGAAAATTATTTTTGGCAAATTTTGTGAAAATCAATTCAAATTGATCTTATATTTTTCGAGAATTTGTAGAGAAATGTGTCGAAAAATCTCTTAAAATTTCTAAAGAAATAATTAATAAATATCTGTAAATAATAAAAGTAGAGACAGTACATTATCCAATAATAACCATATAATTTTATTGTAATTTCGGCCAGTGTAATAAAAAACAATGAAATAGTGGTATTAAGAGTTAGCAATAATTTTATACAATTTTTTAGGTCAATGCTCTACATTTACAAGTCACGGGTGAACCTGATAAAAAACAGGTAACTTCAATACTCCGCTTGGTTTTTGATGACAATTTGGCAAGTTCCTTTAATTGGAAAGGACAAAGAAGAACTAAAAAAAAAATGTCCAACCGTCGAATTGCAAAAACAATGATCGGTAAATATCGGTAATTGTATTATCTCATAGTTAGGACTTATTTCAAAAAATTAATGATGCTAGGCAGTCAGCTAGAAAATATAATTTTTTGTACATTAATTGCAAAGAAATCAAGTCTCGACTTTTCCTTACGCAATGCTTATTTAAAAATTAAAATATAAAAATTTCTTTAAGGTTATTGTGTTTCCAAAATCTGTGGTTACCGGCAAAACTTAAAAAAAGTGGAAACAAATTTTTAAAATGGTTGCTACAAGGTCAAACCAATGGTATCGTCTTATGGGCCCTTCGAAACCAAATAACTTTTGTCTGAAAAATTTTTCTCTCCCGGGCTTGGTTTTCGAAATATTCGACTGGATGTTTTATAATGGGACACCCTGTATATATGGTGGCAGCTTTCTCAAAGTTATTCTGAGTAATGTGGATTACTTACTGCATTCTCTATCTTGTCTTTCAGCATCTTCATCTCGTATGCATTACATTTTATTTTAAAATATTTAATAAGAGTATTTTATAATTCAAAAAGTATAATTAAAATTGTGAGGTAAGCAAAGAAGTGTTCAATTTTATAGTTTATTATTTTATTATTTTAATCTTCTTTAATTTATAGGAAAAATGGTTTCTTTAATATACAAGATATGAAAATAGTTGTGTAGCAAGAAATAATACAATAAGTAATGTTGATTGCTTATTACTGCATCCTATCTTGTTTCTCAGCATTTTCATCTTGTATGTATTACATTTCATTTCGTTTAATAATAGTACTTTATGTTATAGTTATATGCACTATTTGGTTTGGAATCGCTGAAAGAAGATAACAGAAAAGATTCGAGATGGTGTATCATCCTAAAAAACTAAACTTGCATTTGCAATGGGCCATCTTTGAGAAAGATGATACACCATCTCGAATCTTTTCTGTGTTATCTTCTTTTAGCGAGTCCAAACCAAATAGTGCACATAACTATAATATAGTACTATTATTAAACGAAATGAAATGTAATACATACAGGATGAAAATGCTGAGAGATAAGATAGGATGCAGTAAGCAATCAATATTACTTACTGCATTATTTCTTGCTACGCAACTATTTTTATATCTTGTATATAAAAGAAACTATTTTTATGTCCTGTAAATAAAAGAAGATATTAAAATAATAAAATAATAAACTATAAAATTGAATACTTCTTTGCTTACCTCACAATTTTAATTATACTTTTTGAATTATAAAATACTCTTATTAAATATTTTAAAATGAAATGTAATGCATACGAAATGAAGATGCTGAGAGACAAGATAGAATGCAGTAAGTAATCAACATTACTCAGAATAACTTTGAGAAAGCTGCCACTATATATATATTAGAGAATATTGATAACGTATTACCACATATAATATACATAATAACAAGAAACAATGCGGTAAGTAATGTTGATTGTTTACTGCATTCTATCTTGTCTCTCAGTATTTTCACCTTGTATGCATTATATTTCATTATGATTTTAAAATATATAACAATAGTATTTTAGATAGTATTATTAAAATTGTGCTATATGATAAGAATGATTTTTATTTTTTGTAGTTTGGAATCGCTGAAAGGAAATAATACCGAAAAGATTCGAGATGTATATTCGAGATGGTGTATCATCCTATAAATATATAGGATATGAAAATGGTAGCAAGAAACAATGCGATAAGTAATGTTGATTGCTTACTGCATTCTATCTTGTCTCTCAGCATCTTCATCCCGTATGCATTACATTTCATTTTAAAATATTTAATAAGAGTATTTTATAATTCAAAAAGTATAATTAAAATTGTGAGGTAAGCAAAGAAGTATTCAATTTTATAGTTTATTATTTTATTATTTCAATATCTTCTTTTATTTACAGGACATGAAAATGGTTTCTTTTATATACAAGATATGAAAATAGTTGTGTAGCAAGAAATAATGCAATAAGTAATGTTAATTGCTTACTGCATCCTATCTTGTCTCTCAGCATTTTTCATCCTGTATATATTACATTTCATTTCGTTTATTAATAGTACTTTATGTTATAGTTATGTACACTATTAGGTTTGGAATCGCTGAAAGAAGATAACAGAAAAGATTCGAGATGGTGTATCATCCTAAAAAACCAAACTTGCATTTGCAATGGGCCATCTTTGAGAAAGATGATACACCATCTCGAATCTTTTCTGTGTTATCTTCTTTCAGCGATTCCAAATCAAATAGTGCACATAACTATAACATAAAGTACTATTATTAAACGAAATGAAATGTAATACATACAGAATGAAAATGCTGAGAGATAAGATAGGATGCAGTAAACAATCAACATTACTTACCGCATTGTTTCTTGTTACGCAACTATTTTCATATCTTGTATATAAAAGAAACCATTTTTATATCCTGTAAATAAAAGAAGATATTAAAATAATAAAATAATAAACTATAAAATTGAATACTTCTTTGCTTACCTCATTTCTTAAGTCGCTATTTTTCACTGTCGTTGCCGCTAATAACTTAACTTGAGGAAATGGAAAAGTTCAAGAAGAGCAATGTTATTTATAAGATTCAATGTAAAAACTGTGATGCATCTTATGTTGGACAAACCAAAAGACAACTTTCAAGAAGAACAAAAGAACATAGATACAATGTGAGACTTGACCCATCAAAGCATTCGGTAGTTACTGAACACATGTTAAAATATAACCATTTGTTTGACTGAAAGGATGTTAGAATTCTTGATACTGTATAGGGTAAATACACCAATAGATGGACACCCCCCAATAAATGGACAAATCTCATTTTCAAAAGCAATTACATTAAATTTGAGAAAAAAAATGTAAAGTCATAATTTTTTTTAATAACTACAAATAGTTCCGAATGCGAAAAATAATTCTTTTGAATGTTTTTATTAAAAATAATAGTTTAAAAAAATTTTTTAAATTTGACATCTCGAATTTTTGCTTCGAGAGCGCCACCACTAGTAAGCATGTGACAGATAGCCGGTGGACGTTAATTGTTATAACTAATGAAAATTATGAAAAAACTAAGGTATGTACATTTGATTATACTTATATTCCACTAAAAAAGCTAAAAATATAGTTAATAAATAATAAAATCGAAAAAAAATAAGAAAATTGAGCGTCTATCTATTGGTGACACATTTCTAACCTCTACCCAATAGATGGACATTGTGTTTACATGGTGAATTTTCTTACTTTTTTTTCTAATTTTATTTGTTAAAAATGTTTATTAACATGAATTAATTTTTTTTTTCATCATTTTCGCAGATGACTGATGAAAAGAAATGGTACAAAATGCATTATTATTCGCCAGAGAATTTGAAAAATGCATTAAAAGATGTCAGCGATGGTAACAGTATAATGGCAACAGCAAAGAAATATAATATTCCAAAATCAACTCTGCATTCAAAATGCACGGGTAGAACTCCTGAGGAATGTAAAAAAGGCCCAAAAACTAATTTAACAGCCGAAGAGGAAAATCGGATTGAGAAATGGATCTTACACAAGGCCAAACTTGGATTTCCTATGCACCCTGATGAAGTGACAAAAGCCGTTCAAAATGTACTTCAAGAAGCACCCAGGTCCAATAGTTTCATCGATAATAAGCCTGGAAAAAAATGGTTGGATTTATTTCTGAAGAGGCATCCAAAATTAACTATAAAAAATCCTGAAGCAATTTCTAAAGGACGAGCATCTGTAACAGAAGATAATTTAAGAGACTGGTCTTCAGGTGTTGAAAATCATTTGGAAGAAATGGGATGGATTAATATTTTAAAAAAACCTGGTAGCATATTTAATGGAGATGAAATTGGCATGCAGCTTTGTCCTGACATTGGTCGATTATTAGGGGAAAAGGGTGAAAAAGATTTTTACACAATATCATCAGGCAAAGAAAAAGAAACAATTACAGTTCTGTGCACTTTTTCTGCTGCTGGTGACGCTTTGCCTCCAATGATAATGTTCCCTTATAAAAGAATTCCAGCTCATTTATCAGAGTCGGTTCCTGATGACTGGCCAATCGGCAGATCAGACAGTGGGTGGATGGTGTCTAGCACATTTTATGAATATATAGCGAATGTTTTCTACCCATGGTGTGTAAAGACAAAAGTTGAATTTCCTGTGATATATTTTCTGGATGGACATAAATCGCATCTCACGCTTGAACTTAGTGAGTTTTGTATTAAGCATGATATTATTCTGTATGCTTTATACCCTAATTCCACTCATATTACACAACCATGTGATGTTGCCATATTTAGGATTTTAAAGTATAAATGGAAAGAAGTAATTCGTCAACATAAACAAAAAATCAGGAAATTGAAAGAATAACTGACGTGCAAACTGGCAGTTGATACATTTATTAAAAACACGACGTTTCGACCATGGAATTTGGTCCTTTTCAAGTGTATCTGTCAATATGATAAAAATGAAAAGTAATACAAAACAATGTTACAATATGTAAAGTGTATAAAGGTTGTCACAATGGTTACTTACAATATAAAACGATGTCGAAAAAATCACATTATATAATACAATAAAATTGCGATATTACAAAGATGTCTAGTTAAAAAGACGCGTCGATAGTACATAACTGATAAAATGCGACTGAGCGATAGGGATGACAGTTGGTGATGCGGTCGAACGAAAAAGACTAACGAACATGTGGAGTAGGGGAAACATAAACAATTTGTTGTAGTTAGAACATTGTTGGGAAGCAGGATGGTGCGAAAAATACAAGATTATACGATGCTTATGAGACGGTCGTATAGTGATGAAAGATTTTCCGTATCTTTTTGTAGATTTATGGCTGAATTATGTTTCTTGATAAAAAACATTTCAGCAATCTCACGCTTTCTAGTAAAGTTCTCTTTGTGTAGAATCTTTGGATTCTTCCAATCGAATTCGTGTGAGTGCGACACACGATGACTGCTAACTACGGAGTGACTAGATGGATGTTTCTTTATGTTATAAGAATGTTCCTTGATACGAGTGCCCAAATGTCGCTTGGTTTGACCAATGTAGCACGCATTGCAGTTAGTACAATCCAATTTGTATACCAATTCTGTGTGTTTGGCAACGTCTAGAGTGTCTTTCCCCCTTTTTATGTAAGAATTTAGCTTATTGGAAACAGAAAATGCAACGTTCAATCCAGAGTTTTTTATGGAGTGTTCAATATTATCCCCGAGTTTGTTGGTGTATGGGATAAAAATGCAGTTTTTTATGTCGAATATTGTATGATTCGGAGAGTTATCGTTAGGTCGGTGTCGTAAGAAGTTTAATCGATTTTTTATATATTTATTTGTGATATGTGTGGGGAAACAGTTGTTGTGTAGGATCTTTTTGACGATGTTAATGTTATCTTTATGAAACTGAGAGTCGGAAAGTAAAATGGCCCTATCTACCAAGTTGATAATAGTATTTTTCTTGTGTTTGAATGGATGATTAGAAAAATAATTTATATATCTACCTGAAAAGGTGGGTTTGCGATACCAGTTTGTAATAAGAACATTGTTACGACGAATGACTGTGGTGTCTAAGAACGGAATGGAGAAATCTTTTTCGGTCTCGTAGGTGAATTTTAATCTAGGATGGTAGTTGTTGAACACCTCAAGGATTGTATGAATTTTCGTTTTAGGAGCGATTAGGAATATGTCGTCTACATATCGATAGTAGACAGGAATATTGAATTCTAAAAGGTTTAAACAATTAGTTTCTAGGTCGTCCATTACAAGATCTGCTAGGATGGGAGAAAGAGGAGAGCCCATAGGGCTGCCAAAAACTTGCTCATAATAAATTCCACCAAAACCGAAGCTTGTGGAAGATAAGATAACATTAATAGCAAACAAAAACTGTTGCATGTTGAGTTTTGTGGATTTCTCAATGTGATGCCACCGTGATTGAATGGCATTGAACACAAGATCTTTAGAGATGTTGTTGTACAGAGCTGTTACATCCAGAGAGAGGAGAATGTGGTCGGGATGAATTTGTGTGTTTTTTATACTATTAGCAAAGGTCCAACTGTCTTTAATATGTGATCTTGGTTTAGGTAAAGAATGTTCCAAAATTCCATGCAAATATTTCGCGATATTGTATGACGGACTTCCCGATGCCGATACAATAATTCGTAAAGGAAAGCCATTTTTGTGAATTTTTGGCAGCCCATAACATCGTGGAAGGTTACCGTTAGTGCATCGCAAGGTTTTGTAGGTTTGTTCGTCAATAATTTTGTTGTTCTTCCAACCATCGAGTAAGTTTTTCATTTTAATTTCTAAGGATTTAATAGGGTCTTTTTTCAATTTTTTGTAAGTAGTTGTGTCATTTAATAAAATTTCCATCTGAGTGTTGTACTCTCCCCGATTCATAATGACGGTTATCTGACCCTTGTCAGCTTTGGTTACAAGTAAGTCTGGATTGTGATGCAAAAATTCATTAGATAATTGCGAGTTTCTGAGGATAAATCGATCTGATGAGTTCACGTGTCTGTCTGTGCTTAAAAAATTTGTCAAACGATTACAAATAGCGTTGCGCGTTGCATTCTCTACGTTCTTGTTTAATTTGCTGGCGCAACTTTCGAAATTTTTGATGGTGTCTACAACTAAACGTGTGCGGTTATTCTTGTCATGTTTGTTAAAAGGAAGGGAAAAGTTTTCACCCAAACTCAAGAACTTCAATACGTGATCCGGAACTATTTTATTGCTGATGTTTACGATCCATTTGGAGGAATCGATGTTTGAGAGAGAATGATAAGTGGTATTTTGTCGCTTTAAGATGTTATTGAATTTGTCGATAGATCTGTGTTTACAAATGTGTTTATGTCTATTAATTGTGTGTTTGTTGTTCTCAAAAAAGGAATTTAGAAAGTTAGCCGGAAGATTGTTATGAAGTTCTTTTTCTATCCCGATAATTCTAGAGTTTAAGTGATTGATATTGGTATGTGCATCTTTAATTTCCAAATTCAATAATTTTCTCTGGGTAAGTTCCCTAAGTGCGGCAATTTTCTGTCTAGCTCTATGGCCGATTAGAGAGATGTTAAATTTTAAGTAAAAGATGTGTGGAGGTAGTACCTCATATTTTCTACAACGAATGAGGAACGTGAGCTGTTGTTTTTGAGTGTGCATCTTCTTGTTGGTGTTGAGCCAAGATTTAAGAAGCTTTGTATTGTTTGATCCATATTGAACTGAGATGTCTCTAAAAAATCCTCCTGTTGAAGGCACCATCATTTTAAGTCAGTGGTGTGGATAAATCAAGTGAATAATCTTCTCTTCGCCAGCGATAATAAAATCAGGAAATTGAAAGAATAACTGACGTGCAAACTGGCAGTTGATACATTTATTAAAAACACGACGTTTCGACCATGGAATTTGGTCCTTTTCAAGTGTATCTGTCAATATGATAAAAATCAAAAGTAATACAAAACAATGTTACAATATGTAAAGTGTATAAAGGTTGTCACAATGGTTACTTACAATATAAAACGATGTCGAAAAAATCACATTATATAATACAATAAAATTGCGATATTACAAAGATGTCTAGTTAAAAAGACGCGTCGATAGTACATAACTGATAAAATGCGACTGAGCGATAGGGATGACAGTTGGTGATGCGGTCGAACGAAAAAGACTAACGAACATGTGGAGTAGGGGAAACATAAACAATTTGTTGTAGTTAGAACATTGTTGGGAAGCAGGATGGTGCGAAAAATACAAGATTATACGATGCTTATGAGACGGTCGTATAGTGATGAAAGATTTTCCGTATCTTTTTGTAGATTTATGGCTGAATTATGTTTCTTGATAAAAAACATTTCAGCAATCTCACGCTTTCTAGTAAAGTTCTCTTTGTGTAGAATCTTTGGATTCTTCCAATCGAATTCGTGTGAGTGCGACACACGATGACTGCTAACTACGGAGTGACTAGATGGATGTTTCTTTATGTTATAAGAATGTTCCTTGATACGAGTGCCCAAATGTCGCTTGGTTTGACCAATGTAGCACGCATTGCAGTTAGTACAATCCAATTTGTATACCAATTCTGTGTGTTTGGCAACGTCTAGAGTGTCTTTCCCCCTTTTTATGTAAGAATTTAGCTTATTGGAAACAGAAAATGCAACGTTCAATCCAGAGTTTTTTATGGAGTGTTCAATATTATCCCCGAGTTTGTTGGTGTATGGGATAAAAATGCAGTTTTTTATGTCGAATATTGTATGATTCGGAGAGTTATCGTTAGGTCGGTGTCGTAAGAAGTTTAATCGATTTTTTATATATTTATTTGTGATATGTGTGGGGAAACAGTTGTTGTGTAGGATCTTTTTGACGATGTTAATGTTATCTTTATGAAACTGAGAGTCGGAAAGTAAAATGGCCCTATCTACCAAGTTGATAATAGTATTTTTCTTGTGTTTGAATGGATGATTAGAAAAATAATTTATATATCTACCTGAAAAGGTGGGTTTGCGATACCAGTTTGTAATAAGAACATTGTTACGACGAATGACTGTGGTGTCTAAGAACGGAATGGAGAAATCTTTTTCGGTCTCGTAGGTGAATTTTAATCTAGGATGGTAGTTGTTGAACACCTCAAGGATTGTATGAATTTTCGTTTTAGGAGCGATTAGGAATATGTCGTCTACATATCGATAGTAGACAGGAATATTGAATTCTAAAAGGTTTAAACAATTAGTTTCTAGGTCGTCCATTACAAGATCTGCTAGGATGGGAGAAAGAGGAGAGCCCATAGGGCTGCCAAAAACTTGCTCATAATAAATTCCACCAAAACCGAAGCTTGTGGAAGATAAGATAACATTAATAGCAAACAAAAACTGTTGCATGTTGAGTTTTGTGGATTTCTCAATGTGATGTCACATATTAAAGACAGTTGGACCTTTGCTAATAGTATAAAAAACACACAAATTCATCCCGACCACATTCTCCTCTCTCTGGATGTAACAGCTCTGTACAACAACATCTCTAAAGATCTTGTGTTCAATGCCATTCAATCACGGTGGCATCACATTGAGAAATCCACAAAACTCAACATGCAACAGTTTTTGTTTGCTATTAATGTTATCTTATCTTCCACAAGCTTCGGTTTTGGTGGAATTTATTATGAGCAAGTTTTTGGCAGCCCTATGGGCTCTCCTCTTTCTCCCATCCTAGCAGATCTTGTAATGGACGACCTAGAAACTAATTGTTTAAACCTTTTAGAATTCAATATTCCTGTCTACTATCGATATGTAGACGACATATTCCTAATCGCTCCTAAAACGAAAATTCATACAATCCTTGAGGTGTTCAACAACTACCATCCTAGATTAAAATTCACCTACGAGACCGAAAAAGATTTCTCCATTCCGTTCTTAGACACCACAGTCATTCGTCGTAACAATGTTCTTATTACAAACTGGTATCGCAAACCCACCTTTTCAGGTAGATATATAAATTATTTTTCTAATCATCCATTCAAACACAAGAAAAATACTATTATCAACTTGGTAGATAGGGCCATTTTACTTTCCGACTCTCAGTTTCATAAAGATAACATTAACATCGTCAAAAAGATCCTACACAACAACTGTTTCCCCACACATATCACAAATAAATATATAAAAAATCGATTAAACTTCTTACGACACCGACCTAACGATAACTCTCCGAATCATACAATATTCGACATAAAAAACTGCATTTTTATCCCATACACCAACAAACTCGGGGATAATATTGAACACTCCATAAAAAACTCTGGATTGAACGTTGCATTTTCTGTTTCCAATAAGCTAAATTCTTACATAAAAAGGGGGAAAGACACTCTAGACGTTGCCAAACACACAGAATTGGTATACAAATTGGATTGTACTAACTGCAATGCGTGCTACATTGGTCAAACCAAGCGACATTTGGGCACTCGTATCAAGGAACATTCTTATAACATAAAGAAACATCCATCTAGTCACTCCGTAGTTAGCAGTCATCGTGTGTCGCACTCACACGAATTCGATTGGAAGAATCCAAAGATTCTACACAAAGAGAACTTTACTAGAAAGCGTGAGATTGCTGAAATGTTTTTTATCAAGAAACATAATTCAGCCATAAATCTACAAAAAGATACGGAAAATCTTTCATCACTATACGACCGTCTCATAAGCATCGTATAATCTTGTATTTTTCGCACCATCCTGCTTCCCAACAATGTTCTAACTACAACAAATTGTTTATGTTTCCCCTACTCCACATGTTCGTTAGTCTTTTTCGTTCGACCGCATCACCAACTGTCATCCCTATCGCTCAGTCGCATTTTATCAGTTATGTACTATCGACGCGTCTTTTTAACTAGACATCTTTGTAATATCGCAATTTTATTGTATTATATAATGTGATTTTTTCGACATCGTTTTATATTGTAAGTAACCATTGTGACAACCTTTATACACTTTACATATTGTAACATTGTTTTGTATTACTTTTCATTTTTATCATATTGACAGATACACTTGAAAAGGACCAAATTCCATGGTCGAAACGTCGTGTTTTTAATAAATGTATCAACTGCCAGTTTGCACGTCAGTTATTCTTTCAATTTCCTGATTTTATTATCGCTGGCGAAGAGAAGATTATTCACTTGATAAACAAAAAACACAAAAAAATGTAACTAAAGCTGGATTCGCTCCCCTATTTAAAGAGGCTTTTGATCAGATTGATAAAAAAACAATTACTAATGGTTTTAGAGTTTGTGGACTCTATCCATTTGATGCGAATGCAGTCAATTATGACAAATGTATCTCCAAAAGGCGCAAAGATATTAATAATGATGAAGAAACAAATAATGGTTGTGAATCTGCTTCATTTTTAACTACTAATGATCTCTTATCAACTCAAAAATTTTTCAGTCATGCTCTAGGAGAGAAGAAAATTAATGAATTTGAACAAATGAAACATCAGGGTATTTTGTGTAAAGATCCTGTCTATGATTTATGGAAGAGGTGCGTCGATGAACTGAACCAGGTACCACTTGTCAATGACATCACAAATGTTCTTCGAAAAGATAACGAAATTGAATTACAGATTTTAATGTGATTAGTATAATAGATCTACCAGTTATTAGTGATCTTGAAGATCCACTTTATGTTGAATCTATTAATAACGTTTCATCTTTACAAGATATTAGTCATGATGAAACAAATTTTATGAGTTATGATTGCACAGATAATTTTAATAATAGTTTTGAAAATGAAATAGTAAATGATCCTGTAGATAATATTGCAGGTTGTGATAATTTAGATAATTTCTTGAAAGAGACAGAGACTGAAAAAAGTAATTTGAGAACCAATGAAACTATTGACAACGACAGGGTTAATAATGAAGGAGAATTGAGAGCAGAAGTTCATTCGTGTGTTCTTTCCATGATCTTAACGATGATAATAATAATTCCATAAGTGCTAATGATAAGAAAAGTTTTGAAGGAAATAGTTTAATTGCTTTAACTGTTGCTACACCTTCTAAAGGTGATGTAAGTTCTAACCTCTACCCAATAGATGGACATTGTGTTTACATGGTGAATTTTCTTGATATTGATAAGCAGATTTCTGACGTCTCTAGTCAAATGATTGTCAAAAATTTATGTGATAATATGAATAAGGATGAAAGCAAACAAATATGTACTGAAAATGAAAGTATTAATATGATTAAGCCATTGACTGACAGTAATTCATCTAAAACGAACAAGACGATTAAGGAAGTTTGGGATCAACATCTAAGTTGGCCAGAAGTGGGAGAGATAAAAAAAAATAAAAGAAAAGAAAAGGAGAAGCTGCCCTTTGCAATAACAGCTCCTAAATGGCGAGAATACCATCAAAAGTTGAGAGAAGAGAAAGAAAAAAAGACATTAGAAGCCGAAGAAAAAGCTTTAAAACGAAAAATTAAAAAAGAAGAAGATGAAATGAAGAAACAGGAAAATAAAAGAATAAGAGAAATGAAGAAAATAGAAAGAGAAAAAATAAAAGAAGAGAAATTGAAAGAGAAGGAAAAAAAAGCTGAACGTAAGAGGAAATTGAAAGAAGAAAATTCAAAAGCAAAAGAGAACAGGCCTGTTGAGAAGAAGAGAAAGAAGTCAACATAATATATTTTAAACGTTGTGTTTTATGAATTTATATAGATTATTAATTAATATTCAAATTATATTAATATATATTTTATGTTATCTTGCATAAGAGAGTACGACGTGTTCAAAAGATATTAAAATTACTTTCTGATATATTTTGAAAATTATTATTCAATTTGTCACCTTTCTTTCTAATTCTATGAAGTTTTAGTTCTTAGGGGATAAAGTTAATAAATTTATCATTTCACATACAAGCAATAAGTCGAAAATATCGTTTGTAAGAAGTGTTCATCTATTGGTATCAGCTGTCCATCTACTGGAGATTTTGTCCATCTACTGGGGTTTTGGTATTTTTCTTAAATTTTTCTTTTTGTTAATTACTACGAAATTCTACCAAGTTTTACTTATTTTTTTCTAGTTAATTAGATATTTTTACATAAATATAATTTATTTTATTACTACTTATTTATATTTTACTATATTGTTTTGCTAAAGGAACTTGAAAGTTTGCTTAACCGTCCATCTATTGGTGTATTTACCCTACAATTATCAAAAACGTTTAATATCTGAAATGATCCACATCAAATCGCAGAAAGTAAGCATTAATTTACAAAAAGATTCGGAACAACTAAACGAGGTTTACTTAGAAATTATTTCAAAACTTGCTAAACAATAGTATTAAAAAGATCTATAACTTTATCACTTTCAAATATATAGATGATAATACATTATCGGTTGGTGCTTTCACCTTCTAAATCTTATGTTATGTTTGTGATTACGTAGTTAGAAAGACCTCTTGAATATATGAAACTTTGTCATGAATAATTTTTCGATCTGATGAATATTTTTGGAGTTACTAGCTCGTTAATACTTTACATGGGCCACCCTGTATATATCAATACTATACATGGGCCACCCTGTATATATTAATAAATCTTTTTGAAACTATGTAGAAGCTAATATTAAATTCTATTTACCGAATAATTTATTGCAAGCGGTTTATCACATTTAAGGGGATGCTGGAAGCATTTTCTTTACCGACCGAAATGATACTTTCGTTTTTCACGCGTAACTTTTTATTAGTTAAGTAAAATGACAAATGCTTCTCCACGATTAAAGTACACAAAGTAACAAATACCGCGCTGGTGATTTTATCTTAAAAATAAGAAAAAATTTTAAAAATTAGTTTTTTGTTATCGACTCCTAGCTGCAGGTCGTAAATATATTTGACCAATACAAAAGTTTTACAGCTTGCACATATAAAATGAGATCAGCGCGGTTAAGAGAAAACATGAAAGAATGTAAATATACCTTTAAAATTTTTTTTAGAGGCTTAATAAAAAAGATATGCGTGTAATACTGAAGAATTATTTGTGAAGAATTATTTGCAAGCGAAAGCGAGATCTAAAGATAATACAGAGCAGTAAATTAGTTCACAGACATCGTGATAGATGGAGCTGTTGCAATCTGCTTATTTGATAAAAATAATATTATTTTTGCCATTTCGTGTAGTGTAGTGTAGTGTTGTGTAGTGTAGTGTGTTTTGAGTGTAAAGTGGAAAAGTATTAGTGTTTTTTAGTATATAAAGAGAAATGGGGAAACCAGGGTGATGCGAAACCATACCCCAGTCGCCGTAAACTTTCTTTAAAGAAAGGATGTAGAAAAAGGTTAGTGATACCAATTTGTTATATACAGGGTGGACAATCCATCCAGTCGAATATTTCGAAAACCAAGCCCGGAAGTGAAAAATTTTTCAGACAAAAGTTGTTTGGTTTCAAGGGGACCATAAGATGGTACCATTGGTTTGACCTTGAAGAATTATTAGAAAGTCACATGAAAGTCACCTCAATTTTTTTAAATGGCATCCCCTATTTTTTATTGCATATTCTTGTAGCTTATCTCAAGACCTTTCCAAAACACTATAAATAAATGTTTTTTCGTTAAATATTTTCCGAGTTATAAGGCTTGAAATAATTTCTTAATTTTACATAAACTATAAAATATCTCGTAAAATATTCACTTTTCGACGATCTTACCTTAATACTTTTATGCACAGAATAATGAGAGAAATCAATTGGTGTAAAGAAAACACAAGGTTGTTTTTAAGAAAAAATGTGCAATTTGTAATTAACAATTACATATATTTTCTTAAAAACAACTATGTGTTTTCTTTACACCAATTGATTCCTCTCATTATTCTGTGCATAAAAGTATTGAGGTAAGGTCATCGAAAAGTGAATATTTTACGAGATATTTTATAGTTTATGTAAAATTAAGAAATTATTTCAAGCCTTATAACTCGGAAAATATTTAACGAAAAAACATTTATTTATAGTGTTTTGGAAAGGTCTCGAGATAAGCTACAAGAATATGCAATAAAAAATAGGGGATGCCATTTAAAAAAATTGAGGTGACTTTCATATGACTTTCAAATAATTCTTCAAGGTCAAACCAATGGTTCCATCTTATGGTCCCCTCGAAACCAAACAACTTTTGTCTGAAAAATTTTTCTCTTCCGGACTTGGTTTTCGAAATATTCGACTGGATGGATTAAAATGGTCCACCCTTATATACAGGGTGTAACAAAATCAAAGGCCAATACTGATAGGGTAGGTAGGGAATGGGGTGGAGATGGGAATGAGATAGGACACCTCTGTCCGATCATGCACCCCCGCGGAGATACAGAGGGTGGAAGTAGTACGAATCCGCGGCGCGCTATGACAAGCCGCTTGTCGGTGAGGCGAGCGCGCGAGTAGTGGTGTTGTCTCCACTAGCTTCACCGACAAGCGGCTTGTCATAGCGCGCCGCGGATTCGTACTACTTCCACCCTCTGTATCTCCGCGGGGGTGCATGATCGGACAGAGGTGTCCTATCTCATTCCCATCTCCACCCCATTCCCTACCTACCCTATCAGTATTGGCCTTTGATTTTGTTACACCCTGTATATACAGGGTGTCTGGTAATTCGAAGATCAACCGTAAACTGCAGGTAAAGTAGGTTAAACTGAGTAGAAAAGTCCTGTATCATTTTGCGATTTTCGTAATAATTAACGAGATATTAATTAAAGAAGATCGACCAATATGCGCGAATCTAAGCGCGCGGCGAGAAGAGACAACCCACGATTATTGTGTAGCGTTTGAGTACGCGGGGAGAAGGAACAGCCTACCGTTATTGTCTAGCATTTTAGCGCGCGGGAAGAAGGGATAGCCACAACCATTGTTACGCGATTGTTTAGGCGCGTGACAAAGCGTTGCGAGAAGCGCGTAATACTAGAATACCGCGGCGACCGCCCCGAATTGTTCTCTCGCATTGTTTTGCATCTCTCTTTCTCTCTCTTTCTTTCCCTCTCGGTAGGCTGTTCCTTCTCCCCGCGCATTCAAACGCTACACAATAATCGTGGGTTGTCTCTTCTCGCCGCGCGCTTAGATTCGCGCGTATTGGTCGATCTTCTTTAATTAATATCTCGTTAATTATTACGAAAATCGCAAAATGATACAGGACTTTTCTACTCAGTTTAACCTACTCTACCTGCAGTTTACGGTTGATCTTCGAATTACCAGACACCCTGTATATATATACAGGGTGTTTGATAATTCGAACGTCAACCGTAAAATGCAAGTAGAGTAGGTTAAACTGAGTAGAAAAGTCCTGTATCATTTTGCGATTTTCGTAATAATTAATGAGATATTAATTAAAGAAGATCGACCAATACGCGCGAATCTAAGCGCGCGGCGAGAAGAGACAACCCACGATTATTGTGTAGCGTTTGAATGCGCGGGGAGAAGGAACAGCCTACCGAGAGGGAAAGAAAGAGAGAGAGAGAGAGATGCAAAACAATGCGAGAGAACAATTCGGGGCGGTCGCCGCGGTATTCTAGTATTACGCGCTTCTCGCAACGCTTTGTCACGCGCCTAAACAATCGCGTAACAATGGTTGTGGCTATCCCTTCTCCCCGCGCGCTAAAATGCTAGACAATAACGGTAGGCTGTTCCTTCTCCCCGCGTACTCAAACGCTACACAATAATCGTGGGTTGTCTCTTCTCGCCGCGCGCTTAGATTCGCGCGTATTGGTCGATCTTCTTTAATTAATATCTCATTAATTATTACGAAAATCGCAAAATGATACAGGACTTTTCTACTCAGTTTAACCTACTCTACTTGCATTTTACGGTTGACGTTCGAATTATCAAACACCCTGTATATATACATATATATAATTGCAGAGACTTTTTAACAATTTTGCATTACAAATATATACTTTAAAATAAAAGTTTTAGTTTTGACTATATTCGATGCTAGAGCGAGAACGAGGAAGGAGCAAGCGAGATGGCCAACAGAGAGTTTCGAAGTCTCGTTCACGAGCCTTCCTCTTTCTCCAGTCTTTCGTATCATATTTCATTGTACCATAGAAAATGAAATGTTTATATTTCACATTTTATCTGTCCTAAAATAATTGTAATGGATTAATGAAATTTTTGCGATTCAAATGACACCAAACACGGTATAGATTGGATAATTTTTAATTAGATAAGTAATTAACATTTTGATTATAATCTAATTAAAAATTACCCGATCTGTACCGTGTTTGGTGTCATTTTAATCGTAAAAATCTCATTAATCCATTACAAGTATTTTCGGTCCGATAAAATGCGAAATGTAAAAATTTTATTTTCTATAGTAAGAAGAAATATGATACGAAAGATTGGAGATTAAGATAAGCTCGCGTCGAGACTTCGGAACTCTCTTTGATGTTGGCCATCTCGCTTGCGTTTTACTCGTTCTCTCACGCATTCTTCTAGCTAGCCGAGCGTCGAGCGCGCACGTACACGGCTTTTTCCTGTGTGTGTGAGGTAGCGCGCACACGAGGAAAAGGCCGTGTACGTGTGCGCTTGGCGCTCGGCCAACTAGAAGACCGCAGACATATCTTCCGTCTCCGTCTCTCGCTCTCGCTGACACGCTTGGCGATCGAGATCGAAAATTATATCTCTTGCAAGGAAACGGTCGAGCTTTCCACCTGGATTTTAGTTGAATATTATTTTTATATATTTTTATACTCTTCCTACTAATATATTCACTTTCTTTCAACGTGAATAAATAATGGTACAAGTTATTGTACCATGTATTATATTAGTATTATATTAGTAGGAAGGGTATCAATATGTTACATAACTGATACCTTTCCTACTAATGTAATACATGGTACAATAACTCGTACCATTATTTTCCTAGAAATAAAAATAAAGTCAGTACGTAATCTACCGATTCGATATACCTACTTTCAAAGTAATAAACGTGGTCGTGTTAGTAAGTCGAGCGGCTAGAATGCTGGAGATCTCGAGTTCGAAACCTTTCTTTTTTTCTATTTTTTTTTTATGTCTTTAAATAATTTATGCAATATACTAAATTAAACCTCTATTAATCCTTAAAAAATATATAAATATAATTTTTTTAATGATATTAATATAGGTTTAATTTTAATGTATTGCATAAATTATTTAAAGACACGTTGAAAAAAAGTGAACATATTAGTAGGAAGAGTATAAAAATATGTATAAAAATATATATAATATTCAACTAAAATCCAGGTGGAAAGCTCGACCGTCTCCTTGCAAGAGATATAATTTTCGATCTCGATCGCCAAGCGTGTCACCGAGAGGGAGAGACGGAGACGGAAGATATGTCTGCGCTCTTCTAGTTGGCCGAGCGCCAAGCGCACACGTACACGGCTCTTTCCTCGTGTGCGTGATGTAGCGCGCACACAAGGAAAAAACCGTGTACGTGTGCGCCCGGCGCTCGGCTAGCTAGGAGAACGCAGACGTATCTTCGCATTATAAATTTGTATACATACATACATACATATGTACGTACACATATATATATATATATATATATATGTGTTGGCTTAAAAATAATTTGATTGGATTAATAAGATATTTGCAATTAAAATCACAGTGATAAGCACGATCCAGTGAGAAGAGATCTATCGAGTCGACATCGAATTGACGTTGAATTGATGTAAATTGCATCGATCGATATCAATTTGATATCGATTTGATGGTCATTTCTCACTGGGGATATAAATCAGATAATTTTTAACTAGATTAACCATACATATTTAATTAAAAGTAATCCGATTTATGTCGTGTTTGGTGTCATTTTAATCGTGAAAATGTCATTAATCCATTAAAATTATTTTCAAATCAATAAAATGCGAAATTAATGTTCTAGGTCCTATTTTATTCCATGTTTACTTTTCATAAATAAGCGAGCTCTTTAAAATCCTCGACGCTGGAGCGTGAGGAAAGCGAGAGCGAGAACGAATAAAGAGCAAGCGAGATCGGCCAACATCAAAGAGAGTGCCGAAGTCTCGACGCGAGCCTATCTTAATCTCCAATCTTTTGTATCATATTTCTTTTTACTATAGGAAATAAAACTTTTACATTTCGCAGTTTATCAGTCCAAAAATAATTTTAATGGATTAATGAGACTTTTGCGATTTAAATGACACCAAACACGGTACAGATCGGATAATATTTAATTAGATAAGTAATTAACATCTTGATTATAATGTAATTAAAAATTACCCGATCTGTACCGTGTTTGGTGTCATTTGAATCGCAAAAATCTCATTAATCCATTACAAGTATTTTCGGTCCGATTAAATGCGAAATGTAAAAATTTCATTTTCTATAGTAAGAAGAAATATGATACGAAAGATTGGCGATTAAGATAAGCTCGCGTCGAGACTTCGGAACTCTCTTTGATGTTGGCCATCTCGCTTGCGTTTTACTCGTTCTCTCACGCATTCTTCTAGCTAGCCGAGCGTCGAGCGCGCACGTACACGGCTTTTTCCTGTGTGTGTGAGGTAGCGCGCACACGAGGAAAAGGCCGTGTACGTGTGCGCTTGGCGCTCGGCCAACTAGAAGACCGCAGACATATCTTCCGTCTCCGTCTCTCGCTCTCGCTGACACGCTTGGCGATCGAGATCGAAAATTATATCTCTTGCAAGGAGACGGTCGAGCTTTCCACCTGGATTTTAGTTGAATATTATATATATTTTTATACATATTTTTATACTCTTCCTACTAATATATTCACTTTTTTTCAACGTGTCTTTAAATAATTTATGCAATACATTAAAATTAAACCTATATTAATATCATTAAAAAAATTATATTTATATAATATTTTTTAAGGATTAATATAGGTTTAATTTAGTATATTGCATAAATTATTTAAAGACACGTTGAAAAAAAGTGAAATATATTAGTAGGAAGAGTATAAAAATATGTATAAAAATATATATAATATTCAACTAAAATCCAGGTGGAAAGCTCGACCGTCTCCTTGCAAGAGATATAATTTTCGATCTCGATCGCCAAGCGTGTCAGCGAGAGAGAGAGACGGAGACGGAAGATATGTCTGCGCTCTTCTAGTTGGCCGAGCGCCAAGCGCACACGTACACGGCTCTTTCCTCGTGTGCGTGATGTAGCGCGCACACGAGGAAAAAGCCGCGTACGTGTGCGCTGGGCTAGCTAGAAGAACGCAGACATATCTTTCGTCTCCTTCTCTTTCTCTCGCTACAGCTGACACGCTTGGCGATCGAGATTCGAGAAGTATATTTCTTACAAGGAGATAATCAAACTTTCCACCTGGAATTTAGTTAAATTTCACACATATGTTGTTACATACTCCTACTAATTCCTCCTACTAATATACTAATATATTTACTTTTTTCAAAAACGTGTCTTTAAATAATTTATTATACAATATATTAAACCTATATTAATATCATAAAAACTGTAATATTTATATTATATTGTTTTAGGATTAATATAGGTTTAATTTTAATATATTGCATAAATTATTTAAAAAAAATAGAAAAAAGAAATGTCTCGAACTCGAGATCTCCAGCATTTTAGCCGCTCGACTTACTAACACGAACGGTGATTGTTTGAAAGATAGGTTTATCGAATCGGTAGATTACGTACGTAACTTTACTTTTATTTCTTGGAAAATAATAGCACGAGATATTGTACTGTATATTATATTAGTAGCAGGTTTATCAGTATGTAACAACATATGTGTGAAATTTAACTAAATTCCAGGTGGAAAGTCTGATTATTTCACACAAGGAAAAAGCCGTGTACGTGTGCGCCCGGCGCTCGGCTAGCTAGAAGAACGCAGACGGATCTTCGCATTATAAATTTGTATTACATACTTAGCTAGCCCAGCGCACACGTACACGGTTTTTGCATTTTTTCGAAAAATCATTTTTGTAAGAGTTATTCAGTTTGTTTCCTTTTCGATGGGCCACCCTGTATATATATATATATATATAGGCTTCAAATAATTTCATTGAATTAATAAGATATTTGCGATTAAAATCACACACTAATGAACACGATCCAGTGAGAAGAAATCTATCAAAGAAATCGAGTCGACATTGAATTAACGTCGAATTGATGTAAATTGCATCGATCGATATCAATTTGATGGTCATTTCTCACTGGGGATATAAATCAGATAATTTTTAACTAGATTAACCATACATATTTAATTAAAAGTAATCCGATTTATGTCATGTTTGGTGTCATTTTAATCGTGAAAATCTCAGTAAGTCATTAGAATTATTTTCGAACCGATAAAATACCAAATGTGAAAATTTTATCTTTTATGCTGCGATGAAATACGATACGTAAGATTGGAAATAAAGGGAGGCTCGCGAGCGGGACTCCGAAACTGTTTGATGGTCGGTCATCTCGCTTGCTCCTTCCTCGTTCTCACTCTCGCTTTCGGCAACTCTCCAGCATCGAAGGTCCCCCTATCTATAAAATGTAAACATCGACTATAATCAAAACTAAAACTTTTATTTTGCATTTTATCGATTTAAAATAATTTAAAATGAGTTAATAAGATTTTTACGATTAAAATAACACCAAAAAAATGACACACAAATTGATTATTTTACTTACAAGGAAAGGTCGTGTGATATGTCCTTTCCAGATTGTAATCAGCCTTACAGTTTGTAAGGGAATCTTCTTCTGAATATATTTTTACGTAGAAATAGTTAATTGAGCTTTCATAGACACCACAATCGACAATTAGTTAATGTGAATTGTTATAAACCAAGTTCGGTAAGAAGAAATTTATGAGGTGTGAAGCCGTGATACATCTTATCACGTGTCGATATCGGAGTTCGAATCTTACTGGTTGTCTTTTGAAAAAAGATTATATAATATCATATAAAATATAAAATAATATTATTTCACAAATTAAAAAACAAAGAAAGATAAAAATAAATGTTTAAATACAGTACGTTTATTTTTTCATACACCATATATTTTGTTCGTTTTCAATTTTTTTACCTTTAGAATGTTAGGGAGGAAATCTATCATATAAACAAAGCAAATAACGCATTATTTTCTACGAATAGTGAATAAATGACAATTTACCGTATTTATATTTTGATTTTAACAATATTTATTCAATGTTCTTTTGTCGAAAATGCCTGTTTCTCACAAGTTTCTATGATAATTTTCTATTCTAAAATGTGTCGACTTAAAAAATTGAAAATAAACAAATATGTGAATTGTATGAAAAAAAATATGTATTAAATTTTGTATTTAAACTTTTATTTTTTATGGTCTTTCTGTGTTCTCAAATTAAATAAATAATATTGTTTTATACTTCATAATATTATAATTTTTAAATTAAAAAAAACCTAGTAAGATTCGAATCCGAGATCGGCACCTTGGTACGAAGATGTTCTTACCACGGCACCATGCTGCTTTGAACTTTCTCTATTATCATACGGATTTATAAATATATCTGATTTCGATTATTAATTATTAAAAAACGACTATCTACACTTTATATTTTAGAAATATATTTAGAAATATCCTCCCATAAACTGTAAAAAGGCTGATAAATCTGAAACGGACACTACGTCACCTTCCTTTGTAAGATTATATTGTGATTATTTTAAAAATGTTTAATGTATGCAATTGTTACTTGATATTTTACTATATTTAAATTGTAAATTTTACTAAAATTTTGCATTAATTTGTCAGAACTATTCACGTTCAAAGTTATCTTGACTAATATTAAAAAAAGTAATAACTACAAAAAAAAAGAACTCTAATTATTTCACCATACTATTAGAGTTGCAAATATCACTTATTTCTCAGTGTATGGAAAATTCTCATATCCAGTTAAATACAAAGTGTCTTGTGAAAAGTTGCTGAAATTCTGTCATTTTCGAATGCATAAAGTTTTTAAAAAAATAAAAATTGTGTTGAAAAGTAGAATCCACAGTTTTAAATGATCATAACTATAATTTCAATAAAAACATTTCTTTATACTCATGTAATTGTATTAACAAAAAAATGATGAGAAAAATAATAGCTAATAATTAAATAATGTAGACATGATATATTTTCAAATATGCTCACCACCATCTGAATTTGTATAACGAACAATTCTTTTTAATTAAAATTCGTAAGAACTTTTCTAATATGTTTTTGATATTGCTGATAATCTTGCTGTTATTAATCAGTCACTTATCATTAGCTATTGATTATTATATTATATATTCCATCATTTTTTTATCAATAAAATAACTGGCATAGGAACAGTTATATTTTATTTATACACACACATTTTACTTATAGAAAACAGTTTTTCTACGCAATTTTTTTTACTAACTGCATGAATTCGAAAATGATAGCTGATTAGTCGTATAACTCATACATTATTCTTGTATATAAAAATGAATTTAAAAAATATTAGTAAAAATTAAAAATAATAATAGCAAACTTGTACAAAGAAGTAAAGAAATCTTACGTACAAAAGATTATTATTTGAAATAATATTTATACTTGTTTAGAAATTAAAATGTAGTATGTTTCACCACTCTTTATTTTGTTTTCTTTTTCAGTCACTAATATTATCACAAAATTATCTTACTACTTGTAATGTAATTTTCAATTGAATATTGTGTTTCTATGTTTGCATTTGTTCATGCTCTTTTACGTCAAGTTATTTCAAGATAGTTAGTAAAATATGAAATTGAATGTTTCCTAGAACAATGTTGTTGATTTGCTGCGGGATGTGTAACTATTGCATTTCCTTAAAGTCCATAAACTTTTTAAAACAAGTGAGTGAAATGATTGCAATGTTTATACTGTAAATAAATAATGTAAAATAGGCTCAATTTTCACTCTGTCTAGTTGGTTAGTTTAGAATGCTTCTATATTTGGTCTTAAAAGACAAAAGACTGAAACGTTTAATAGAATGTTACTATCTCATTTGTCAACAAAATTGCACCCTACGGACAAATACAATTACATCCAATAATGATCATGAGAAAATGACGACGGTGAGAATAATTCCTTATAAAAAATTTTTTTCACCGTTTTGGTCTGTTTTTGACCGGCGAAAACGGCTAGTCGGAGGGTAAAAACGTACATTTGATTCAATGAGTATGATCCGTTTTTAGGGCGCAAAGGCAATTTCCGTAAAAAATGCGGAAGAAACGGATTGCGTACGAGTATATCTGAGTGGTAATAACGTATTCTTATGAGTATTTTTGAGTGGTAAAATACGTGCTGTGTGTAAATTTGAGATGTAAAAACGTACATTTAGCTACATGAGCAAAAAAAAATACTCGTTTAGTACTCATAAATACTCACATACATCATTTTGGTTGGTGTTTTCGATATTATTCGCAAGTACTGAAAATCTATAGGTATGTGACGTAAACTCAGATTTTCAATATTTGCAATGAATATTGAAACGCAGCTTTGAAATAAAATAATCAAATAATCAATCATTATAATTGTTCATTTATTTATAGTAGTTTAAAACATTTATATAAATTTATATAAATTATAAAAAATTCGTGACATATTTTAAGTTTAAGTTTGAATAAATGTACTTCAATTCTAGAGATTAATCCGTGGATATTTTCTTGTGAGTAAAAAAAGAAACGTACTAACGTTGTTACTCATCAACGGAAAATTGAGTATTGAAAACGGACAACCTACTTTTGTCCCATCATCTTTGTGAGTAAAAAGGAACGTATTAACGTATTGTCACTCATCGACTGAAAACGAGTGTTAAAAACGGACAATCCACTAAAAATATACATACACATACCACGTATACTGTCATGCTCTTCGCAATAGATCAAGCATGCTTGAGAGTGCAAGAAAACGGACATAAAAAAATGATAAAACGGGCTAAAAACGGGCTAAAAAACGACCTATATATGAGGTGTAAAAAGCGGTGAAAATTTTTATATGGGTATTGAACACATATTTTTCAATCTGAAAGTACATAACAATGTAATAAAAATTAATGTCAGTCTGATGAATGTAGATTATTTGTAATAATTTGATTTTATAAAAAATAATATTAGATGACCAAGAGATACAAATAAGTGTCGAACATCCTTACATATTTCCCAAGACAAATATTATTTCAAAAAATGATAATCTTTTGCTAATATAAAAACCTCCTTTCAATTTTAAAATTATTTTGTTCTACAAGTTTTTGCTATTTTTTAATATTACTTAAACATTTACACAATGCATATATGAAATTTTGAGTAATATTAAAATATAAAGTTTTATATATAATATATAATTTCATTTTAAATTTATAGATATTATGTGAAAGAATGATTTATACATTTTTTTAAAATAAAATTTTTATAAACACCGTATTCACATTGAAATCAAATGGTAAACATCAAAATGAAATAAAGTTTTAAATATTAATTTGTAGTGCATAGTCACAAATGCATAACCATTCTTTTTGCCTAAAAAAAAAAAAATAAAATCTCTAAAATTAAAAACAGTTTATAAAAAATGTTTATTCTTCCAATACAACAATATAAACAATAGTAGTAACAATAATAGTAGTAGTAATAGTAATAGTAGTAATAATAGTAGTAGTAGTGTAGTAGTAGTAGTAGTAGAAACAAAGTGTTCTGGTTGTAAAAAACAAAATCCAGACACGATCTATCTGTATGCTGGTTGTAAAAAACAAAATCCAGACAAGATTTATTGTGTGCTGGTTGTAAAAAGAAATCCAGACACGATCTATTCTGTGTGCTGGTTGTAAAAAACAAAATCCAGACAATGATTTATTCGTGTGCTGGTTGTAAAAACAAAATCCAGACAAGATTTATTTGTGTGCTGGTTGTAAAAACAAAATCCAGACAAGATCTATTTGTGCTAGTTAAAAAACAAAATCCAGACACGATGGTATTTATTTTGTAAAAAAAACAAAATCCAGACAAGATTTATTTGTGTGCTGGTTGTAAAAAAAACAAAATCCAGACAAGATCTATGAAGCAAAAAAAACAAAATCAAAATTTATTTGCGCTGGTTGTAAAAACAAAAACAAAATTTGTGTGCTGGTTGTAAAACAAAATCCAGACACGATCTATTTGTGTAGCTGGTTGTAAAACAAAATCCAGACAAGATTTATTCAAAAGATTGTAAAAAAAACAAAATCCACGATCTATTTGTGTGCTGGTTGTAAAAAAAAAAATCCAGACACGATCTATTTGTATGCTGGTTGTAAAAAAACAAAAACAAAGATTAATGATTTATTCATATATTTATTTAAAAATTATTTGACCAGAACGTTGGTCAGTCTGCTCTGGTTAGCGTTCAATTAATGATGACAATTAATTATATACATTAATTTATTTGTAGTAGTATAAATAAATATTATTTTATAAAAAATAAAAATTTATAAAAGCTATACTTTTTCAGAGATTTTATTTTTTCAAGAATAATGTTTTTAATGCATGTATTATAATATTGTATAATACTAATAATTTTTCTTACAGGCGACAACAAAAAAAGAGAGGAACAACTTAAAAAAGATTCCAAAGACATGATAGCAAATGAATCCATCGATTTAGAGAAATCAGAATTTTCCGATACGATGGATTCAAAAACTAATATCCAAATGCACTGGAATCTAATAGAGGTGCATGTATAATTTCAAACTTACAAAGATTCTGTTATTGAAATGTCTTCCTGGATATAAACCAGAAAAGCATGTTCGAAGGCCATCGCATTGGCGAATTATGCGAAGATGACAATGATAATTTTGTTGTCGAAAAGAGTCTTCCGGATACAAATAGTATCCAAGCGAAAGTATGGTGGAAGGTCAGTCGCATTGTCGATATATCTTTATGTGGAATGAGATCCACAGAACATTGGGCATTAACCATGCGCGAGGAATAGAGTGCCAATTTAAAGATTGAAGTTCATAATTCCCGTTGCTGTGGATTAAAGATTTCAGCCTTTCTCTTCAAAATGCCAAATGTGCAACTATGAAGACAAATACATGGTCAGAAACCTACAGACCCTGAAAAGTTGATCTGAACCAAGCTATTGAAGTTTCAACTATAACAGCTAAATGGTTATGCCCAACTAGAAGAGTTTTGTGCAGGTATAACATACCTTGCATGTCTGAAAAGACTTATATAAATCAGAAAATCTAGTTGATGATTTTCAGAAACAGCCAAGGAAAGTATGAAAATGGCAGGTGAAACAGAAACAACTCGTCTCGAGAGGAATGAAAACGATAAAATGGCACCCATATATAACCGTTGCAGTTGATGGTAGTTGGATGGGGGTTATATCATACGGCTCGCTTTACGATCCACTCTTCCGGTGCTGGCGCTACAATCTGGTTACCGCACGAAAGTTCCTTTGTTGGCATCCGCAAACAAAACGTGCACAGTGTGATAGAGTTGAGCGAAATGGACTCGAGCCACGCAGTCACAAATGTTATAAAAATTTAACCGCAATGCTAGCTCTACAAGTATGGAAAGCGGACGCCAATAGAAGGTTTGCTAGTCTTGAAACGTATGGTTTGATATATAAAACAGTTATTGATGGCGACAGCAGGTATATCAGGTTATACCTAAATAACGCACTGCATCGCGAACAAATGCGTGACTGTAAAAGTGCTAGAATGTAATAACCATTTATAACCCAGTAAAAAAGCTGAAAGTCGTTGCAGGGACAACCAGCCAAACAGCACAGAAAAACGTGTTTTGTACAGCTACGAAATGTTGTAAAAAAGCAATGATTTAAAAAATACGAAAAGAAGTGCTGAAGCAGCTGCTTACGAAAAGAGGAAAAAGTATTCTCAACATGAAAAAAAAAGTGCCATGGAATTACAAAAAGATATTTGAACATTCATTCCATTATACTTTTTTTTGTGAACATAAAAGATGTAAAGAACGCCGTACATGTGAAGAAAAGTACAAAATTATGTGCTGTGATGAAATTGCAGTGGTTTGTATGATAAAATTGAAAGTGCTGTCAAGCATTTGAGTGCTTATTCGATAGCTTGCTGTTAAATTTGATTAAACAACTGCAGAAGCGTTCAATCTGATAATCTGCAAAGAAATAGGTAAGCGCCTAATCATGGCCAGCGAGGTTCTTATAATGCTAGAATTTTGGAGCTAAGTTGTACAGTATAATACTCAACAAGTGCTTTTACATGCAAGCATGAAAAGCATGTAAGAATGTTCCTCCGACTGTCGTAAATTTAGAGAAACGATTTGACAACAAAGGTTGTAAGAACCAAAGAATCTCGAGAGAAGAGGAGTAGCAGATCAAAAATTTAAACGAGAGGCAAGAAGATTGTCATTATGGTCTACAATCACAAAGCTGATCTTCCACCTGACGTATACAAACAACTAGAAATAAATCATATAGAAAAGTTGTCAGAAAAACGAAACAGGGAAAATTGAATGAGAAACAAGAGACCAAAAATGAATGTGAACTAAGTATCTATTGACGTGAAATGCTAACAGCGTCCAATTTTGAAATGTATGTCGTATGAGATCAACAACGTCTTGTGCTGCGACTGTAAAAAAAGCATTTTATATCCTCCACAACAGACACAAAAGCAGCCATGAAATATGGTCGTGGATAGAGAGAAAAGTCATAAAAAAGAGTTGGCTGGCAAAATTAGATAAAAATATTGAACCATAGGATTGTTCATCGATGATAAAAATCCACTTGGGTGCTTCTCCTGATGGGCTTATCGATGAAGATAAATGTGGAGGATTATCAGCAGAGAACAGCTGACGAGGTTGCACAAAAATTTGCCTTTTACTGAAAGGCATTGATAGAAAAAATAAAGATAAAATGAATCGAAATCATCGATACTTTTTCAAGTTCAAGGGCAGTTGAAATATAATGCAGCGAAATTACATATTCGCTGTATGACTTCAAAAGTTTTAAAAACTGTGGTAGCCAATAAAGATAATGTTTTGAAAAAATCAAATGCTGCCTTTCTAAAACGTTTTTATTATGACTGTATGCTTCCAGAAATCTTGGATAGTCGTCATAACAGGCATATGCCTATTAGAAACTAATACACATAACAGATGCTCAAGAAAAAGCATCAAAAAAAAGTTATCCACAAAACGAACTGCAACAAAATAATGTAGATAAATATAGATATCAAGCAAGAAAATAAAACGATCAAAAGTAAACGTTGTGTAAACAGAGAGGGTGAAAATATTGCTGCTGTTTCGGATACAGAGCAAGATAGCGATTGCATCTTAGTCAGTTATTCAAAGACTAAACGAAATGACTAAAGATGATATAGCAAATAAGAAAGTTTTACGATACACCACCTTCTTTCTTCGGTGAGAAAGAATGTCTGCCTGTACAGAGCAACCGAGGATGAATCACAGATACATTCTTGCGTGTTGTTAAAGAAACTTTGTTTCGAAACACAAAGGTTCTGTATTTAGAGTTTCCGGATCTGATAACAGTGACAGTGACAACAGTTTACAAAATAATTGGAGGCAACTGTACCGATCACTGGCGATGCATTTCGTGATGGGTTTAAACTGCATGTATATGATAGCTTACCTGGCTGTACGTACCAAAATTGGCAAAGAAAGAAAGATTATATTTGCAAACGTTATCCAAGAATAAAACGTGTTTATATAATGAATATTTGAAAAGCCCAAGCACAACCAGATAGCATATGTTGCGGAATTTATGCATTGCTTTTGCTACATCTGTAGTTTTAGGAAAAAAAATCCTTGTGAGGAGAAATATTCTAATGACGTAAAGCGCATGAGGATGTCATTTATGAATATACTGAAAGTACTAGTTATTACCGTTCTCACAATAAATGTCACATCATAATAAATTAGTATTTTATAATAATATCTGATGCATTCTTTTATTTGCATTAATGCTATATTATTTATACACTTGTGTGCAAATCGGAAAAGACGAAAATATTATGGTTGCGTTACGAGAATGAGCGGGATTCTATCTCATATATAAAATATAAAACGGAAAAGAGCAAATATGTTTAGGTCTGACGAGAATGGCGACGGATGGGTCTGATTCTATATATAAAATATTTGAAAAAAATATTTTATATTAAAATAAATATACTTTATATTACATATATTTTATATATAAAGCCAGGGCGATCTAACTACGTGTACTGGCATTATGCTATTTTCTTTTGTTTTATTTGCACATTTTATTTGCATCGTTTTATACATATGTATATGTCAGCATAATCCATTGATTTCTTTGTTCTGACCATATCATTCTTGTCATACAAAGCCATGTGCGAGGACGAACTGTCAAAGAAATGTGTGCAATAAAACGTAAACAAAAAATTTTTATATTATTTTGATAATTATGTGTAAATAAATGATTGTGATATCTGATGTTATATACTTATTTTTATTTTTATATAATAAATACAAATAAATTGTTTTCAGATATACAAACAATTGAGAGCATTACACATAATTAAATTTATTTTTACATCAATACATGAATGATATACATACACAAATACATACCACAAATAATGCGTTAAAATACATGCATTCATTATTTTAGCCATTATGGGTGTAAAGTGTAAAAATAAAGATAAACTATATCTAATATGTGCAATTGTATTATATTAATTTATAAAATACCCACTTCCTTTTTACTACATATGGCTGAAATTAAAAAAAAGTATATTCTTTCTTAGTTAAACCTTTTTT